>CM061919.1:57623536-58016332 GCA_031002005.1 Vandiemenella viatica | reverse complement strand
AACCAATCCAGCATGTCTCAAAATATGACCTACCAGCCTGTCTCTTCTTCCTGTAAGCTTCTTCCATAAACTTCTTTTCTCACCCATCATTTCCAAAACTCGTTCATTTCTTACTTTGTCTGTCCACCTAATTTTCAGCATTCTTGTGTAGCACCACATTTCAAATGCTTCAAGTTTCTTTCTTTCCGGTATTCCTAAAGTCCACGTTTCGCTACTGTAAAGTGCTGTGCTCCACACATAGAGTTTTAAAAAGTTCTTTCTAATTCCTAGATCAATATTTGAAACTAAAAGGTTATTCTTTTTCACGAAGGCTCTTTTTGCAAGTGCATGTATCAGTACGGCATCTTATTTCTCGAATCTTATCCCTCCTGTCATTGCGCCCTAAATAGGTCGTCGAAAGAAGTATTTCGTTGCACTCTTAAAGATTTTCGCATATTCTCCAACAACTTCAAACGAAAACGACGTCGTCTGTCCGCTAAACAATCCCAGCACAACCCGTGTATCAGCTCTGTGACACTTACGTAAGGACTGTAACTAGCTGTAACGAATCGAGCGGCTCTTCTCTGTACTTTCTCTAACGTGTCAATCAATCCCTTGTGATAAGGATCCCAAATTCCACAACAGTATTCCAAATGCGGACGCACTAGTGTTTTGTACGCTATTTCCTTTGTATGAGCATTAAAACTTCTCAAAATACGACCTATAAAACGTAGTTTAGAATTAACTTTGCCTACGACGGAAGTTATGTGCAAGTCCCATTTCATGTTACTTTTTACTGTTACGCCTAGATACTTCAGGGAATCAACCGTGTCAACAACTGAATTGTTAACTTTGTACTCCTGAGCAAACGGGGTCTTTTTATTACTTATTTGCATTGCCTTGCACTTTTTGCAGTTAAGTGTAAGCTGCCATTTACGGCACCATTCCGAAATAACATCCAGATCGCTCTGAATTTCTAAGCAATCGTCAGAGCACGTCACGTTCCTATAAATAAGTTCATCAGCAGCAAAAATTCGCATCCTGCAATTAACGTTGTCACCAAGAACGTTTATAAAAATTAAGAAAAGAAGTGGTCCTATTACACTTCCCTGAGGGACGCCTGGTACCCTTTAATGTATAATATCTACATAATTCTACATACGATTAATAAAATTGAAGATGCAAAGCACAGCTTCTTTGTGCGACCTCTGACTATGCGACTGATACTTAAGTGACTAATGGCAGGGTGCTTGGTAGTGTAGTGACTAATTGATCGTAACATTTTCTTGTGAGGGGCCAACGCGATTGCGGGTTGCGGATGCTTACTGTCCCATGTTAATCCCGACTGTTGCAACACGAATAGCTCTGCTTTCTGTATCTATGATTCATCTGCTGCTTCTCCTCGACCAACGGCTTCCGTACCCAACCCAGTAGGCCCACCTGTTACTGACGGAAGTCCATCTGCTGCTTTCTGTGGTTCCCGTCGAACGGCATCCACCGCTGGCGGAAATAATAGACGTCTGTTGTCTGCTTCATCGGTGGCAGACTGAGAGCGGAACAGAGTAGAGTACAGTTTAAACACCAACCTCCAACTCTGGGACAGTTTAGCCCAGTCATGAACGAACCCGATACGGTGGGTGCGTCTCTGATTCACCAATGCGCACTTTTAGCCGCTTGCCAGTATTCTAATTACCAGGTCGATGTCTCCAAAGGTGCAAGCTCGCTGTCCTCGATTCGTTCTCAGAAAATAATTATTTCCTAGCGAAATAATACCCGCAGTCACCATATTTTTGTGGAAATACAAATTTCTCTGTGGTTGGAATAAAGTATATTTGTGTTGTTGATTTATCCAGAGTTGTAAACACAAAACGAACTAATATTACTTAAGTTCTTACAAGAAAATAGAACTGATACGTTCGCCGTGTAATAAAATATTCTGGATTTAATGTATCGTTTTTTAGCAGCTGCTGATACGGCCCATTACTGGGATGGTTCCTTCGTCCGTATTCCTCTCACAACCATAATAACTTTGTCATCGAACAGTCGCAAAACCGAAGGAAAATCCTATAAATCAGGTAGAAGTTAGAGACTTAAGTGAAAACCCGAAGGAACGTTGCATTCTTCTGACGTAAACGTTAATAAAATGCTTTCAAATTACTTTAATTGAAAAAATATCATTTACCCCTCATGGCAAAAATCACTAAAATACTATGACAGTGTCTGGCATTCGAAGCTTGGTTGGAGCCCCGCTGATGGAGGAGACTTTAATCATCCAAGTCATGGCCAGCAGGATAGATGAGGTGATAGTACACAATTCCTGTTAACTAGATTGTCTACTGATGCCATGTATTAACCCTCAAACGTGTCGTCGGTGTGCGAGGAGTTAGAATGCACAACACTGTCGTTGTGGTTGATTCGTCGCATGGAGACTTAAGAAAACACCTTCGACAAGAGCAGGCCTGAACAGCCCAGCACCAGGTTTCATACTCTGTATTCTTCATCTTTTATATCCGACAACCAAAAGTATACTGGACACAGACATCCGCACCAGCAGATGAAAAAATAAGCCATCGGGACCTAAGGTTGTTTCACGGATTGTCGCACAAAGCACTTCAAACTGATTCACATTCTCAAATTAAAAGGAACCACTTCTTAAGTTACTGAAAACATATTACCAATAAAAAAAGTGAAATTAACCTCTCAGTTTTCTGTTTTTCGAAAACAAGTTCTTGCCTTATTCATAATATCGCAGAATATTTGTAATTCATCTTACCCTGTACAATAGTCTCAGTTATATCTCCAATTCACTTTTGTCTCACTTGCTTTCCCGCCATCACTTCAGCATTTCTTTGTCTCGCTCACCGTCCTACTCTCTCTCATCCACTTAACCATCGCTATTCCACTCGTCTTCCAAAAAACCATTTTATACATAGACATGTTATATACCAGTAAAGATAAAACAAAAATTATAACCTCGTTGCTTATGGAAGAGAGAACTTGTTTGTTGGTATCGTCAATATAGAAAACTAAACGGTTAAAATAAACATTTAAATATAGAAAACTAAACGGTTGAAATAAACATTTCAAATTTTGCTCAGAGGTCAAAAGACGAATTTAGTGCCTCATATGCCATATCTTAGACTTTCAAAGAAACCGAGAAAGTGGTATTATTATTATTATTATTATTGCAGCTATATCGATCATTTTTTCAGGATGTAGCCTCTTTAAGCCTAATTATTATTACCTGGTGAAAAATAAACAGAAGAAGAATTACAACAAAGACTATATAACTATGACATCAGAAACTAAACACCCCTGGCGCTTAAAGTTGTGCGAGAAGCTGTCGCTTCTCGAATCAGTGGAAGAAAAGGGCTTTTAAGGATGTGTCAATTAAACATTTAGTAACTAACAGACAGAAATAATTTCACACACTGGGAACACAATGCGAAATCAAAGGCTTCACTAGTATAATAATAATAAAATTAGAACCGTTTGAATTAACTATTCAACTCGGAGACCTAAATTATTTTAGAGCGTGTATTAATTTGAAATGTGGTGTTACAGAAGAATGCTGAAAATTAAGTGGATAGACAAAGTAAGAAATGAACGAGTTTTGGAAATTATGGGTGAGGAAAGAAGTTTGTGGATGAAGCTTACAGAAAGAAGAGAAAGGCTGGTAGGTCATATTTTGAGACATGCTGGATTGGTTAATTTGTTAGTGGAGGGAACAGTTGAAGGTAAGAACTGTATAGGAAGACAGAGATTAGAATATATGAAGCAGATAATTGAGGACGTGGGTTCTAGGAGAAATGTAGAGATGAAGAGGTTAGCACAGGATAGGAAGGGATGGAGGATTGCATCAAACCAGTCGACTTCGACCTGGTATGTAACGTTCATTTCGAACCGAAACACTGGCGCCGAAGATGCGGTGGTACGGAATAGGAATGTAACGGAGCTCCGCATCCGGAAGTGCGGAACTTCCGCGTGAAATCCTAGCTCCAAATTCACAATTTTCGATTTGAATATATAGTAAATGTTTTGTTTATAATGCAATGCACATTATTATTTACTCTTTGTTCGAGATTCAGCCCATCGTCGCTTAGCGTGGTTGTTTTTTTGTTACGGTTTTGTAATGAAAATAACAAAGAACTGAACGGTGTTATTATCCAAGCGACAAATTTAAAAGTTTGAACTTGGGTGTAAAGTAAAGCGGTGCCGGCCTCGGTAGCATAGGGGCTCGAGTGATGGCTCCACATGCCAGTTCGAGTCCGGCCGCGGGCATGAGTGATTAAGTGTTGTGTCTGTGAATATCATGTCCGTGTTGTAGTGTCCTTGTGATTACACCCAGTGAGAAATATGTACTCCGGAGAAACTAATACATTGAAAGAATCAGAATCACATTGTGCTGGCTGTGTGGCCTCAGGGACCGAATGCCATTAAAAAAAAAAAAAAAAAAAAAAAAAAAAAAAAAAAAAAAAAGCGGCCTATTCACGGTCAAATTGTAGCACCTCCGTGTAGAACTACCGTAGGAAGCGCTCATCCATTGACACTACTGGAAGGGGTCAAACAAAATCTTCCAATCAATCCTTTTCACTCGTATTTTCTTGCGGCACACCAGTGTAATTATCACACGATTATAGGATGTTTTCTCCAATCATTATCCAACACCATAGCTTGTTGGACCACAAGGATCCGTGTTGGTTGTCTGGGAGTGCAACAACATCCAACACGTCCTACATGTAGCTCTGCAACCTCCATCAAGAGTCCTTTATTAGAAAATCGGATCATCGCTGGTCCTTCAGGTTGGACATGAATGGGCCGCTAGAGCGGTGGGAAGGGGGTGACGGACATAGAGATGTCGGTGGCGCGGCCTTGCGCTTGTTAATGGAATTAGTCGAGCCGCAAACTACGCAAAGATTTTTGACGGGTGCGTTGTTATGTGAATGATTTAATGCACTTGCGAAATCATCCCACTTTTGTAGAAGATGGTGCAAAAAATAAATCAATATGGCAGTATTATATGGAAATGGATTTTGCTTTTGAAAAATATAGAATTTGGAATAAAAAATATACTTATTTTAAGTTTATTTTTCATAAAATATTAAAGTCTAAATTAATATAAATTTATTTTCCACCTCCACATCAGCATCCGCGGATGTCAAGCACTGGACAATCGCATCTCGCATCCACAACGATGATCTCCGTTGCAACCCTAGTATGGAATGCATTCATCAATAGAACAGTAAAAAGAAAGGACGTATGGCATTATTGGCAGAGAGACCCGGATGGGTAGGTCGGACGCCGGTTTCACAGTGTTTCATTTGCCGCGCATGCGCCTCTGTTATGGCTACCCTACAGGCCCGTCCACACTGGCGGTCACCTTAGCTCAGTCAGCTCAGGTCAAAAATCGCTCTCGTACACGTAATCCAATGGGAGCATTCACACTACGCGGTCCACTCAGGTCAGGGAAAGGCAGCTCAAACTGAAGATCGCGCCGCCACCGATCAACAACGGTCAAGACCTGAGCTCGGCTGAGCTGACCGCTAGTGTGAATGGGAATTTAACCTAATCCCGTAATCCTAACGGGTACAGGGGATCTACAGTTTAAGGTGGAATCCGAACGACGGAAGCATTCTGGCGTACTTTACATTACACAGCAAGCTGTGGCAGATCGGTTTATTGTCCTTTCGTTTGAAGAGCTCGGAGCTGTAATCGTGAATGTCTTGTCTCTTTCTTATAAGGTTGCTTCTTTATACAAACACCCGTCACTTCATATCCCGAGCAACGAGTGGAATTCCTGCTGGTAAACATTTACCATTAACCATTTTCATTAACCTCGCACTCATCTGGGTCTACGGTTGTGGCAATATGTTTGTTCATAAAATAAAGCACCTAATTGATACCGTGCACTCCTGGCAACAAACCAAATGGCTTTAAGAAACCCGCTGGACTGCGGCGAACAAGTGTGCCGCATGTCGGAGACACGCGAACGCCACTTGTTGTTTTCTCCTCCGTCTGCAGAGGAGCAATGATTCACTGAGCTGTCTCCTACACAATAACTGTACTCGCCAGTTTAACTGGAGACTTGGTCCGATGGAATTAGGCGGTTTATTTACGCTGCACTGACAGAGGTGCATTGCGCGGCCAATTGAAACCCTGAGACTTAAGAGCTTGAACTGTCCATTAAATTTTCCAGCTTTTATTATTTTCAGATGCTACTAATGTTTTTATTACGTAGTATATCCTTAGTGCTATTAAGATGTAGTATTTTCACATTTTTTCGCTGTTCCTCCATGGCTATTCATTGGATCCATGAGGGGATGTGGAGGGAGAGCGAAACGGGAGTGAATTCGACCATTGCCTTCTGGAGAAACCATAAACGCATTGGCCTAAAGTGGTTCTGAGAATCCCTGAAAAAGCGAAGTTTCATTGGCCCGACGGGGGTTGGAACCCACATCTTTTCGGTTACTAGGCCACAAACATCTTTTTGTGCTGTTTTCAGTACTTAAATAGATCCTTAACACGTACCTTTTGTCTATACCAACCTTAGTTTGGTCTAAATCTTCAGCTCTTGGTATCGAAAGTTATCAGCAATCATCATCCTTTTTTCTAATTTCAGTGTTCCTACTAGTGCCGTAATCAATGTTACATTTCCTCTTACCCAAGGTAATTTATTTATCTCTTTCTGTAAACGGTCTTATCATTTCTGATTTTCTCCGGATCAACTTTTCTGAAGCCTTTAACGTATGAATTTCTTTTTCTTACTATTCATGTTATTGATCCGTACATCAAAAGCGTCGGCAGTAATTCTTAACTACTTTCTTTTCAGTTCTAAATCCAATATCGTCTTCGTCATGACAAGGCTTCCTTTAGCCGCGACCATCTACAGTTTAATCCACTTCTCTCTAATCCGTTCTGATATTACTGTATAAATCCCTGTACTTAGCCACTTCTTCCTGTTTTCCTCCTCTTATGTTTACTTTTTTATACTTTTCCTTTTTCTACATTCTTATATTCAAAAATATAATTTTTCTAACACTCGCTGCAAGTCTAAGGTATGACTTGCAGATATTATGGAGCTTATGGCAGGACAGGAATCCGAGCTGGCATCCTCCCGAATGCGAGGCCTCAGTTTATAATAGCTACTTCATCAATAGTAATCTATTTAGGAAAGTTAAGAAATTGGCGTTGTCGACAGCTGGAAGTAACCATAGCACACATAGAACATCTCCTTGTATTTAATTATTTCATTTACACAATGGTCAATAAGATCAGAAAGCTCAGATACTCCACTGAATTCCTAATCAGCTTTGTGTGGTATAATCTTTATATTTACACCACGAATTAAACGCGGATATCTCGTAAGAGACAGTAGTTGTAGTAAATGGAGGGGCGCAGGTGGTATCTGATTACTGGAACGTAAGAATGAACTCTATCTTTTCCTTCTTCCTCTATTTTTTCTAACAAATATACCATTACCTGAAACAAACAACTTTTGGGTATCTAAATTAATCACTACCACCATGTGGATTCTCGTACCACGTATTTCTGCATATTACGCAACCGTATACGACATTACACTATAGATCGTCAAATGTACTATACATTTCAATTAAGCAGTGTAAAGCCTTTAAGGACTGATAATGTCAGATTCTGCGCGTCACGCTATTCTTATTGAATTATCAAAGGTTAGAACTCACGCCATCTGCATTTCATTATTGGAGTTTTCTTTTCCGACTCTACATGATGCAATTTAACACGTGGATGTGGTTGCCCATTTTTGTCATTTCGCCTGCAACATACGAAAACCAGGACAACCGTGTTTTAATATTAGAAATAGATAGCTTAAACTCGTTGAATTTAGGAGGTAGTATCTCGGCCAAAGTCAATCTTAATTATGAGCACTTTCAATAAAATAATAGTAATACATGGCTTGGCCTCGCATTCAGGAGTACGCAGGTTCGTATCCCCGTCCGGCCATGTAGATTTCGATTTTCTTGATTTCCCGAAATCACTCCACGTGAATGCTGGGAAGGTTTCTTCAAAATGCCATGGCCTTGAGTTTCTTGCCCTCAGTCCATTCCTATCTCTAAGTCGACGAGGTGTAAAGCCATAAGAAAAAAAAATAATAACGGAAGACAAAGTAACCTCAAAACAAAAAGGTCCGATTTGTTCACTACTTACAAACTGTGTTTGAAATAAGTTTCTTAGTATTTGCCTTTTAAATGCAGGATATTCTAGATATGGAGGATAAATTTCAAGTTCTAGGTAATACCATTTTTGAGTTAGATCTGAAAACACAAATGGATAACTTTAATGCTCACTGACGCCATTATTTAATTTATTTATTTTTTAAAAAAAGAAAAAGAAGAAGAATAAGAGAGAGAAATTCTTTGTTACGAGCTTTAAACATCTATTTCTCACTCATTGGGGTGCAAACAAAAGCATTATTTTCAACTCTCATTATTTCTATGGAAACTCTGCGGAGTATAATTTTGCGAAATATTAAATACTACATCCAGTTTCTTGGTTGACGAAATAGAAACTATGTGAATGAAATCATAAAAACTGTGTTAGATCTTGTGAGATAACTGTTGGTCCAAGCTCTGATCGATTAATGAGACCTGTACAACAGTCGCCATATAAGATAACTCTTAGCCTTTTTAGTTCTTTTGTGGGCAAAGGTACTCGATAAAAAAGTAGTCCCTTTTATACTTCGTTCTTTATCTGCGTAAAAGTCCATAATTTGCTACCGAACTCTTTAATTCCTTTACTCATATTTTCCTGTAAAACGATGAAGGAAGCACTTTTGTAGTTTTGCTATTGTTCTTCAATTTAATAAAGAAGTATCCTCTCTATAAGGTCCCAAAACACTCTCGTATTTTCTCCATTAATGCAGAACGCGCACTGCTTCTGAAGTGAACTACACTTAACGGTTCCTTGAAGTTTATTACTCGGTACACAATACAACAGGTAAACCATAAACAAATGTGGGTACAGTTATCAGAAGACCGTCGAGAATTTCAGCCTGGTCCTGATCCGGGGTAGAGTGACGGCTTCTACTTCTCGCGAACTTCCGGTGGTCTTCTGTAGTTGACGCTGGTTCAGCAGTCAGGCTGGAACTGGCGGTGGAGCGGCCGGCTACGCTTATATAGGCGGCCTGGCGCAGGAATTCCGTTGTGTGGTAGTACGGCGACCTCTGTAAGAAATAGTCCCACTTAGCTTCTAGATGATTCTATTTGTTTTCCTGGTTTGTTTTGCGCCTGTTTGGAGTCGTATATGTATCCCGGCGTGCAGACGCGTTGTGTGTGAGGTCTGCCTGGCAGGGGCCTTTACTGGCAGACTGAACATACCTCCCTCCCGGGGGGGGGGGGGAAGCGATGTCTGCGACGTCTGCGAGGTCGTCTGCCGCGGCGCCCTGGAGCAGACTATGAAGGCTACCTCCAGGGGAGTACGGAGCTGTTCCCCTGGCGATGCGTGCCGACCTGCGCCGTGGTGCAGGTTGTGGTGGAGGTACTTGTGGAGCTAACGGCATCGGTTCGTCGGCGTCGATGGCCGGGGGCTGTACGGGGGGCGCTGAAGATGGTCCCCGCAGGTGGTCGAGAGGCTGCGGCTGAAGGGTGTCGGAGCGACCGACAGGTTGTGGCGTCGTTGGTGGCGCTGTAACTGTCCCTGAGCAACGGTTAGACGGCAGGAGTGGTGGAGGTGGCAGGGAAGGAGAGGAAGAAGTGGATGGCCGTGCCGTGGTGGAAGAGGACGGTGCCGTGGGGTAGCGGGGACGTAGTTGGTTTCGATGGCGTCGCACTATCCGGCCATCCAGGCTGACGTCGAACAGTTGGCGGCCCCGGGGCCGCTGGATGACCCCCGGAAGCCAACCGGCCCGGGAGCCAAACCCGCGGGCCCAGACTAGGGAGCCCGGGGTGAAACGGAATGGGCCCGAAGGTACCTGTACTTTGGGCGGGGGTAAGAGGAGATGGAGGAGAGTGCGAGGTTGGCGGCCATGCAGCAATTCCGCCGGGCTTTTGGCCCCCACTGGAGTGGTTCGATAGGAACTGAGGAAGAGTGTCAATGCCTCTTCGAGTTTGTGACTTGTGGTGTATTTGGTCATTTGGGTTTTGAATGTTCTGACTAGCCGTTCCGCCTCCCCGTTAGATTGGGGGTGGAAGGGCGGAGTGAGGAGGTGTTGGATATTGTTGGCGGTACAGAAGGATAGGAATTCCCGACTTCGAAATTGCGGTCCGTTATCTGTGACGATAGCGTATGGTAATCCTTCGATGGAAAAGATCTTCGTGAGGGCTGAAATGGTGACCTCTGTGGTGATTGTGGAGCAACGGACGACATATGGGAAGTGGGAAAAGGCATCCGTCACTAGGAGCCACTGGTGGCCTAGGAATGGGCCAGCGAAGTCGAGGTGAATGCGTTCCCAGGGTCCGGACGGTGCCGGCCAGGAAAGGAACTTTTGAGGGGGGCGGGGCAGTTGTTGGGCACAGATGGTACAGCGCCGCACCATCTCCGTGACATCTGTGGAAAGGCCGATCCAGAATACATGGCGTCTGGCAAGGGATTTGGTGCGGGCAATTCCCCAGTGTCCTTGGTGGAGAGTTTGGAGGATTGTCGGTTGTAGGGATCTCGGAACGACGACCCTCGGGGTGGAATTTGGTTCTGTGCGGAGAAGCACTCCCTCTACTACTGAGAGCTGGTGGCGGATGGAGTAGTAGAACTTGAGGTCTTGATGATGGCGTGGAGGGGAACGTGTTTGCCACCCATGTTGGATGTGGTGTCGGATGACACGGAGGAGGGGGTCCTCCCCTGTGGCTGCCGCGACTTTTGAGGCCGTGACTGGAAATGTCTTCAGTGCTTCTTGTATGTCATCGTCGATCTGGAACACCAGAAGTTCCGACTTGTCGAAGGCAAGGTCTGGTCCCTGCGGTAGTCTGGATAAGGCGTCTGCATTGGCATGCCTGGAGGTGGTACGGAAATGCATGGTATATCTGAACTGGGACAGGAATAGTGCCCAACGCTGGATGCGGTGGGATGTTTTGGTAGGCAGACGTGTGGACGGATCAAATAGTGATAGGAGTGGCTTGTGGTCGGTAATGAGATGAAAAGAAATCCCATATAAAAGGGAATAGAATTTGGAGCAGGCAAAAACAATAGCTAGTGCCTCTTTCTCGATTTGAGAATATTTAAGCTGAGCAGCCGATAGGGCTTTGGAGATGTAAGCTACGGGGCGTTCCGTGCCATCTGGTAATTTATGAGACAGAACTGCCCCCACACCGTAATCGGATGCATCTGTGGCAAGTATCAAGGGGAGGTTTGGAGTGTATGGCATGAGGCATGCTGCGGACTTGAGCTGCTGTTTAAGGGTGTGGAATGCGGTCTCGCAAGCTGGGGTCCAACGGAACGGCGCATTCTTGCGACAGAGGTGGTACAGGGGTGCTGCCACTTGTGCTGCTGAGGGTATAAATTTTCTGTAGTATGAAATCTTGCCTAAAAAAGATTTCAACTGATGTAGATCCTGAGGCCGAGGTAAGTTGGAAATAGCGTCCACATAGGAAAATGCTGGGGAAATGCCTTCCTGAGCGATGATGTGACCCAGGTAGGAAATGGATTGTTGAAAAAATTGACACTTGGAAAGGTTGCATTTCAATCCTGCTGCACGGAGGCGGAGGAAGAGTAGGCGGAGGTTGGTCATGTGTTCGGCAGCGGAGGGTCCCGTGACGACTATGTCGTCGAGATAGTTGATGCATCCCGGAATATCCTGGAGAAGTTGTTCGAGATACCGTTGAAAAATCGCTGGAGCACTGGCCAAGCCGAACATGAGCCGGTTGAGTTGGAAGAGGCCAGAGGGAGTGTTGATGACTGTGTATTGTCGGGACTGGATATCCAAAGGGATTTGAAGGTATGCTTCTGCCAGGTCAATTTTTGTAAAGTAGGTACCTCCTGCTAGTTTACGGAAGAGGTCGTCCGGTCTCGGAAGTGGATAATCGTCTACCAGCAGATGTGGGTTGACGGTGGTCTTAAAGTCACCACAGAGACGTAAGCGGCGTCCTGGCTTCTTAACTACTGACCAACGGCGTGGCCCAGGGGCTGAACCGCACTGGCTGGAGGATCCCTTCGTCTTGGAGACGTTGAAGTTCTTCCTGAAGTGGTTGTTGAAGCGCTACGGGTACCTGGCGTGCCCGGAAGTATCGAGGCCGTACGTCCGGCCGGAGTTGGAGTGATGCTTCGAAGTCCTTTGCACAGCCGACGCCTGGTGAGAACAGGTCCTGAAACTCGGTGCAAAGGGCGTCCACTTCAGGAAAAGGAACATGCTGAGATACGAGGTGTATGTTATCCTCAATTGAAAATCCGAATAAGCGGAAAGCGTCCAGTCCAAATAAGTCTGCTGTGAGAGAACTGTTAACTACTAAAAAGGGGACTGAACGATGTACAGACTTATACATGACGTTTGCTGTGAATTGTCCCAGGAGTGCTATTTCCTGTTTGTTGTATGTCAGGAGGCGCTTGGGGGCCGGCGAGAGGGGGGGCGAGCCAATTTTCACATAAGTAGTATAATTAAGCAATGAGACTGCTGCTCCTGTGTCGACTTGTAGGCGCAGAGGCTTGCCATTGACCGTAACGTCAATAAAAAGTTTGGATGCAGTGGAAGTGTCTACCTGATTGATATCCATAGGTGCGCCGCTCAACCTGTCTTGGTAAGACCCTGGGCGGCGAGAGCCGGGATTGGCATTGGTGGTGTTGGTGCGGCAGACGGACGCCAGGTGTCCTTCCTTGCCGCAACGTGAGCATTCAGCCCAACGATCCGGACAATTTTCCCTCTCATGTGCTGAATAACAGGCGGGGCAAGAGGGTAGGCGGAGCGGGCTGCGGCGTCGGCGCTGCGGGATCCGCTGCTGCTGCCGAGACTTGGTGCCCCTGCCGGAACGGGCCGGTTCGATGTCCTTCTGAGGAAGCGGTCCCCGGTTGTGGTGTCGGGAGGAGCGCGACTGGGAGCTCTGGATGGCGGCGACGTCCTGTGTGTCTTCTACGTCGGTTCGGATTGCGGCCACATCCGCCCAGGACTCCAGGCGGCGATCTGCGGCCGTAGATATTTCGAATTTGTAGGCAAGTTCGATGACCTGCTCCAGGGATGGGTCCTCTAACTTGAGGGCGTCATGCCGGAGTGCGGCATCTGGTGCAGCCTGTATGATGTGATCACGCACCATGTCGTCGGCGTAGGATTCGTGGGAACAACGAGTTTGAAACTTACATTTCCTGCTAAGGCCTTGGAGTTCGGCCGCCCACTGGCGATACGTCTGATCGGGCTTCTTCCGGCATTGATAGAATTCGACGCGGGCCGCGACGACATGGTACCGGCGTCTGTAGTATGCATTCAGTGTCGTACAGATGGTCGTGAAGGTGAGGGTGTCGGGGTCTTGTGGCTGAAGTTTGGTGAGCAAGACATACATCTTCGATTGGTTCCAGGAAAGGAAATATGCACGTTGGTCTTCTTCTTTGGTTATGTGGTGAATTGCGAAGTGTTGTCTTATGCGCTTCTCGTAGGTCTCCCATTCCTCGACGTCGTCGTTGAATGCTGGGAACGGAGGCGGGGCCGTGGGTTGGCGGAGATTCCTGACTTCCGCAATCAGTTGTCTCTGAGATTCGAAGAACTGATGTAGAAGTCCTTGGAGGAACTGTTGCCATTCCGTAGGTGCTGCTGGCGTAGCCATGATGGTCGAGAGTTCTTATCCCAACCTTGTCGCCACTGAAGTGAACTACACTTAACGGTTCCTTGAAGTTTATTACTCGGTACACAATACAACAGGTAAACCATAAACAAATGTGGGTACAGTTATCAGAAGACCGTCGAGAATTTCAGCCTGGTCCTGATCCGGGGTAGAGTGACGGCTTCTACTTCTCGCGAACTTCCGGTGGTCTTCTGTAGTTGACGCTGGTTCAGCAGTCAGGCTGGAACTGGCGGTGGAGCGGCCGGCTACGCTTATATAGGCGGCCTGGCGCAGGAATTCCGTTGTGTGGTAGTACGGCGACCTCTGTAAGAAATAGTCCCACTTAGCTTCTAGATGATTCTATTTGTTTTCCTGGTTTGTTTTGCGCCTGTTTGGAGTCGTATATGTATCCCGGCGTGCAGACGCGTTGTGTGTGAGGTCTGCCTGGCAGGGGCCTTTACTGGCAGACTGAACAGCTTCCCTATACCGTTCGAGGTTCTCCTTACTAATATTTGTGCGAGGTTCTCCTTACCAATATTTAATAACTAGCAGAAGACAGATTGCCCGCTAATGTTAACACATGGCCCAAAGTGTTGTTTATGCGGTAGCGTTACCTCCTCGCATTATTATTATTATTCAAAGGAAGAAATGGTTCTCCAACTACACTCTCTATGTGCGCAACGGGTGTGAATATTGTATTAAATCCACCAATATTTCTTACTTGCACAATTTATTTCACTCTTTAAAATTCATATAAACCAATACAGGATTGTCACTATCCAGCGATTACAATCACCCGCAGTCTCTCTGCGCCATATTCTTAACAACTTCTCTCTGAAGTGTGCACAGTACTGCCAAATTACAAATTTTTATATATCTACAAATATACTTGAAATTACCCCAAATATCTATACTACTTTGCTGTGAATACCTATTAATTACAAATTTATTTACAATCTCGTCATAGCAATGACTTGTGAGTGGGACCTCACAACCGCGAGGGTGGCCGACCATCCCCCCAGCTGGTTAACAAGATGACACTCTCCCTGACTGCTGTCTCGGCCATCTGAAGGACTTCTACGAAGCTTACACAGTTTCCAAAACAAATTATTCTTACTCAAATCTAGGGAACTTAAAATCCATGGTTTCCTTATATTCTCCAAAGCAAAACATCTGTATCTCACCAGTGAGTGTAGAACAAAATATCTCCCTACTTCATTTCTATTTTGAATACGGTATTCGGTTTTGGGTCAACAAACACGTAAAATATACTTATTTGAAGTCTATGGCTTGTTTTGTTTAAGTGTCAGAGAATTGTGAAGACAAACGACAATACACAGGAGCGTCAGCAGTGGAGCCCCGTTTCCAGTTGGGGACGCAGCTCTAAACACGGCTTTGGATTCCTGATATCGAATTATTGTGTGTCCCTGAAAGTTTGTACCGTCATCACGGAGACACGCTGTAGAATCGAATACAAGTTCAGTTGTTGTGCGGTGTTCCGAGGGACAGTACATCGATTTTGCGGTGCGAGGTGTCACGCACCGAGACCTCCCGGGCAGGGACGAACGCCGCGTGCGTCACCGCGGGCGCCGCCGACGTCACCGTGACGTCACTGGCCGGCGCGCGCCGCCGCGGCGTCGATACGGTCACAACAGCAGGTGTACGGCCGGCCTGCGAATGACGACGTCACAAATCAACAGACACGGAACCCGCGCTAACAAGTCTAGGGAAGCGTATCAGATCTCACGTGCTGAGGGGCGACTCTCAAACATTATCAAGAAAATCTACTTAAAATTCTCAAAGTGTCGACTCGAGTTGACAGAGATGGTATTTTGGACGTTGAAACATTTAAAAGACACCATACAGAATTTAACTTCTTCTATTGGACGTTGGCGGTCACATTGCGAGGCGTGAAACTGCAGCATGGAAAGCCTCTTCTAACGTACAGTTGTACATCTCTGAATGTCCTTCAGCTACGAATTCCTTCTCGTTCCAACAGATCTTTTCCCTGTATCTTCCCTTCAATTATGAGTTGCTGATACCTCTCGCTTCTCATTATGTGTCTTAGATATCATGTTTTCCTTTGCTCTCTCCAGAGCAAAACATCTATATCTCAGCAGTAAGGATAGAACAAAATATCATCCTAATTTATTTATATTTTAAATACGATATTCGATTTTGGGTCTCTGCAGTTCTTTTTGTTTCTCCATCCGATGAAATACTTATTCATTTGAGATTTTCAGCACCCAATATATGCGTAAGAGGCGACGATACAAATACATTTCAAAAGCTTCAATTCTTTTCTCTGTATTTTGGTCTATGGTCCAACTTTCACAACCATAAAGAAAAATGGAGAACTCGTAGCAGCGAATCATTCGCATTCTTAATTGCAGACTGAGATCCGATTTTATCAAAAAGTTTTCATGCTAATAAATTGTCTCCTGTTCTATTCTCGATTTGATTTCTTTCTTGCAATCACACTGCTCATGCATCAGAGTGTCTAAGTATTTGTAGGAGGATACTTGCTCGGACTTACTGCCTTTTATTGATAGGGTTACCTAGATTTTTCTTTTAGAGAAGACTACAACGTTGGTCTTGGAAGGGTTGACAACAAGATCAAACTCTTCACTGTGCTGGTGTAAAGCTAGTTCGCCTCCTCGTGGTGCACCCTGGGTAACGCTAAATGAGCTAGCACATACTGGCAGTCAGACAATCCTGAAGGATCTCTTGACTAAGACACTAATTCATCTCAACTGTCACCTGCGATATGAACTGTGCTGGACTAAATTGTCTATTATGCGTTGGAGTGCAGATATATCACTAGCTATGACAACAGTCTCATCTGCGTACCTGATATTATTGATCACTTTTCAATTTATAATGATTCCACTGTTTTCGTTCTCCATCACTTTTGTGAAAATTACCTCGGAATAAATAACAAGAGAGGTGATAATGCACAGCACTGGCGAACACCTTTCCTGATTGCGGTCGATTTGATGTTCCTTGGTCGATTTTGACATCTGCAGTCTGATTCCAATACAGCATGCTGGTAATGCGTAAATCATTTTGGTCGATACGAGTTGATCTCAAAATCTTATCATGTCTCACGCAGTCGAAGGCTTTTTTACAGTCGAGAATTTATCGATTAAAATTATTTATTTAAAAGTTATTTATTTGACCTTAGATATTGAATAGACAATACAGTCAGCCTGGCGGAGTTACAAGTTAATAATATTAATAACATGTAAAACTATACAGATATAATGGTACATTAAATATGTATGTCACTGTCCTAAATATAATCCTTAATGATACTATAGATTTTGTTGTTATTTGTAGCGAGTAGTACTGTAATACTGGTTGGAAGTGGCTGCTGTGCTGGCACAAGAGACTTGACGAATGTTGATTGTTGTTGCTGAAAATTAGAGCAGTTGAAAAATAAGTGATTAAGGTCCTGTAGCGTCTGTCCGTTGCAGTAGGGTGTGTTTACCGCCTTGATGCGATAAAGGTGACTACGGAAGGCACCGTGGTGGAATCTCATAAGAATGATAGAAGTAATGTACCATCGTTGAGAGTTCCATCTTGAATACCAAGGTCTTCGTGGAGGGTACGTCTGTACTAGAGCGTACTGTCGGCCTCTGTATTGTTTAGATTCATTCCAGCTCCTCGTCCATGGGTGGTCTGCATTGCTGACCATTGTTACCTGATATTCAGTTGTATTGCTGGGTGTTATTAAACTTCGGCCCGAGCTACATGACTCCTTCGCTAACATAACAACGTACTCGTTGTTTCTAATTCCAGAGTGCGTGGGTATCCAGATATAATTAACGGTGCAACCGAGTTGATTAAGTTCTACAGTCTGTTGAATTATACTGATGATGTATGTGTTACGTCGCTGGAGTATAACGGGTATGGCTAAGGAGTGAAGAACACTATGTGAATCGGTGAGTATTAGTATACTTCGCCGTAAAAAACTTCTTGCGTGTATAAGACCCTGGTTGATGGCAATCGCTTCTGTCGAGTAGCTTGGTAGGTGTACTGGTTGGCGGAACCTTTGAGCGTGTTGTGTCTCGGGGCACTAGAATGCACAGCCTACCCTACCCGTCAAAGGTATCTTTGACCCATCAGTATATATCTGAACTGAAGATGGCCATCTAACAGATAAATAATCCTGGCAAAGTTGTTGAACTGGTTGACCGGGTCGTGGATACACCGGTAGGCAGCTAACGGCCAAAGGGATCACACATTGTTGATAAGGTATGTCATATATAGTCGCCGTTTCCTGTTGCTGACGGTCAGGGAGGAGTGTTGACAGGTACTCAAGATCTTGCAGCAGCGGATACCTTTGGACAAATAGACAATCCTCCAGAAATATAAGCCACAACAATGGCGTGTCTTAAATTCAGTTTGCATGCCTTTCTCATTACCACGATTAAATTTTCAGTTAGCAAATTGCCTTCGTTTCTGAGGAAACTTACAGGCGGCCACACGGTATTACCTGAGTGGTTTATCTGTGCAGATGAACTGCAGAGATAGACCGGAGCACCGACGGAGCCCAGTGTGTCCAATAGAACCATGAAATCTTCACAAGATGATACATTGGCGGTGGTAGATTTTATAACAGCTTTGAAATGTAAACATCAAAGATAAAACGTGAAAGTGGCGTAAAAAGTGGTTGTCAGAAAGAAAACAATACATTCATATTAATTTTTTGAACGAATTGAGGATAGAAACTAAATATTACAGCAATTAATTGCATATGGATGAATAAGTTAATCTAAAATTGCTTTCAATGGTTACTCCATTAATTAAAAAAAAAACGATTCCATAATGAGAAGTGCTGTTTCTCTAAACGAACGACTTACAGTAACTTGAAGGTTTTTTCCAACAGGGAGATCTTATGAGTGCCTTACTTTTCTACAATAATATTGCCTCAAGCTTTTATCTTATACGAGGGTGAATCAAATATAAACAAGACTTTATTTTTAAAAATATTATTTTTATTTTAAGTGCAAAAAAGTACATATCTTATTTTTCTACGTAATCTCCTGCTTTAGAAACACATTTTTCCCAGCGAATAGGCAGCTTCCCAATTCCTTCCATGTAGAAAGATGCAGGTCGTGTCTGCAGCCAATTGCGCACGTAGGCTTCCACCTCAGCATCACTGTTGAATTTTTGGCCTCCCAAAGCTTCCTTGAGAGGACCAAACACATGAAAGTCACAGGGTGACAGGTCTGGACTGTAAAGAGGGTGGTCCAGTGTCTCCCACCCCAGTTTCTCCAATTTTTCCCTGGTTAAGGCTGCTGTGTCGGGGCGAGCATTGTCATGGAGAATAACCACTTTCCTCATCGGTAGGTCTCGTCTTTTGCGGCGATATGCAAGTCGGACCTCACTCAAAATGTCGCAGTAGTAGGCCGCATTGATTGTCCTGCGCTCATGCAAAAAATCGAGGTGCAGCAAACCACGCTGGTCAAAAAAAACCGTAGCCAAAACCTTGCCAGCCGATAGTCGTGACTTGGCTTTCACTGGTCCAGGTTCTCCTTTTTTTCTCCACTCCATACTCGCTTGTTTGGACTCAGGGGTGTAGTGGTGCACCCAAGTTTCATCACAGGTGATGATGTGAGTCAGAAATGGGTCCCCTTCTTCCCGAAATCGTGCCAGAAGACGCTCACACACCTGAAGTCGATTCAATTTCTGTTCTGCTGTGAGAAGGCGAGGAACCCACCTGGCGCAAACCTTACGGTACCCAAGCTCCTCTGTGAGTATGGAGTAAGTGCTCCCATAACTTATTCCGACCTTACTTGCAATTTCAGAAGTGGTAAGACGCTTGTCATCTTCAATAAGCCGTCTAACACAGCTGATGTTGTTCTCTGTAATGCTGGTGCGGGGTCTGCGATTATGGCTCTCATTTTCAACATGATGACGACCATCCACAAACTGTTTATGCCATGCAAACACTCTGGCTCGCGACAGTGTCTCTTTCCCGAACTGGGCAGTCAATCTCCTCAAGATTTCTGCCGGTTTTACGCCTTCTGCAGCGAGAAACTTGATTATAACACGTTGCGCAATCGACGAGTGTACCTCTTGATCCGACATCGTGACAGTTGGCACTGAGCGAGTCGAGGGGGGGGGGCTAACGGTCTTCCCCCACTCCTGACAAACCTACCTATCGCCAAACGAAGCGGGAACGTTCTCCCACCACTATTGCGCCCGAACGGCCGAAAGTCTTGTTTATATTTGATTCACCCTCGTAAATTGCGTTTGTCGGCGCTCCAAACTTTAATCAGGCTTCATTGTTTTTCCTCTTTATGGACGTTGCTTCTTAGATTATTATTTTTTAATCACTGTCTGCTTGTTAGCATCAGATTCACATTTTGTAGTTTTTGCAATAATATCGCATAGGTGGATTCTTTCTCGGGGTGATCCTGGCATTTGTTGCTCTTAACACGCCACAGAGAAGATTCTGATTTATAAATTTCAATAATTTCTTCTATAACTTTATGTAGCTTACAATTTGACATAGCGTACGTTTCTACTTTGAAGCAAAAAAAAAAAAACTGTTACGACACTGCACACAACGCAATCTCTCTTATAGGAAGCTATAACTGAGACCGAATTCTACACAGGAGTACAGCAATACCCACACAAACATTCTGGTCTGTTCTCTGGCGCAAGTAGAAAGAACTGATTTCTCATTCTTCTCCGGTAACCTGTACAGGTCTGTATACTGTGCAGTTTTGTGACATACACGCTCCGGCCTACCTGTACGGTTTTCCTGTACAGGTAAACCTTTTTATTTTATTTTTAATTGAAATTCGGTTACGTAACCATACAGCCACCACTTGTTACATGATTCATTATGGTTAACTATTAACATGTTTGATTAAATTCATTTCAAACTTACTTATGTTAATTATTTCTATACTTATGCTACTTACAGTTTTGATTAAATTGTTTACAATTTTAAATAGAACTTATCTAGTCGTAATTAAAATCTTCCAGGTATAACGCCGAATCGCTGTAGCAAATGATACAAATTGTTTTGTGTTTGTTGATATCTTCCTGCGGGTATACGTGAGACTATACCAACATTGGTATTCGTGAGTCAAAATTCTAATTTTCTTTTGTTAACATTCGGTAATGTAACCATACAGCGATCAATTGTAAGATGATTCATTATGATTAATTATTTCCAGGTTTGATTATACTAATTAAAATCTTTCTAATGCTAATTATCTTTGTACTTGTGCTACTTACAGTTTTGATAATATTGATTACAATTTTAAGTCAGACTTATTTAGTAATAATTAAAATCTTTTAGGTATAAAACTGAATCATTGTAGCAATTTATACAAATCGTTTTATGCTTATTGAAATTTTTGTATACCGTTGGTTGAGGTCATATAGTCCGAGAGCTGTGGAAAATTTAGGGTAGGTATTTGAGGTACCGTGAAAATTTGTATAACACTTCCTTTGAAATTTCTGAATACAAGATCGAAGACCTGGCTGAAGGGAATTGGGGCATAGTCCACCTATGAATTTTTAACTTTGCAAATTTTTATTTACAAAAAATGTCCTTGATACATTTTGAAATTTTAATATCTTCAAATTTGGTATGTAAAAGAAAAGAAAAATAAATAAGTCAGATTATTTAGTCGGGCCTAAAATATTGCCAGGCCGTTTCAAAATTGTATTTTTTAAATTTCGAAAAATGTATTTGAGGCACGCTGAGATTTACACAGGATAATTTTCACCTAGAAATAAATAATTCTGAAAAGACAGGCGATTTGGGTGGGACTTTACACCTGCCAGGTAATCGGAAATATTTTACGGTAGCGCGAGTGAATTGTCTATTGGCAACTGGCTGATTTGAAACGTGTTGCGGTGCGATTGGCTCCTGCCAGACCACGTGACTCATAGCAAGCGGGCGGTTGTTTAAAACGATTTTGCAGCACATTCGTAGTGAAAGTGCTATTTTGTTTAAGTATATATAAATAAAATAGTAATACACACATTTATCATGAAAGCTGAACATTAAGTTATGTAATACTTATTTGGATATAATTACAAACATTGCTACAAAGAAGGGTGACAAATACGATAGTGCATTCAGTAAAACTTATTTTGAATGAAAGTTGATAAAAAAAATATATATAAAGAAAAACTACAAATTACATTTGTGCATAAAAAAAATCGTTGGTCCGAAAGGTTATTGTGTAAATGATGAACTAATATCATTAATAGAAGAAAAAGACATTCTCCTAAAAGCTGCTTTCATTTTACGACTAACCATTTTTGATATGGAAAAAGACACCATTACCGGAAAATTTGAAAACTTCTGATTTACTGAAGGGTGAATGTAAGACACCACAAATAATAAAAGACTTTTATTCGGTAGCATTGTGTGGTTATCACTATAGCAGTAAAACAAAAAATGAATATGAAAGGAAAAGTTCTTCATTGGCTGAAGATTTAATGTTTCACGTGGGAAAATTAAAACAAATAAACATATTACACTAGCTATGACGCTAAAAAGTATAACGAGCTCTTGAAAAGTTGTTGAGATCGTACATAGGTATGGTCATTGCTGCAGCTATCATACAATAGAAGAACTGAAAACAGAAGCTACGTTTTCGTCTTCCAGTCGATCAACAATGTGTCCTGACGGAATTGTTAAAGCTAATGGATTATACACTGGAGTAGCATTTGATAATTTTGATGGGTTTGTTGATACAGCATCGGGTAAAAATATGTTACACGACACTGTTGGTATAATTTACCAAAATGTGGTAAATAAAAACCATGTCTTTAAGGAAATCCAAGAAGATATACTCTAGCAAGATTTCAAAAATTCTTCTCGACTTCAAAGCTGACAGCAGAGAAGAGCCTTTTAAGAAAATTATTAAAACATTGTGATCCTTTCACTTTGCCACTGAGCAAAGTTGAATTACGTCAACAGCTCTTAAGAGCTCAATACATTTCAAGTATTTGGCGTAATGCACATGTTTTCCGAGTTCTTTAAAACATGAATATAATGAATGCCAACGGCAGAAAAATGGATTAGAATTTCTTTGATTTGATGGAGAATGTATGCCACAATTAGCGTTCGATGCTGTGTTTAACGAAAAACATTAGAACACCCATGAAAGTGATACAGGTAAATTGAAACATTTCTTTCATTATTGCATTATTCGTTGTTTTATTCATTAAATATAAATGCATTAATATTTTCAGTTAATGCAACAGAAGAAAAGTATTCGAGCACTGATGAAGACTTTGTTGCTAATGATGATGATTACAATGAAAAAATCAATACAGACGAAGAATAAAAAAATTCAAAATAAAAAATATATTTTCGCACCTACATAATTAATCAGAACGAATTTTGTAAAGTAATTTTATTTTTGTATTAATTCTTTTTTTGACTTCCTTATACAGTACACAGAGGATAAATAAAAAATATAATTTTTTTGTAGAAGCATATCACACATCAATATTTTTAATTTAATGTTGAATTTATGAAAATTCTAAAACAGAAATAACCATGAATGAGAACGTTTCGACTGCTCCAAGATCTTTTTAAACAACTGCATGCTTGCTATGAATCACGTGGTCTGGAGGGACCCAATCGCATCGCAACACGTTTCAAATCAGCCAGTTGCTAATATACCGTACAATTCACTCGCGCTAACGTAAAACATTTCGGATCTCCTGGTAGGTGTAAAGTCCCACCAAAATCGCCTGTCTTTTCAGAATTATTTATTTCTAGGTGTAAATATTATCCTGTGTAAATCTCAGCGTACCTCAAATACATTTTTCGAAATTTAAAAAATACAATTTTGAAACGGCCTGACAATATTTTAGGCCCGACTAAATAATCTGGCTTATGTATTTGTCTTTTACATACCAAATTTAAGATTTTAAAATTTCAAAACGCCTCAAGGACATTTTTGTTAAAAATTCAAAGGTGGACTATGCCCCAATTCCCCTCAACCAGGTCTTCGATTTTGTATTCAGAAATTACAAAGGAAGTGTTATACAAATTTTCACCGTACCTTAAATACCTACCCTAAATTTTCCACAGCTCTCGGACTATTAGTACTCTCTCAGGGAGGTACAACAGAACCAGGTTCGACCCCTGAACCCCGCATACCGACCGACCTGACTGCGGAGTTTACGTTGTCTCTGCTTCATACCATAAACTGCACATCTAACGAACAAAAATACACATATCATAGAAAACATAAGTTACATAAATGGCAGACAGGTAGCAACACTGAAACTCTCACCACTGGTCTAGGAACCGACAATCTCTGGTTCTAACAATCCATAGGAAACGCATAAGCCACAATAAGGAATCATGGTTCTATAAGTCCATTGTCAACTAATAATAATACAAATTTAATGGAACAAATTACTTTTGATATCTGTAACAGACAATTTTCTTAAAATTATTTATCAGAACTTGTACGCCAATGTCAATCCGCCGTATAATTTGCTTCAGTTTTTTGCCCCTTCTGTATGGTAAAATGTGAGTAAAGCTATAATCAGAATCCACTAGTAAACTACAAAGTTTGTTAGGGTTTTTACTACTCTAATAGCAATATCTCAAGTCTCCAGCTGTTCCCTATCTTCTCCATTATTTGACGTAGTTCTCCACTAACCGCTGGGAATAGAGTTTTGAAATTACACTCATTTGGTGATCAGACAGGACTTGCAAATACTGATATTCTAAAGCTCAATTATTCCGAGACATTCAGTAATAAAAAATATGCATATGAGAAAAACAGAGCAGCGTAGATGGTTAAACTGGAAATTATATGAGAAATTACTATCGGTAGAGCCAGTTACAGACTGCTCGCGAGAAACTATTAATCATTCTCAGTTGACAGAAAAACGATACAGTAAACACATGGAGGGAAAAAGTGAAATGTGCATTAGGAGCCGCCGACGTCACTGGCCGGCGTATTTTATTCTCCGCAGTCACGGTTACTTTTTGACGAATACGTTTCATTAATCAACAGCTTTTATTACAAAACTTCAGTATGAATGACTGTCTTTTGCTCAAAACGAGACGAATTACGGCTTTACACATGCTGTGTAGCAGTATTTTCTGGGTTACTGCTTTTTCAAAATGAACCGTACATTTTTGAATTCCAAGTATAACATATAGCCTCGCAGATTACCTTCGATGCTTTAATTTGTTGGTTAATTGAGGTCAAATGTAAGACAGTTATATCCTAAAACTAAATTTGATTTTAAGGTTATAAATCCATATGAAAATCATAATGATGGAGAATAGGAATGTTTCTGTGCAATAGCTGAAATGGTTCTTGTGTATCAAGTGCTGTTATTTAATATTGAAAAGCTCAACATGAATCTCAACACCTTGCAAGTAACAACAAAATCTGTTAGTAATTCTTTAGCAACGATAAGACGTTTCCGAGAGTATACTAAAATATTAGTGTACTAACAATCACAATCGTAACATTAAACTGCCCTTATTCCTAACTGTGAATTGTTATAATTACGCTTTCATTTCTCTATCATAAATTACTGCATATAAAAAGTAGAATTGAATTTTAATTCGTCAGCAAATTATCAGTACGCCTATGTTCATTTACCACACAATACTCACAAGTTCTAACCGAATAATTACTTATATAAGCGTATTGCTGAGAATATTAGGATCGCGATACAGTTAATGTGTTATTTCGCTTGCTTTAGTACGATTGCATTTCACGCTGAAGGTGTATGATGAAACTGTGATAACTTAGGCTATGCAAACGAAAAATCATGTTGCAGGAAGTGTTGCTACTAATACAGCGAGCGTTGTTGTACTACATCTCGGACATATATTTTCTATCTTTTAATTTCGTACGACTTTTTACAACGAGTCAAAGCTGAAACAGTAAGAAAACATTATAACAAAGAGTTTAATCAACATTTCAAGAGATTGTCATTAATTTTGTAACGCTGGCGGCATATAATAGCTGCGCGTCACTCACATATTTCGGCAGTTTTTATTTAATTCGTGGCGACTTTTCCGAAAAAAGGAGAGTGAAAAACTTGAAGAGAACATTATAACGAAGCAGGTAAAACAAATTCCAACAGCTCAGTACCAGTTTCGGGCAGGTGGAGAAAGTCCCCCCCCACCCGTTGCTACTGTTTGGAATATAGTTTCGATGCATTTAAGGTGTGTGAGTATTGTTTGATTTTGCAGTGGCAATATTAACGGAGATAGAAGTTAGGTTGAAATACAGCCTGGACCAGAATGGCCTTACATCATAAGACACGAGGAATTTGGTTATGATTAGTAAATAAGCTGCTAGTGACGACGTATATCGCGATATAAACTACTTTCGAATGTTGTATATATATATAAACGAACTACTCAAATAACTTCTGAAATATAATACAAATGAACAGTGTTAGAGAATTGTATTCATATTTGTAGAACTGACGGACCACTAACGTCATAGATAATTAACAATAAAAATACAAGACAAAAGAAACAGGTAATAGTTTAAAGCAGAAAGATACTTACTTTGGAATAAACTGTATTGTAGAGTTTCCGTGCATTGCAGATATCCATCACCGACGTAATGTACTTTCTTTAGGAGACGGAAATAACGCATTTTTCGGTTCCTTAAGATAATTTCCATTTCATCTAAGACCCCAACATGAGTATACCATTTCTGCAGAAGAACAAGTCCCTAATAACTATTGTAAAAAAATACGATAAAATAACTCACACTTCGCACTCACAACAGTTTACAAATGGCTATCCACTCAACCGTCTTGCCTAAGGGGGCATCCATAAATTACGTGAGGTGTTTTTCCGGATTTTTGGACCCCCCCTCCCCCCTGGTGAGATTTCGTGAGATCTGGCCGGATCCCCCCCCCCTCTGGTGAGATCTGGTCCGTGAGAACCCCCACAAAAAATGGCCCTGTAAACTTTTTTTTTAGGTCACACCCTAACTTTTTTGACGAAATACCCTCCTAAAATCGACTTTGCCGCAAATTTGATACCTTTTTTTTATTTTTTTTATTTTTTTTATTTTTATTTTTTTATTTTTTTTTATTTTTTGCTCTGCTGTCCCCAAATTTTTCGCAAAATCTCACGTGAGATTTCAGTTGACCCCCCCCTCCCCCTTGGTGAGCTCTGGTGAGATTTCGCCGGACACCCCCCTCCCCTATTTCACCTCACGTAATTTATGGATGACCCCTAACTAGTGTGACGTCAGAACGGCTTTGTGACGTAGGCACCGATCCTGGATATGTAGATGGTGTTGATAAGACACGCTGCTGCGACAGTGTTGCGTGTGTGGAACCACTGTTCAGACGTGGGTTGTACAATGTGACCACTGCGCGAGATGATCGCCATCTTATCGGCATGTCCGTAACCGCACTACAACCTCGTCACCAGTGTTGGCTCGACATTGCAGCACTGAAATCTACTTCGCTTTGGACAGAAACCACCAACGACTTAGACTGCAATGGGTACGTGAACGCCGTGTTGAGTGATAAATTATAGCGTTTTTTTCTACAACGTTTCCTACAACGATGGCCTCGCACGTGTTGATGGTGGACGCAGTCGGGCAGACTGCATGGTTAATGAGCATAACGAACAATCACCAAATATGATGGTTTAAGGCGCCATTGCCTGTAATATGCAATCTCGCCTTCCGCGTATTTAGGTAAACCTGAACAGTGATCACTACATCAGGAAAGTTTTAGAGTCCAAGGCACTTCGAAGAATGACTGGTAACACTGCTTCCTGACCTGCACGTTCGCGTGATTTGTCGCACATCGAACCTGGCTGTGATATGATTGATCGGCAAGTTGTTCGTTCTGGTCCTCCTGCAATTACCGTCGATGCCTGGTGGACGAGCCCACAAACCGCGTGGCAATCTGTTCACCAGAAGCATATCCAGGATTCCTCTGATTCCATGCCACGACGTCTAGAGACTCTTACTGAAGCACGTGGCAGATACACACCTTACTTGGTCAAAAGCTTGTACTACCATGCTCATATTAATCCGAACGACCTGAATTGCACATCGCTACATTTAATCCTGGGACTTATTCAACCCATTATACACATCTACGAAGACAGTACTATACCATGGAGGAGGTACAGTCTCACGACTAGTAAAATTCAGCCACATCCACCTCCCATAAAACGAAATACATTTCCGCTTTTTTGTTTCATAAACCGAAATAGTGATTACATTTAGTCAATAAAAGAGTTATAGGAACATCGAATACGTTTCATTTACTGTTTTAAAGACATTTTACAGTTATTAAGTGTTCACTCATAACACGAAAGTTACCAATCTCAAACAAAATGCTGGTTTCTAGCAAGTACTGGATAACAACAAAATGCAGATTTTATACCCGTCTACAACAACTTAAAATGAATCGAAATTTACGTTAATATTCAACGTTTGCTGTGTATTATAATTTTTGGAAACAGTACAGACTTATCTAAGAGTTCAGTCAAATATATATAACACGTAACAAGATTTCGGATTTAATAATTTTGGCAGTGGTCTTGTAAGTATGCTTGCCTGTAAACGCAACTCCTTTATTTCTGTCGTTTCTTGAACATACTTAGCGTGGAACAATAGAAAAGAATCATAACATTAATGTTCTGGCTGACGTGAGACACTGTCAACGCAGCATGCGTGAGTAGGATTTGAAAGACACTTTTCTATTAAATTTAACTTCGCCGTAAAGATTTCTGTCACTCAACATTCCCCATTTTTTCTAGTGCTCATAATAAAGTCGGACGATTGATCATTGATGTAATACGTAATGATAACTGTTTAAAAATAATCAAGGAACTAAATCAAACTAAGGTGTCTATTTTGCGAAAAAGTTTTTTTTAGCTAATGTCCTTATTGTGCGACAACGATAATTTCTAGCCTGTGGTATTGGGAAACAAATGAGAAATGAAATGGAAAGTGGCTGTTCTTACGAAAAAAAATTCTCATCAAAGAAGAACATAAAATTCAAAGCTTCCGTATTTAAAAACATGCTGCTCCGACTAGTGATAGCTAATGATGTAATTGATGCATAACCCCAACTAGGCATTATTCCTGCCATGGAGTTATCTTCCCTATCCTATCGCGTTGACCGCTATCTCCGGGAGTCCGTAAAAAATTCGGTTTGCGGTAAGGGGCAAAAACGTTAACCGTAGCACAAAAAGAATATACGTTATTAAAGAAGTGCAGAAATTTTAAAAGTTATATCTGACGCATATCACCATTGATGAAAAGTTACTTTAATTTTATTTCCTAAATTTAAAAATCCGAGAAATAAACAGTAAATTCTAGGAACGAGGAAAGATAATGCCTGGCTCGTTATTAGTTTCCCCTACCTCAGCTTCCGTCTCTGGTAAGCCTGACGCTATGGTGCTGTAATTTGCTCAGGTTCAGGGATGCTGATCCCGGAAGCTACGAGATGTGATGTTTCGCGGTCCCACGGTTCGAGTCAGCCGAGGGCAAAAGTGGTTAAATGATGCGTTATGTTTTTTTTTGGGTTACCCGTACACTGGGACAGTGAAAACATATTTTACACCTATTGAGAAGTTGAAATTACAAATTTCTACCTGTATCTATTGTAAAATCGAAATTCGTTGTTATTCTTCAATAAAGTCACTATTATTTCAAAGGCACGGAAGAGGCTGTATTCTAAAAACGTAAACGAATTCGGCAACTATATTTGAGAAATGGCAATTCCTCATTCCGTTGAGTTAATAAAAAAAATAATAGTTTCTTTGTCGGATCAAGTTAGAAATTAAACAGCAGTGATTGATCTTGCAGGTTCTCATGAACAACTCCAAATGTACTCCCTGCCTTTACGGCACTAAAACGCACTAAACTCGTCAGATTATATTGGCTGAACAATATTTTAAATCCCAAATACACACATTTTATCGTAGATGTGACCTATAAACTGCTAACAAAATGTTTTTAATATGGAGTGCTAAATGAATCTTTATTCACGATAAACAATTAAAGATGCTGCTACATTAGTGGACTGAGACATCCGATGACAGTGTATTCGCGCTTGATATTAGAATTTATTTTTAAATAATTTGCCGTAAAATATAATAAGTTTTTTATACTTATATACATATGATATTTATTTTGCAACAAGTGAAAAGGAAATAATCAATGAAAAAATATTCAACCGCAGGCGGGATCAAACCTAGGATCAACAGCTCCACAGGTCAGCGCAATACCGTTCAGCAACTCCGCCTTTATAAACCGACGTGCTTCGTCCTTTTATGTAACCAAAGTGAAGATATATATAGATACAAAATCTCGTGAATGAATAGTTATTGATAATCTGTATAAAGAATCAAACTGTTAAAAACAGAAAAAAATCTGTTAAATAAAAATATGAGACGTGGAAGAAAAATAATTTTCCATTTTTGCAATGTGTCTGTTCTTATGATATCGCCTAGCTATGAGACACGATTCCTTGTATAGGAATTTCCGGAGCACTGTCAGAAGTTAGAAAACGTTGGAGGAAGGAGATGTGGCAGCGTTGCAGGAGGAAATAAGTGTGAACTTTCCTATTTCCTTCGGCTAAGAAGAACACGTAATAATTCATCACGAGCAGCAAATTCGGCAAAAGTTTTTTTTATTGTTTTTCACTACAATTATCCAACTTAAGACTGGAAGTCACAGCTGGAAATTAAAAATACAATGGTAATCCATGTTAACTGTAAGAGGGAAATCCAAAATCTAATGTCTCCCAAGCAAAGTTTCAATTTACTTTCTTGAATGTATACATCGTTTTAAGGGCTGAACAATTATACAATTTTCTAAATCATCACCATTCGACACACGCATTCTTGAAGACGCTGTGACGCTCTGGCCTCTCATTCGGGAGGACACAGGTTGGAATCCTAGTCCGGCCATCCAGATTTGGGGTTTCAACGGTTTCCCCAAACCACTCTATATGAATACCGAAATGGTTCCTTAAAGGCCATTGGGGAAATCCTTGCCACTAGTCCTTTTCCGCTTCTAATAGTTGGACGGGTATTTAAACCCGCCTCCTCCCGAATGTGTGGCCAGAGCGTTAAGGCTCATCCACTAAGCTCGGTCCTCCGGTCCTAAGGCATTGTCGAACTTTCTTTATCGGTAGGCTGTGTTTGTTTGAATTTTTGCGGCTTAGTCTATTTTGGAGTCGACTATCACGGGTGACGAAAAGTCACCGTTCCACTTCACACACGAGACTAAACAACACTCAAACGAGTGGCGACATCCTTCTTCGCCAAATGGTGGTATCTATTTAAGTTATTATACTGAAGTAATCGGAAACAAATAATAACACAAAAATTGTTTGATTTATTAAGTAATGTGTTTTTTAACCCCGCAGGTATCAAGTCGCAATGCTGTAAAGCAGTAATTTTAAAACTCTCTACTTCAATCCCGATTCTCAATTAACTTTCTTTACTTATACCAGTAATAAAAGAATTTATGCTAGTCCTACGATAATAACCTGATTTTAAATTTTTGAGTGACAATGGTCATTTAATTTGTTATAGTACTAATATTTGGTTCTATGTGATTTCCTTCGTTGTTTTTACATTATATTTTTGTTTTCCTTGACGACGGTGTATGATCATTATAGACCACCTACAGAATTAATAATAGACATGGCTTAAAATTAGAGACATAATTCCAACGATAAATTAATTGTTTCTGAAACGTGAAATTCGTTCTACTGTGAAATGATTATTTTCGATAAACGTGTACAGTTGGAAATGGGACAGACGATCTGATTTCGGCGTGGCTGGGAACCAGAGTAGCTTTCTTTCAGCGCTGCCGCCGCAAAAGTGTTTACTTTCATGTTGGTAGTTGGTTAAAAATCATTTGCTAGTTTCGGTTATAAGAGATTCCTTAAGTATCTTATTCCCTGAGGCAGTTTGGATCGAATCAAGAATATACAGGGTGTTACAAAAAGGTACGGCCAAACTTTCAGGAAACATTCCTCACACACAAACAAAGAAAATATGTTATGTGGACATGTGTCCGGAAACGCTTACTTTCCATGTTAGAGCTCATATTGTGGATGGCTGTGATACAATACGCCATTCTCCAGGGCTGCATCAGCGCATCAGGGATTCCATGCGCCGGAGGTTGGATGCATGTATCCTCGCTAACGGAGGACATTTTGAACATTTCCTGTAAAAGTGTTTGAAGTCACGCTGGTATGTTCTGTTGCTGTGTGTTTCCATTCCATGATTAATGTGATTTGAAGAGAAGTAATAAAATGAGCTCTAACATGGAAAGTAAGCGTTTCCGGACACATGTCCACATAACATATTTTCTTTGTTTGTGTGTGAGGAATGTTTCCTGAAAGTTTGGCCGTACCTTTTTGTAACACCCTGTATAATATGCATAAGTTTCGGAACTTATAAAAGGGGAAAAAATTTAAAAGAATATGAAATACGTGCATTTGAACCTTGAACCGCAGGTTCAGACACCACAACGCTAACCACAGGACCCCCCCCCCCCCCGTTCAACCTAGATACCTACTCGTCAGTTTGTTAACAATGCTGCCTAGGAAGACTGTTTCATTCAATATTTTCCGAAATAATCTCTTGTTTCTGTAGTTTTGTAGTACTAAAAATTCTACTTCCTCGAAAATGGTTATTCGCTGGTTTGTCCACAGACCACATTATGAGTGAAATATTATCGGAAGGAATTAGCCAAACCAGTATGTAAATAATGATCGTTAAAGTTTTACGCTACTCAGTTGTAGTAAAATGTAGAACGGAGCCTTAGGGGTTATTTTTTGCCTCGCTTTAATGCATTGCCGTTAATTACAACTTTTGCGATTTGTTTTACGATCTGAATTTATTTAAAGTGTTATTGAAATGTAAGGGAAGGTTGATGAACTACCCCTCCATTATGAATCGTCAGTGGGGAGGAGCTTAATTCCAGTTTTGTTTCATGCATTGACTTACGGAAATGAATAATCTGAAATATAGATTGCTCTGAATGAAATATCCCCCAATGATATTGCAAAAGGCGGAGCCAGCATTACCTTACTCTTTCCTGGGATGAGATTGATGCCAGATTGTGCAAAAAGACTGATAGAACATGACAGCGCTGTCCACATTTAATGCAAAGACTGCACGAGTATATATAGAAAATTAATGATTATGCATTCTTTAAGAAGTAGGAATATCCTGGGAATGGATATTCCATACTAGCCGTTCACGGAAAGGCTGCGCGTTCAATGCTGTGTGTAAACAGCCGTATTTCCTCATGATGATCCTACCACACATCACTTGCCGAGTGTAACTGAGACAAACTATAAATCCTTATAATGAATTACAATATGGCGCTTGATAGTGCTATCGTCATCTATCAGCTGACACGTAATTTTTTAAGTTTTCTATCAACAAAACATTACGAAAAAATAAGTGTCACTATTTCTTTCTGTTATAATATTTATCTTAAGACAAAAATTTAGAAACTGATAGATTTTTGTTTAGAATAAATGAAACGTAGGATATTTATAAAACCACTCTTCTTTCTCATAGGCCTCGTGGATGTTATGATGTCTATATACTGGCTATCGTATTTCCACAACTATGAGGAAACAAACCTTTTACTTTACATTTATTCAAAAATATTTTACTTTACACTTTGGCGAAATGAATGATCGCGATAAATTTATACTTTATGACTAGATTGTTACAAATTTCAGTATCCATAACGTGATTGTATTTACTTTAGCGTCAATTCAGCATACAATGAGTTAATATGTCAATACATACAGATACCAGCAGTTTTAAATTAAATCTTGATTGTGTTACTGTTCATCAAACAAATAGGCAAAGTTCTTCAGCGGCATTAGACAGTAGTCAGGTCACATTCACGATCCAGCCAAATAAGTTTCGGTTTAAATGAAAAAAATTCCGAAAATACTCAAAGGAATCGGGAATTTCCAGTTCTCAACGACCGAGGACCAATTCGTTTAATTTAAAAAAAAAAAAAAAAAAAAAAAAAAAAAACTAATTTTTTCCAGGCCTTTGAAATAATAATGACTTTACAGAAAAATAACAATGAATTTGGATTGCTCAATAGATACAGGCAGAAATCTGTAATTTTAACGTCTCAATAGGTGTATAATACGTTTTTACTGTCTCAGTGTATAGGTAACACAAGAAAAACATAACGCATCGTTTAACCACTTTTTCCCGCAACGGAAGCTGAGGTACGGGAAACTAATAACGAGCCAGACATTATCTTTCCTCGTTCCTGGAATTTACTGTTTATTTCTTGGATTTTTAAATTTAGGAAATAAAATTAAAGAAACTTTTCATCAATGGTGATATGCGTCAGAATTAACTTTTAAAATTTCTGCACTTCTTTAATAACGTATATTCTTTTTGTGCTACGGTTAACGATTTTGCCCCTTACCGCAAACCGAATTTTTTACGGACTTCCGGAGATAGCGGTCAACGCAATAGGACAGGGAAGATAACTCCATGGCAGGAATAATGCCTAGTTGGGGTTATGCATCAATTACATCATTAGCTATCACTAGTCGGAGCAGCATGTTTTTAAATACGGAAGCTTTGAATTTTATGTTCTTCTTTGATGAGAATTTTTTTTCGTAAGAACAGCCACTTTCCATTTCATTTCTCATTTGCTTCCCAATACCACAGGCTAGAAATTATCGTTGTCGCACAATAAGGACATTAGCTAAAAAAAACTTTTTCGCAAAATAGACACATTAGTTTGATTTAGTTCCTTGATTATTTTTAAACAGTTATCATTACATGTTACATCAATGATCAATCGCCCGACTTTATTATGAGCACTAGAAAAAATGGGGAATGTTGAGTGACAGAAATCTTTACGGTGAAGTTAACTTTAATAGAAAAGTGTCTTTTAAATCCTACTCACGCATGCTGCGTTGACAGTTTCTCAGGTCAGCCAGAATATTAATGTTATGATTCTTTTCTATTGTTCCACGCTAAGTATGTTCAAGAAACGACAGAACTAAAAGAATTGCTTTTACAGGCAAGCATACTTACAAGACCACTGCCAAAATTATTAAATCCGAAATCTTGTTACGTGTTATATATTTGACTGAACTCTTAGATAAGTCTGTACTGTTTCCAAAAATTATAATACACAGCAAACGTTGAATATTAACGTAAATTTCGATTCATTTTAAGTTGTTGTAGACGGGTATAAAATCTGCATTTTGTTGTTATCCAGTACTTGCTAGAAACCAGCATTTTGTTTGAGATTGGTAACTTTCGTGTTATGAGTGAACACTTAATAACTGTAAAATGTCTTTAAAACAGTAAATGAAACGTATTCGATGTTCCTATAACTCTTTTATTGACTAAATGTAATCACTATTTCGGTTTATGAAACAAAAAAGCGGAAATGTATTTCGTTTTATGGGAGGTGGATGTGGCTGAATTTTACTAGTCGTGAGACTGTACCACCTTCTGGATATAGTACTGTCTTCGTAGATGTGTATAATGGGTTGAATAAGTCCCAGGATTAAATGTAGCGATGTGCAATTCAGGTCGTTCGGATTAATATGAGCATGGTAGTACAATGCTGCAGTTATAATCATTTGTCCTTTGTCATGTACATAATCTGTGTAATAAATTTCGTTGTTATCACATTTCTCTTTCTTTATATTGCAATTTTAAAAAACAGTATTGCGTAAATTATTTAGAATTGGGAACTGTTGTAAGCTATGCAATTCATGGAACACTCACCTTAATCGTAGCAGTAGCGATTTGATTCCTCTGATGTAACTTAATGTCTAATGATTTTTTAAGCTTCTGCGGCTGTCTGTGTTGATAATAACTGCATTTTCCGGCAATGTCATGTTATTTATTTGTATATCAAAGCATAGTATCTCAGAAGAAGGCTGTAGCATGTCAGCCGAAAGCTTAGATAGGCCACAAATAAAACAGCATTCCCTGAAAATTCACTTGTTAACTTTATTTCAGAATTACCTAACATATAGAGCCAAAAACAATAATACCCAATAACTGGAGGTGAGATGCTAGGCAAATTGGATATGCTGCTTTGTATTCGGTCTATCCGACGTTTCAAACATACACGTATTCAACACACAAACGTAACCATAAAATTTGTCTGTATGGAAAACAAATTTTACAGTAAGCTTTGCTGATTTCCACGAGTTACTCGTTCGGAAGCTGATATCTTTTACAAAACATGAAGGCAGAGATTCAAACGAAATAAATGATAATTGATGTACTCCGTGGAAATATAGTCGAAAACCACTGCACACTGAATTTTAATGTTCTTTGAACATCTGAAATTCTTTGATGGATAGTATCACTTAAAACATGTGCTAAACTATATCAATGGTACTTACGTACGGAGAGCTACAGCCATCAAAAATGAGAAAGTGGTTTTGAGATTGTCTTTCTCAAGGTAAATTGTGATAATTTTCAAACATAATTATTTTGGTAGATTTGATTAATAGTTACACGAAGCAATGTGTCAATTTGGTAGTAAATTTACTGTCATCTTCCTAATACACTACGATTCCTCCTAATGTCGTGTGGGACACCCTATCTACAGGTAAAGTGCAGCAAACCTACGTGGCATTTACTCAATAAATCGTCTGAAGTCCTTGAAGAAATATTCAGGCATGCTTCCTCCACAACCGTCCATAAAATGCGAAAATATTGCCATTATAAGACGTTGTGTCCCAGATATGCTCTATTCGATTTATGTCTGTGATCTAAACACAGCCCTACACATCCTGAGAACAGCGTCCATGGTCTCTTGTGGTCTACGCTACACTGGAACCCTACCATCAACTGTTACCAACTGAAAAATTGGGTCATCTGACTATGAAATCCAACAGATATGTTCACAAACAAAGGAGACGCGTTGCAGTGAATAACGATTTGTAATCAGAAGCACTCTTGTTGATCTTCATGTTGCCACTCCCCATCAACGGCAAATTTCACTGCACCATCCGCACGGATATGTCTCACATCGAGTGTTGCTGTTCTTTGACGCAATGTTGCGTGTCTGTCAACAGGTCTCAGTCATTAGTAGACGTGGTCGGCCACTGGGCTGTCAATTCCCAAGTTTCATATTCATGGCACACTCTTGACACTGTGGATCGATTACTTTAATTCACGATCAAGTTCCCAGAAATGGAATGTCCCATGCGTCTGCCGACAACTACCACTCCGCGTTCGAAGTTTTTTAAATTCATGTCTTGACGTCACCGTCACGTCAGAAACCTTTCACACTACTCACGAGAGTACAAACGAAAGTCCCGACAAGAACAGTATATTCATGCACTTCGTTAACGGTGTTACCGCCATCTGAAAATGCACTTTTGGCACTTCAGTGTATATTTCAGAGGAACTGCATTTCTAGTCGAAACATCCAACTTGGTCGTTACTTTTCATTTTGCTGTTTATATACATTGTATCAGAGTCAGCTTTTATTTTTACAGTAAATAAATTAAATTTTAAGACGAAGGTTTTGTTTTAATGCCTAAGAATGAAATTATTATTATAGTAATCTTTACGAGTTACGACTCAGATAAATTGCCATGTTTTATCCCTCTAGCATGTACACACTATTAGAGTGCTCCGGTTTTATTGTATAGATACGACACGTATGTGCCCCATCGGCTTGTCGCTGGTGAAATGGGGCAACTGAAGTGCCCTATTTATCTGTGAATCGCTTAATTTGTGCTTTGGGCTGCAAGTGTAGATTTTGTTTCTAAAATGTATAATTTGTGAGGTAGAATCTGCTGTAATTTGTGTCCTACACATTAAATATATATTTGTATGCAAAGTACGTGATTTATTAGATGGAAACTGTGTTAATCTGTGTTACTTACTCTAATAGTAGATTTTGTTTTTGGTGAGACCTGGGTGACATGTATTCCGTTCTATAAGAATAGTTTTTTTAAAAAATATGTAATTTATGAGATGTTATTCTGTGTTCCGTATGCTAAATGTAGATTTTGTTTATGAAATATATAATTTACGAGGTGGAAACTATGGTAATATGTGTTCAGTACCATAAAAGCAGATTTTGTTTGGAAAGTATGAAATATACGAAGTGGAAACGGGTTATTTGTGTTCCATTGGCTAAGAGTAGGTTTTGTTTATAAGTGGTGCAAATGGGGGTAATCCATGCTTCGTGTGCTAAGTGTAAATTTTCTTTTCAAATAACATAATTTATGAGGTGAAAACTGAGAACTTTGACTGTTGTTGTGTATATGAGTTTTTGACTGTTGTAATCTGTCCCAGTGTCACGTGTACTGCAGATGGAAGATAGAATAGGCTGAAATGCGCTTCCGTATTAGTCTTGCCTTCTGTTGCCACAGACATCACGGGTCTCCTAGCTTAACGTGCCTATTCGACATATGAATTAACATCAACAGTTCCACGTGTCTTCACTCCGTCCGCACTGTGGAGACTTTTGGGATTTATGCCAGGTGCTGTGTTTAGAAATTGGTAACTACTCCCATCCTGTCGGCGAAACTCCGAAAATTTATCCCATCAGATAAATCCAGCGCAACCGTTGGACACCATACGAGTATTATCGACTTGAGTCAACATGGCATACGTTGTCTCTCCAGTAAATGAAGACAGTTAGATGTCATTCACCTGTTAATCTATAACACGGTTAGCGGTATTCTTGGTTCCCTGTGTGCAGCGTGTTACACGGCGCATTGTTCTGGCCTCAGCGCCTAACCCTCTAAGTATCTCTGTCGTCGGTGTAGTCAGTCCCCTGGCAGTAGTTGTCGGCGCCTGCGAGTTGGACTACCCGGCGGGCGCACTATCGATCACTTCGGCTCCAGTAACGACGCTGCCTCGACTTCACTCGAGTGTTTACGACGACAGCAGTCAGCACTCTCGCCTAACTGCGGGATCGCAATAAGTTCTTCTTAGCTGGGATGTGAGGGTTTGATATAAAATAATATGCAACCAGCCATCATTACGCGAAACCAAAGTGGTGTCCTTATGACCTTCAACGAAGGTCGAATTTCAGCTTCTCTTCTTTTAGCGATAAATCCCATAATCCATCGACTTGCCGACGGAAACAATAAAGCCTGCATCCATTCATAATGACACGAGTGCACAAGAAGTTGCAATTGGAATCTTCAAGAAAGTTCACTCTTAGTCATTTAACAAATGGACACCTCAAATCTCATAACCTGATAATAGTTGGACTTCCATTAAATCCAATATTGCAACAAGAAATTCCTTTCTAAATCAGTCATTCAAGTATGAGTTTATCTTACGCGCTCAGAGTTTCACAACTGGATTGTGTTTAAATCTAAATTCACAAAAGAATGATATCATGCAAAAGATTTTAAAAATTTCTAAAATAAGAATTTTCATGACATATGTACTATTCGACTGATAAAATTCTCCATAGAATTCAACATCTGATTTTTTATTGAAAAACATTTTTTGATCATCAGTTTCCAAAAAAAAAATGGGGAGCTGTTATTTTTTATATCATTTTTTGCCAAAATCTTGAAGAAATAGGGCAATAAACGACGGTGTGTCGCCAGCTTCCATTAGAAACCTGTGAAGCTCCCCCCCCCCCCCCAAACCACATATAGTTATTTTGACCGCCATGATTTTTCGATACCTTATGTTATAATCGTGCTAATGTTAACAGGAACCAAAGTAGTGCGCAATTACTAATTTCTAAGATAAAGGGTTCATTGATTCTGAGGTTGTGACATACGGACGAAAGAGTTAATCCATAAATACTCTTTCATTCATGCAGAAAATACGAATCCCTTACAGTGCGTATAGATTTGTTGCCCTGGATATCCCCGAAAGAATCGGCCGCCAACTGACTGAGTTTCTATTTCCGGAGTATTCAGCTTCTCTCGTTGGTGGATATGCACTTTGCCGTGGAATCTGAATTACTGAGCATTATGGTGCACCCCATATGAACTGACCTAAGCACAGAAACATCCGTGCGTGCACCGGTATTCGATCCCGGTATCCTAAATTATTTGTGAAAGTGCCCTGACCATTGAGCAACGAAACCGCTGACAGTTTTTAATGAAACATTGTCATTCTACGTCTGAATACAAGGATCATTTCCTTTGCTACCTGCACGTTAGTGTATTTGCTAGATGACAGATGCTTCTTATTGTAGCTTATTGTTAAATTTGTATGTGAGGTGGAAGAATATAAAGCATGAATTCCGGTACCTCATCATTCAGACGTTCTGTTCCGAGATGCACATCACAGCCACCAAGCCTAACGTCCCCCTACCATCTACAATGTCGTTTCATCTGAGTTCATACATACTGGGGACAGGCGTGGAATTTAACCTTAGTTTCTCATGTACAATCCTGTGATTAGAAATTGTGCACCACCAATTCTAGTATCGTATTGACTAAGTTCTGTTGATGAAAATTTCTTTCACCACCGACGGTCAAACCAAACTGTGGTGTTACTAGCTGCCGGCACTTTGAAAAGCCGTATACGTACTTTCCCTGGAAGCGAGGGCCTATTTTTTTTTTTTTTTTTTTTTTTTTTAATGTCAAGTGAACAGGTGAATGTCACCGGATACCTCACCTGCAACTAGTCCGAAAATGTGGGGGAGTGAATTACAGACATCGGGTCCGGCTTTTGAGACTTAGAGCAGGACAGACAGCTTGTAAAACAGTTTGTCTTGACGCCAGTGATTTCTAGGAGACGGCTTTCGTTGGAATTTTGCCCAGATCGCGTTTGCGAACATGACTTAAAGAGAACGACTGCCTGCTGTAAAGTTTTCGGAGAATATGGTGAGTGCTGTGACGACAGACCGAGCGTGGTAGGTGAACAGTTAACGTTCCGGACTCGCATTCGGGAGGACGCGGGTTCGAATCCCCGTCCGGCATCCAGATTTGGGTCACCCATGGTTTCCCCAAATCACTCCAGGCGAATGCCGGGATGCTTCCTTCAAAAGGCCATGATCAAATTCCTTCCCGTTCCTTGTCCCAATCCCATCCCGCCTCTAATCACCTCGCCGTCGACGAGGCGTAAAGCACAAGCAAAAAAAAAATGTGACGACAGAGTAACCTCTTGAGCAACTCAGTTTTTTTTACAGTATATGTGTGTTAATGTTTATATTATTTTCCACATGAAAAATCAATGGGGATAAAGTGGAGTGTCGGAAGAGGAGGTGATTGGGGAAGACGAGTGAGGCGTGGTCTGCGAAGTAGTGCTGCACGGGGATGGATTATCTTGGTCTGACTTCGAGGCGGGCTGGTGCGATCAGAAGCGGTTGCAGGAGGTAGTCGCGCCCAACAGACGACACGCCTCGACATCGCTGGTGAAGGCCACACAACCAGACTCCGATAAACAAAGCGCTGGATGGGTGCAGAGCGGGTTGGATTCCTTCCTGATGCAACTCCATCGTCATCTCACTCAGCCGCGGTAATAATGAAACGTGTTCACAGGAACGGAACTAGTTACTCAGATCATAATCGCTCTCAGAAAGAAATGAAAAGTTATGTAGAAGGTAAAGGCAGTGGGTTTTCACAGCTTTCGAGCTGTATTGCCGTAGGCTTAGCGGAGGTAGAGCTTCGCATTCCTGATTATAGGCACTAGGGTGGATGTGCCGTGGTCAGCGACACGGTCGGGTCCTTTTTTCTTTATCTTCCCGCGGAGTTTTTTCCACGGTACTCATTTGGTAGCAAGCTGAGTGCGCCTGGAGGCCGTTCCGGACGTCCCCTGTTTCGCCGGCAATCGAACCCAGGTCATCTGGGCCGTAGTCAGACTCTCTACCGCCTGAGTCACGCGGCCGTCTGACAAGTTATATAATTCACTTAAAGTCTTTGATTTCAAATTTAATTCAATTTATTAAATAAATAAAGATTTTCACACTTTCACTAATATAACCAAGATTGTTGATAAATCACGTCTGAGTTTTTTTAGTATAAACCAGTGTTTGCATATTCATTTAATGGGCTCCAGTAAGTTGTATCTTTCCCATGTATTTATTGCGAACTTCATTGTACCTTTTCTCAACAACTAATTGTGATACATATCTGACAAAAACTAGGGTGAATCTACAATGGTTTCTCAATACTTTAACTCTGGGATTTCCCAAAGTTCCGATTGGTTTGGCAGAATTAATATTTAAAATTTAAATACTCAAATTTTTCGCACTTTTTGAGGTGATGTCCAGTCAATAACTTACAAACTATAAGGTATAATACAATATACCTGTGTCAAAATACTCACAGAAACATACCTTCAAGGCTGTAAAAGTTTCAGGAAGTTCTTGCAGGTAGTTTCTAAGAAAAGGCACACTTTAATTATCCAAAAGTAAACTAAAGGGAAAATGCTGTCAAAGTTTCAGTGCATTTCAGAACCATAATTAGGGTGATCTGGATCGTCCTGATAGCTTTCTTCCAGCCTACTCTTTAGTCTTCTTCACTTCTCTTATGCCTTTTCTTCCACTTCCCTCAGTGCTTTCTCTGACGCCCTAACACTTTCCTGGTCAAGCCTGTACATAGCTCGTATGGTGTGATACCCAACGCTAATACTCAGTTTCTTCAATGCCTAACACCTTCACAAGTTGACATTGTTAAAACTCATTAAAGCATCATAAACACCAAAATGAAGAGCATTAATTGATACAAAAACAGTTTTTGGAATTCTTGACCAAATAACAATGTTGATGCACTCATTTGGATTTTGGGTACGACCATGTAAACACTTCTTCAGTAGCTGTACATCAGATAGATCCCTGAATATAGGCTTAATTCCTCAATGACAGCATATGGTAAACCATCCTTGTGCCCAAATGTTTGGCCTGCTGCTTGTGCTTTGTTGTACCATGTATCAGTTCCTTTGGGACAGAGTACATGGTTGGGAGCAGAATCAGTTGAAGCAACCTGAAATAAGACAGCCCAAACAGATCGTTTCATTTCTTCGACACTATTGTTGACTTTTTAAAAGCATTTCTGGGTTAGAAATATGCATTTATTATATACCAAATAGGAAATTCCAAAGATCAATAATAGTAACAAAAAATGACAAAATTCATCATTTTCCATCCTACCGGAGCCATTTAACTCTGTTATTTAATCAATTCATTCCATCAAAAACATTGCAAGTTATTTATTTTTTTTTAATGAAGCATTCTGGAATTTGCCTGAAGTGATTTGGGTAAACCATGGAAAACCCAAATCTGGATGCCCAGACAGGGATTCGAACCCGCGTCCTCCCAAATGCGAGGCCAGAGCGTTAGCCGCTCACCACCACGTTCAGTGCCAAGCTAACGCTTTTGCTTAATGCAAGTAGTATGAGATTAACAACAAACTGAGGCATTATAAGACCAAACCAAACGCATGTCGGATGTCGGGTCCCAGATACCGTCACATTACCTTAGCGACCGCGAGCGGGAGGTGAGTTAAAGTTGCCACACCATCTGCGAAAGATTCTTATAAACAAAATCAGTTCGGGAAACAACACGCAGCTCGACTTGACTGTGATGAATCTTTGTGCGTTTCTTGTGGGACGGTTGGTATCACTCAAGAAGCAAAGGAAACAAACTGTTACGGCAGAGCAGACGCAGGACTGTTGCCTTTACATTCCTCTGAAACAAGCTGTGAGACAAGGCACGGTTCACAGAATTGTCAGTTTTCCTCTGGGTACGAACTGTAACAGTAAAAGTATACAAACATAACAGTAACAGGAGAAAAGTCTGTCCGTTTAAGATATTTTTGTAAAAAAGACCATTTTGGGTATCTATTAATAAAAACGGAGAAAAAAATTTGTGTCTGTCTGTCTGTTTTGATGTACGAGATTCAAGCAAAAAGTAATGATCCGATTTCGATATCATTTCGAATAATGTGCAATTCATGGTTCCGAAGTAAAATAGGGTATTTTTATTTTAATGTGACTGCGAAAAGTTCAGAAATCCAGATAAATGTGTCCACATATTACTATCAATTTAAAGGGGGTTATGAAACTACAGAAGCATAGGAAAGTAAACCCATCACTTACCACAGATGAAGACAAGATAGCAGTGACGAACAAATAAACACGAAAACACGTTAATAATATTTAAGATGTGACATATGGCAAGGCAATCAGATGTGCACGCACTGTGCCGCATCAGATGAGTAATCTATAGGTTATTAACTTCTCACAGTCAAAATGTTTAAGTACAACAGGCATGTATTACTCGGAACTGAAACTGACATTACATCACGTGCCCCCGCCATTTTTTTTTTTTTTTTTTTTTTTTGTTTTACTTATGGCTTTACGCCTCGTCGATGTCGAGGTCATTAAAGGCGGGATGGGACTGGGAACAAGGAACGAGAAGGAATTCGGCAATAGTCTTTTGAAGGAAGCATCCCGGATTTCGCCTGGAGTGATTTGGGGAAACCATGCAAAACCCAAATCCTGGACGGGCATTCGAACCGCCGTCCTCCCGAATGCGAGGCCAGAGCGTTACCACTCACCCGCCACACTCGGTACGTGCTCCGTGGTTCTGATTCAACATTAAACTGCAGGTCTTCATTTCCTGGTAGGATTAACGGACTAGGCTGGATTCACACTCAACGATTTTGGTCGTATGATAAAATGTCGTAAAAAAATTTATCGTAACTACACTTTTTTTTAAATATACGATTTGTTGTCGCTGTTGTTATTTTTAGCTCAGTTCTTTACCTCTTGTCACCAATACCTACAACATCTTTTGATGAAACAATTATTGCGCTATGGATAATTCATCACTGTTGGAAACCAAGAAACGTAATCGACATCTTTTGAGTGCATCCATGAAATCACAGAAGATGGAATGTTGGATCTTTTAGTCGCTTTTTGAAGTGCTCAGAGATGATGTAATTCACACAACACTGGCCTACGTTCAACCTAAAATACCAGAATCAAGGCATAAATATTTTTAGCTATTTTAATAGTAAATTCAGCCACTAATGAAGCAAACGTACGACCAAAAGTTGTCTGAAGTGTAGGATGCATTTGTTCACGTAGGCCACTGACTTTAATTTCATTTAATTTATTTGCGATGGAGTGCACACTCAGGCGGCAATTTCCCTAAACACCCAATTACCCCTTTCCTGTACCCGCCTACCTTTTCACTCGACAAATTTAAACTTTAAATTATTTCAGCGTTTTTGGTAAATATTCATCATCTCTCACGCTAATTTATTCTAATCTCTCACCCCCTTATCTACTAAAGAAAATCTTCCCACAGTCTTATGCCTGAAATCGAGTGCCAGCTTGTGGTCATGGTCATCTTTCCCCTTGCATCCGCCTCTCTTAATTATTCCACCAATACCTTTCCATGCGTCATCAACAATGTACGCCAATTGCATTCCCATAACTCTCTCCACCCTCCCTCTATCTATCAATGAATCATATTCCATTATCATATCAGTTACTGATTGTGTTCTGCGATAATTTCCAGAGATAAATCTAGTAGCCTGATTCGTCCATCTAGTGGCAAAGGACAGCTGCTAAACGACACGATCACAGTGTCGTGCCGTTGTCGTTCCGAGTGAAAAGTCGAGTCCACATCTTTACTTGTGAAATGGAATGTTGTCATATAACTTTTTATTATGCTACCAAAAATCATTGCGTGAGAAACCAGCCCTAGCTTAGATGGCTACGACAGATGAGCAGCCGGTAAGAAATTCTGACACCAGGACACTAAGACAACACAATATTACTTTAAGGTAGTTATATTGATAGAAAATGTCTGAATTACCAGCGCTTCATACCGGTGTTTAGATGGTGTTTTTTTTTTAATGCGGCAGTAAATCATCATATCAGTTATTTAATTCATCTCTGAGAGTCGTGGCCCAATTGGATTTCTGTCTGAATTTGCGACATTCTTGACTGTAAGGTGACTGTTAATAATGAGTTAAATTCTCGGTAGGGCTAACTTCCTAAGAAGAGCTGACTTCATCTCTAACCACTTATAAAATGAAAAACCTACTGAGAGAAGTTACGGGTGACAGCTAATTTACAAAAATAATTTGTAAAAATGAAACATTTTCACTCGCAAATTAACTTCATATAGCGTACATAAGCTTTATGTAATAGTTTAGCCTTCACTGTCTAACAAAACATAACAGGGAGTACCAAACTGGTAATAGGAAGTGTCATGATTTACTCAGTAATCCGTTCGCCAAGCTGAGCAAATAAAGTTCAAAGAGTCCGTGCCAGGTAAAATTTCTATTTTCGCTGTATTTTTGTTGAGTTTGGCCCTGGTGCCAACTCTCTTCATTATACGCATAATGTTACTGTGTCATCTAAATAACATTTATTTCTGGTTCCACATGCTTACTTTTTCAAGATTTGTGAATGGAAATTTGCATTTGTCGGTCGCAGTAACTGATATGGTAAAGAAGTTTGGCTGAGAGTCACTAGAACAAAAGGGGCGGGCGAAAAGAGTGCTGGGTCTGTATGAAGCATAGAGTGGCATTCAGGTCTGAGTCTTCTGTACTAAACAAAACATTGAAAACTGCACCTAACAGTGGAGCACTATCATAATTAACATTTATTTGTAGGCTTAATGGAATGATAAAGTTTCATTGGTGGGTCACAGAAGTCGAGGGCCAGAATTGTGGTGACAGATGCAGAAAAATATACGTCAGATAATGAAAGCATTTAAAACAAAAATACACATAAAACAAATGTGGATATGCTCTCAAACTGTCACCGTTGTATGAGGTGTATTAGTTTGTTAATAAAAACCGAACTAGTGTGATTCGAGCCTCGCGCTATGGATCCTGGATGAGAGCTGAGTCTGGAACGTGGAGGCTACGCGTTTGGGAGAATCCTAGTTCAACACCAGATCACGATATCTCGAAATCATCCCAGGTGACTGGCAGACGGCTCCCTCATAAGGCCAAGGGCGAATTAAACCTCTCATGGTTCTGAGACATTAACGAAATAGTAAGACCTGTTACTTATCAAAAAGAATAAGATGAATTAAAAAAAGAAACAGTAGAACAGACAAAATATCAGCTGCAGTAGAAGGCGTATAACTCTGCTAATTCTCTGCTTTTACCTCTTCTCCATTCATCACCCCTTTGAACTAGACCAATAATTTGTTTCAAGAGTTGTTTCAGTAGTATTCCTATTTTGCCAAGTCTGCCCTTCCTGACTGCTTTAACCACATCGTTCCATATCTTCCTCCTTGTCTTTTCCCTTCATAACATCCTTCTATCACGTCATGGTTATATACCAAGCAGTTCTCCTTATACAACCATCCACCTTCTTCTTCGTCCCATTATCGTAGCAGCTATTACAAAAGACTCTTAACTTTCTCTTAGTTTTCTGTGTCTCGTTCTCCTTTCATGACGTTTTTAATTGTATCAAGAATTTGAATCAAAATCCCATTCTTATTAATGTAGATATCTGTAAGATTCGTAACTGCGTCCCTCGATACGAATTAGGAAAGTTTGTCGGAAAATTCCGTTTTCCGACTCCTTTTAGTGTATTGTCGTCAGACGTTCGTGCCTGACATTTTAGACAACGTATTTCCCTGCGGACAGTAACCGTAAAATTTCAGTGATCGTAAGAGGTGCGTCGTTTTGTCCCTTGTCAACAAGAGGAAACGTTCGCGAATTACAGAGCGTAAAATGTCCCGTTTGAAAGGATACGACCTCAGACGCAATTCCTGTACCTTGCCAGTAAATAAAAATAATGGGCTCTAAACGAAACACATTCTGCTCATTTATTTAGAAACCGTGCGATGTTTTGGGAATGTTAGAAAAACTATTGGTCTACTGTGTTAAAACTACATTGTGAAAGTTTTAAGAAATTTATATCGAACAGTCGTTTCCGATCTGTGTTATCAACTGAATGACTATGATTCTAGCATGAAGGTAAAGAAATCTTCACCAAATTTATAAACCTTATAGAAACTCCAGAAAGAAAGGAAACTGAAGTATTTGAATGTATGAAGTTAGCTTATTTTGTTAATAAAATGTATATTTTGTGGTAGAGCCCGACAGAAAAAAAGAGACAGAATGGTGTCCCAAATTTTAAGACATATAAAACTGGTTAAGTTGTTAGTGAATGGAGCAGAATAGAAGCGATAGAACAAAAAATATTAGAATATTCGAAGCAGCTAACTAAAAACATGGGATATAATGGGTTTTTGAGATGAAGAGATAAAAAGCGATGGAGGATTCTATGGCCGAAAAAATGAGGTATTATCTAGTTTTGAATCAATTCGGATTTCTTCTTGGTATATGTCTCTCTATGCCTGCAAGTCTTGTGCAGTTAGTTGTTGCACAGTTTGATGACCATGTGATCTAATGTGTCTACTCCGGGGTCCGTGTGGTCCAGATTGTGATCGTAACCCCTTGCGAGGCTTGTGTTGTGATGGCCACAGTATGAGGACGGGCACTATCCTGTTGGAAGATACGATCTGGATGATGGACATGAAGGGAATCACAATAGGGTGCAGCATCTTGTCCGCATAGTGGTAGGCTGTCATTGTGCCTTCAACAACAACCAACTCAGTCCAACTGTAGAACCATGACACCACTGGCTGGACCCGTGGGACGTTCTGAAATCACGCAGGGTAAGCCGTTTCTCCACTACGCCTGCATACATGTACAAATGTACGATATTCATGAGACCATTTGTGTTTTACATTACACCAGGTTAGACGATGCTGGTAATGAAATCAGGTTAGTGGAACACATTGCATATGGTTCAGAGTGCGTAACCCAGCTTCAAGCAATTGGTTTACAATCGTTCGAGGGGGAGGGGGGGTGATACTTTGTAGCCACTGCTTGAATCTGGCCTGCAGTCACCCGTCTGCTAGCAACAGCCATCCACACAATAGGGTATTTGACTACTTCTTGAAAATGGTTTTATATTGTTTATTGGTATACCTTATTCACGGAGTGAAGAGAGATTTTGACGAAAGTGCATTATTTTGCGTAAAATTCAAAGTTAAAATTTAAAGAATTTAAAAGCCCGCCAAAACGCTCCTTTGCTGCCTGACGCGTGCAACGACAGTCGTGACGTCACACGTCTGTAAAAGCTGCGGCTGCGAATGGAGCGTTTCCTATTACCCAAACTTTCAACTATTTTTATTGTTTGTTGCTCGTTATTTCTTGTTATTAATGAAAGTTCGTTTTGAATATAAAATCGAAAACAATTTATAAAAGCCCACAGCGGAAAAATATTGAAAGTAGACGCCTTATTTGTGGGGCTGGCTATGTAAACAACTACTGAATTTATTCTCTGGAGCTTAAAAATGAAACAACTTCAATTTGATATTGCGACAAAGTCACTTACGATTTTCAGTGAAGCTCATTTACACCCAAATTTCGTAGAGTTAAATGTAAAACATTGCTTAAGGCAAGAATTATTAGGGTTAGGACCCTAAGGTTCGATCCTCGCTTCGGAATATGTTCAATTTGTTTTCTTTTGTCGTTTTCTTTCGATACAAGTTGCTGTTGGTTGCATTGCATAATCATTTTTTTCCAGAGAATCCACCAAAACATCAATTTAATTTTTCTTTTCTTTTTTCTGAAGGATTCACAACTTTTTGGATCACAAACGAATTACAACCATTTGAAACAACCAAAGAAGATTTCAAGAAGTAAATTGGACGTTACTTGCACATAGAAAAACAGGTTTCTTTTTTTAATAATAATAATTATAATAATGAAAATTACTTGCACATTAAAAGTAAATACCGCCTAATAGACGCATTTATGTCAGGAAGATAACCTGCAGTTGTATCGTCACGTAAAAATTCCAACGAAAAAGACACAAAGCGTTCCGGAACTGTTTCAAGATTAGCATGAAATTTCTACAAGTGATGTCACTTATAAAATAAATTCCATTATTCACCATCGTGCACCTGAATTTTTTGCATGTGTTCTATCTCTGGTAAGTTTAAAAATTAAAAGTTTTCATGTATGGTAGCAATTTGTTTCAAACGCTTGCATGACGCTTAGCAACTATTATGAATTCATGGAATAAAAACATGGTAGTGCAAAAAACAGCAAACAAAAACGGAAAATATTATCCCAAACAAGGTTCGAACGTAGGACGTTCTGAATTCCATTACCACTATTGAATCACGCAGCTACCCGGACACTACTTCTTAATTGGTTCTCTTTATGTTAATAGTAAACACTTCACACTTTCTTCGTGTGAGATGAAGTGAAATGAGGTAGGTAAATGAATAAGCAAACAAATTCAGTTTTTCTGAGAAAAAATTATCATTTATCTATAACTTTTATCCGAAATTAAGAAAAATGGCCCACAACATCCAATTGTTCCGAGCGTGTTAAGTGAGCGGTTAACGCTCTGGCCTTGCATTCGGGAGGACGCCGCACAGTGTGATATTTTCTAAATCTAGATGGACAATAGTCTACGCCGGCAAAATTGTTATTTATGTTTAAAGCAGATAAACCATATTACTAGAAAAAAAGGTTTATTTTCCAAGAATTCGCGCCTAACAATAGAAAAAAATAGTTTGAACAATGGGCTTCCTGTGATCAGGGGCGGCCCTAGGGCGGTGCGAGCGGTGCGACCGCACCGGGCGCCGTCATATGGGGGGCGTCAAAACTGCATCGACAGATCGTGTGCGCAAAAAATGAAAAATAATTCTATAATAACCCAGCTTGCTGTTCACATATTATTGTAACACACATCATCCAGAAGAATTTATAAAAGTAAGAGTTTCAGCTTAATGCATAGTCGTATGGTATCATAGAATAGAGTAAATTAGAGTTATTCAAATCATGAAAATCACAACTCGTCTAAAGTTAGCACCCTCCGATGCCGCGTCGCGCCTCCCGCACCTGTTTTCTGCCTTTTCGGCTGTAGATTTGAAGTTCATGCATGCTGGTACATGTGCATGGGGCGAGATTCAACCTATTTATCTCTTTCTACAATATTACATTCTCGGTGATTACAATTAACGTTGGTTTCGTAAATATTTACTAAGCTTATCTCTCTTTTACAAACAACACATGTCGCCAACCACAAAAAAAAAACTGTATGGCGCACAGTACTTCAAAAGAAAACAAAAGCAAGACGAAACTGAGAAGGCTTCAAAATTACAAGCAACTTTTAATTGAAGTTATTCAGACGATGCTCATGATAAAGAGCAGCATGTGCAAGAAAATTTATCTATGGCTGGAACGTCGTCTGCTGTTCAAAAGATTACAAATGTGTATACAAGACATACCACCACCGCCGCTTTATCAAAGGACAAATAAAGACGATATTTCAAAATTGTCGCTCATTCACCCTGCTGGCAGGGATGGAATAATTAATCGAGCAACGAAAAATAAAAATCATAGACGTCATTTTTCAAATACGCAATTTCAAACAGTAACACCAAATGGAGAAAGTTATAAAAGTAGATAGCTAGTTTATTCTAAATCTGCAGATAAAGTATATTGTTTATAAGTTGTTTATTCAACAGAAGGTCTCATTTTTATTTGGGAAAAGAAGGATTCGATGACTCGAGTTATGAATCAGAGCGTCTCAAAACTCACGAAACTTTCTCAGATCACAATCACACCATGATCAGTTGGATAGAAGCGTTGATTCCATTAAATAACTTCAATGTACTAGACAAGCATTTGTAAATACAGTCTGAAAACGAAAAATCACAGTGGGTTGCTATCCTCTAATGAATGATGTCTTGTTCAGAGGAAGCTTTGGATCTGAAAAACTAAATGCTTCTAATGATGGTAACTTCATGGGTATGTTGCAACTGCTAGGAAAATAGGATCCTGTGAGTTCTTCATCACTACTCTTCAGTTCGTTACGCCCTTCTGAAACGAATTATTCAGTTGCACCAGCAGATGCCTTGTCACTTAGCCAGATCGTGACTTGGTATAATACATTGTTTCAAGTAAACATTTTAAGCAAAGGATATGCAGACTGAAAGTGGATTTATGAAACTCTTCATAGTTGCTGAAAAACAGTTCGGAATTTGAGAAAGAGTAACGGCTCTGAAAAACAGACAGCTAGAGAAATTGATTCTCAGACTGGAACATTTCCTATTATTAACCCAGTCAGATGCCGAAGAAAGTAAAGATTTTTTGAGTATGAGCCATAAATGAGATAGCAACGGATCCAGAAGAATTGTTTACAATGAACGTGTTTTAGCATATGATCGCTACAATTGAGAATGCGTTGATCATTACATTTGTACAACTTTCCAAAGGTATAAGCAGGATTAGCTTCAGAGTGAGGCAAAAGCAATGAAAAATACTTGTTGAAAATGGTTTTACCTGGGGACAAAAATTACATGCATTTAACCTGTATAAGCATTAGTCTGCGAGGGTTCTGGCAAAATTTTGGTAAAGTTTATTTTTCGGTATTAAAAATTGAAATTTTTATTTTCATATATTTTCTATTTTTATATATTTTTAAAAAATATTAAAAACTGTGAATTTGACGTTTAAGTGAAGTGAGCATTGTGTTCGCCATAGTACCTTAAATAAACCTTTTCGAACATATAGTATTCCTTTCTATTGTTGTTTCTCATTCATACCGCTGCTATTGATACTAATCTTTCCAAGTTTAGAGGCTATCATTTATAAAGTTTATCTTTTGCCCGCGGGTTAGCTCAAGTGGAATTCATAAAGCATTCATATACATATTCGTATCCGAATTCCACGGGAGCTGCTGTTTGGGATAAAAGTAGATGGTCATTACTTTATTCCAAATTTATCCTATGCAGTTCAGTCTTTTCGACGTGAAACGGTAAAAACATCTAAGCAAACAAACTTTTAAATTTATAATATTAGTAGGATGTAAAAAGTGTATATTATCTTCAGTCTATCTATATGGACACCTTAATTGCAAATAAGCGATTGCACATTTGGGGCGCCACAATGAGATCTCGCACCACCTGAAAAACTTGCTAGGGCCGCCTCTGCCTGTGATCCACAGATCAAGCGCTTCAGTCGGCCGCGCCATTCGACTGAGTTTGGTCGATGATTATGCTGTGTTTCTGCGTGATAGTAGTGATTTGCTTTTAGCGAGTCTCAAGGTAATTTTACGCATGATTTTTTCCGGAATACATTTTTAAACTTAATGATTAGCATCATTAAAATGGAGAGGAGATTATTTTTAATTTTTTAAAAAAAACTAGTGAGCCAATTTCATGTTGACTTTTAGTTCATTATACCGATCTCTTACTATATTTGTTTGAAAGAAATGCTTATTAGCTACAAGAAATTACTTCATTTGTTTGTGCATGTTTGCGACACTCATACAACTTTTCTTTATTTTCAGCTTGACTGCACAAATTCGCGTACAGAATTTTTCGACGTATGGATTGCTAACGCAAAACAATCAGTCTCTAGCTTTCAGTTTAAATATAAATGATTCTCAAATTGAAGCTGTTTCATTTTTAAGCTCATCAGAATAAAAGTCAGAGGTTTTTTTCGATAGCCAGCCCTACAAGTAAGGCGTCTATTTTCGATATTTGTCCGCTGTAGGCTTTTACAAATTGTTCTCGATTTTTTATTCAAAATGAAATTTAATTGATAACAAGAAATGACCAGCAACAAACGATAAAAATAGTTGAAAACTTGGATAATAGGAAACTCTCCATTCCTAGCCGCAGCGTTTACAGACGTCTGACGTCACTCAATCCTAGAGCGTTTTCTGTCACGTTACCAGAGGTAAGAAAAGTATAATTTTTATTTAGATTTTTTATTAAAAATAATCCACTTTTCTTTTCAAAATTGAAAAAATTAGCTTCCTGATGTATTAATCTACGAGAGAGAGTTCAATTTATAATATTTTTTTAATACTGTCAAATAGCCTATTTGGCGATCTTCACGTGCTGTTGTACTTTTGCCTGCTCTAGGAGTACTAGAGCCTTTTTTCATCCACTGTGTAAAAAGTCTGTATACTGACATTGCACTACGGCCAATCGTTCGGGAAATTTAACGATAAGATGCTCCCATTTCAAACACGCCGATTCTCCGACCTCTCTCACAGTTAGACATTAAGGTGTAGAGCAGGTATGGGCAACCTTTGCTTAGCTGAGGGCGTAATTTCGGGACTTAATCAGGTCGCGGGCCGGACTTAATCAGTTCGCGGGCCGTAGGTAAGAAAGAAGTAGATAGTAGTGAATAAAAAGGCGATAAAAATTCACACATTTTTTATTTACTAGAATTACAATAGGATAATCAAACATAAAAAAGCAAATTAACAAAAACAGAAAAATCAAATGAAAATTAATGGGAGGCTTGAGTATGAAGCGTTATTTGAAATTTCTGAATCTCTCGCGGGCCGGACTGAAGTTAGTGAAGGGCCGGATCCGGCCCGGGGGCCGGGGGTTGCCCATATATGGTGTAGAGGGTTGTCAGTCTTCGCTTAGGCATACTTGGTCAACAAGATCTTGTGGACAAAAAATTAACATGTTACAACACATTTTTTATCGCTTATAAGCTAAAAAAACATAGCAATTTTGCCTAGTAAATAGCTTCGTAATTATCCTTCTATTACATGTAAAACTTTATCATTTAATACTCTTGATGTGGCTATACTTTGGGCCAAATTTCGTTCATTTATCAAAGCCTCGTCTGGGTGTTGTACTTTTAATTTCCGTCAGTGTATTTATGTAGAGAGAAACGACATTATGTATGTGAGGAGACTAAATAATATAGATTGGTTGGTATTATCTGGCTTTGGGGTATCTTATAAAGCCTACTCATTAATCTTGTCACGAGACCAATATTCCTGTTAAAATAATCACTCTAGAATTCTACTACAAAGATTTTATTACATATTAATTGGATTTTTAATGATGTTTAAATTTGTGTGATAATCGCGAGTTAGTATAGCTTCCTTCTAAACCGAGTTCTTTCAGTTGTTTAGTTTATGCCAATAAGTTTTCAGAGTTATTGAAAATATCTCTCTTCCTGTAACAATCCAGAAATCGTAAAATGAAGCAACTATTCTTTATGAATGACGTGTACTACATATACATGTGTAATTTTAAATAAATAAGTGACTTATTACATTAAAATAATACAATGTTAGTATCGGGTGGGAGTGTTACTTAATTCACCGTGAGAATTCTTTGTTACTCTTTGCCACCCTGTTGCAGATGTTAGTAATAAGAAGTGTGTTTACTGGAGTACTCAGAGATGTTTACCGACGCAATCTGGGATGGATTCGATAAACACAGAGGCTAACAAGAGAAACACTACAATTTTTACTCTCAGGCGCGATTTAACCACTGGCGGTATGTTGCCCGTACCAAAATATTTTTCACTACTGCTGCTACTCTGTGTGTAAATTCATCGACCACAGAGCTTATTCGTCAGAGATAAACTTTGTCCCAAAATATTTCTCAGCTTTGTTGCGCAAGAAACAGATGGATGCAAACAATTTCTTTTTTTAATCACTTCTTAGGAATGTAAAGTGCGCTGCGTGTTTCTTTCTAGTGATGCCAACATTTCGGTCCCAACCTGTTTATATATATATATTTTCCACCTTTTCCTAATATACATAGTTCACCTGAAAACGAAACGGTATTCAAGCAGTCCTGACGAATACCAAAATTTGGACCTAAACGTTGGCATCACCAGAAAGAAAAACGTAGCGCAAAACCCGAGAAGTAAAGTAAGTGCAATTTTCCAAAATAACGCATGCGAAAAGTGTGACATTTTATAAAGTACAAGAGCTTATTAGTCTAATTTAAATTCTTTCTTTCTTTTATGCACACAAAGTTTTGAATTTAAAAGGATACATTTGGACTTACTCCCCTTACATTGAAACTTGGTATAAATGTAACCACTCAAAGATTGAAATAACTTTTGGAAAATATTTCATGAGTTCAGGATTTTTTTGATTTTCTTCTTTTTTCCATCGGCCTCTCGACTGGCCTCCTTATATACTCCGTTTTGTTCTACCTTTCACTAATTTGGTATTATGGCTACAATAAAAATTTACGTTCGGTTTTCCTATCAGCGTTCATCTATATAAATTAATCGTTCAGTAGTAAGAGCATCGCGATATTTAGAAAATGTGAGCAGCTGCATCAATTTTGCTGATGTTCCGCAATAAAATTTATACACTAAGCCTGATTTGGCACGGCAAACGTGATAGCTGGTTTTAAGCAGATGGGACATTCCATTTCTGACGCAGTCAGGATGTTTAACATTCCTGTAACCACGGCGTCACGTGTTTATCGGGAATACCTGACTGTGAACCGTGTGGTGGCAGACCACGCAAGCTTAATGAGCATGACCACTGGCATCTGTACACATAGTACGAGGTCACAATGGCTCGGCTCGCGTCCCCGTACACTGCACAAGACGAACATCCAGAAGGGAGAACACCCAGCAGTCACATTAATAGATTTTTCATGCTGTGTATTTCAGCGATGGTAAGCATTTTTCCATATTTTTCCTTCTATACATTTCACAGATTTCAACTCGAAAGTGAAATCACTTATGCAAAATGTTCTATCGCTAGCAGAACACGCCATACAATTTTGGTCTCAGTTGTGGGATGCTGATGATTTTAGGATATTCTGTTAATATTCAGTGCACGTTCTCATAGGTAACTAAGTTGTTTTAGGTCCGCATCTGAGCTGCTTATGTCATAGATAACTTGAGGGACATCAGCATTTGGTGTCAGTCGCTGTATAGTATCTCATAATTTTAGTTGCATTGACGCCGTATATGAGGAACATATTTTACGATTTCCTCTTCAGACAGCAATAGTGACCTGCCTCTCTGGAAACTCTCAGCCTTAAGAAACAGATGTAGTACGATCATCAGCTGTAACTAAAGACCACTGTTAAAAGCATCGCGTAGGTAGTCATAACAAAATGGCTCCATTATAAGAATAATAGTTGAGTCGGCATGGGGAGCAAGTAAATGCTTGAGCAGCGTAGGCCACTTTCCATCAACCACGTGACAGGAATGCTGAAACCATCCAATCTACCAAAACCATCTTAAGAGGAGAGCTTAACCCACCGCAGTGTCCTATGAGAAGACGCACTTAGTTTTAATGACGAAATTGCAGACAATTATCCCATAACTTTCAGAATCCCATGGGAATCACTCCACTCCAATTGGAATTACCCCACACCTGACACCCAATTTTAATGTCATGTGCAGGAAGAGGTAAAAATATCTGGTGGATATTCATTCACTTTGTCTTGCTATATGTTAGTGGAATGTTGTGCACTGCAGAAGATGACATCTTGTTCACTTGCTGGACCTATTAGTCTCACCCCCTTTTCACTTTTCATTAACATCATGACATTAGTCCATGCGATCTTTCTCATAATACTATCCCGGTTCTAATTAACTCGACCGCAGCTGGATAAAGATCATTATAATATCCCGGAATATATGCAAGAAATAATGGAACAGGAATATGATATGAATAGGTAATAAAGCTAAAACGAAAGTAATGGAATATGGCAGCGAGTAAAATTCTCGGATGACAATAATAATGAATAACCAGACAGTAGAAGATGTCAAGTAATTTATTCCAAATGATGGAAGAAGCAGTACAGATCGCAATTAACAAGAACGAACTTCTCCTAACCACAAATAACATCACATGGAGGACAAGAATCAATTTTTAAAAACATTTCTTTGTAGTGTTGTCCTGTAGGAATGTGAAACATCGGCGAAAAAAACAGAAGAGAAAAGAACAAGCTCATTTGAACAATAACGTTGTATAAGTATGCTGAAGAGCAGCGGAGAAGATAAAGTAACAAATGAAAAGAATATTTACCAGAGAGCAAAGGAAAAAAGTAAAGGATAATAGGCGCAAATATCTTTCAAAAAAAAAAAAAAAAAAAAAAAAAAAAAAAAAAAAGATTTTACGGCCAATCGGTAGCTCAGTAGTTCAGCAATTAATGTGCAACATATTTTTTTGAAAAGCATGTGAAAAGTGATAGTGCACTCAACCATCAATCAGATCATTATTTCTAATTGCCTAGCAAAATAAAGCGCCAAACATAAAAGGTCAGTGAAACACTTAAAATAGAATCTGGGGAGGAAATGTTATCAAATATAAAAGTCTATAAATGAAATAATGTACTCACAGATGCTGGAGAACCTATCAAGAAAGCATCAAAAGGAAAAATAGCTGACTGCTGGTTGAATGTTACTTTTCAAATGAACAATAGGTCACACTTTACATCTTAAATTTTCACCCGGCTGTAGATATACAAACGTAACAATTTTCGGAGTTCTGATTATCTGAAGAAAACACTTTGAAACCCGTGTATTTCTCTCATGTTAACATAAGACTATGATACCTAATCAGTGAGACTTGGCAGTGTTAGTGTTCAAAGAGCAAAAAAAGAGACAAGAGGAAGGCAACTTAATCAATTACGTGATATACAATCAGTCACCTGACAATGGCGACAGAGCTTGTGACCGCCGAAACGTCGTGGTTAAACGATGGACTAACTCGACTAGTTACCCGAGAAAATTTTATTCATTTACAACGCCGAGAGAATCTTCAGTCTTATATGACATACAATCATTAATGCAAAGTCACAGAACGAGAAACCCCGTTTTCCGGAGTTCTACTATTCTGCCGCGTTCACATGCTGATATTGCGCTCTTCACACGTTTCAACAGCGTTTGACGGCTCGGCACCGGCCTAACGTGGAGTAACAATGTAATTTAAAAAAATGGGGGATTTACATGGCCGTGCAGTCCACTCGGGGGCAATATTATTGATCTGGATGGGTTCTTAGTAGTGATCTTCAGGTTTTAGGCTATCTTCTGAATTATAACAGATTATCTACTTGTGGACACCAAGATGTTATTTGTCAGGATAAGGATATTTGACACCAAGGCAACGGTTATTTAGGCAGATGTCCCGAGCTTCTCTAACAGTGATAATTATAATTGATCTTACCTTGCCGATATATCACAAACTCTTCGACACAATTATCTAAAATAATTTGGGTTTTAACTCAACAACTGTAAATGATTTAGACGATACAACGAATAATTTAAACAAATAATTTAATTACAAAAACCTAACCACACAATTATCCGCAAATCTACATTAAGTTATGCTGGAAGGAAAGGTTACGCACGCTTGGCTACAGACATATCAACTTCACCTTTCTATTGACTGATTAGCTTATTCATACGAGTATAACGAAAACATGGTTTTACTCAATTAATACACCAATGACTGAATGATTTAACCCGATATTACCAAAATCACAAAACATTACAGCATTATTACAAGGAACAACAAACAATCTGAAGTTAAACCGACTAACAATATACCTAACTTATTTTACCTAACCGAATAATAACTAGCATGAGACGGCTGCGTGCAAACATAGCTCGCACGCCGCCAAGGCGAGAGCCAGACACAGCTCTTACCATTACCACGTTGCAATAGCAAATAGACCGAGTCCACGCTACGCTGGTGTACTTATTGTAAGTGATCACTTGTTAGAAGCATGAGTGCTTCGCACTGCAGAAGCCAAGAGAGTAAGCAGACAATCTCACGTAGGCACCATCCGCTTCCTTGCTTCAAGCAACTTACAATATTCACTGAATAAAATACCAAAGCTCCCATTTTAATCCCTAATTTACAGACTTCCTGTTACAACACGGAACTGTTCGGTTACACAGAAGAGGGTGCTGCTGGGCCTACATGCACTCCTTGGAGTGAATTGAACCATTCCTTCTGGGTTTTACAACTTTCACAGAGTGTAAAAATGTAGGTGCAGGTCTCAAAATGTAGGTTTTGATGAGACATAAAAACCTTGATCTCTAGATCTAAATAACAATAATTAAAGCTTTAACCCCTTCTCGTTTTTAAATCATGCTTTGCCAGGGAATTATATTCAGGTGATACAATATTGTTACGAATCCCTGCTAGGAAAAGTATGAATCTAGATATTAGACGAAGTGACGGATTAATGTGACCTGCTTCATTGAGTCTGCAGCAATAAATCTTTCCCTGTTGGCAGACTCGCGTGATAGTATAAAATTGATGGTACCCCGTGAATATATTGAATTTAGTAAGGGCCAAACCTCTATCAATAACATTCAGAACGAATGTTTGGCTGAGTCATTAGCTCATGCAGTTGAATATATACCCAACAACATGGTTAAAAGCACGTTCCGTATTTACTAACCAACTTCTCTCTTGTACAGCGTTATCTTCACTGTGTATAATCAGCAATAATGATTAGCGAAATAAATTGGAGAAATACTGAAATTATTACATGTGAAATCTAATATAATGTCCTACTACTTAATTCGCATTTGTCTTATGTAGTAAACTTAGTGTGTGGCAGAAGTTTAGAAAAAAAACACTGCTTGTACATAATTAGCAACAGTAATTAGTTAAAATGAAAGAAGAAGAACTGAAAATGTTGCAGAAAATATTTTATATAAGTAATGTATTTTTCATGCTTTTATTGTTATTATTATTATTATTATTTAAAAAAAGCAACATTGCTCCACAATAGAACTGTATACTGAGACTACCTTGAGATGTAACCAGAAGACCTAAGTGCAATCCATTTTAAAATGTCTCTGGCTTGGGAAGGTGCGATGTTGTCCTTACCGATGCAATGAATTGCTTCCATTACTGCTGTGAAGGAAAAGTGCCATAGGCTAGTTTTGAATTACTCGCCTGTAGTAATATCTAGGCACTACCAAAATTGAAACGTGGATGAGTGGAGAGAGAATCGAACCCGGGTCTCACTAATACCAGGTCCTAACGTTACCGCTTACCAACAGTGCTCTGTGTATGTATATCAGTATGACATCAGATAGATGGCAAAATTGTTTGCAGAAAGATAACGGTCATGAGTCTTTTTAAAATGATAATCTATAAAAATATAATAATAGAATTGAAGCCGGGAAAAAATGTCATAAATTTGTATCTGTCAATTACGGTTGAAACTTAGCTCCGTATCCACAATTGCAGAACTTTCATATGAAATCGTACCTCCTATTTCGCCTTTGCGAGGTTTAACGGAGATTTTGTTACTTTTTAAAATATATATTATATAGCAATGAAATCTTCTCGGGTGTCGGATAGTGGTGTAAAAACACGCCGTTTCGACAGCTGACTCTGCTGTCTTCATCAGGTATCTTGTAGTTGTTCTCAGCTGACTTTCTCTGCCTCGACTCACTCATACATATATTATATAGCTTATTATTTTCGCTTTATAGAAAATTAGGCCCATCATTTGTTAGCTAAAAACACCGTGCTTGTTTTTTCTTACTGCGCTGCTATAAGAGTATCGATGAATTACACGATGTTTTTAGCTAAGCGATGAATTGCAAGTTTGAACTTCTATATAAAGTAAGAGCGACTGAAATGGGGTGGCGGCTCTGTGTCGTGACCTTGCTGTCTGTTGTCACTTCCATTAGTTGAGCCACGAACTCCACAAAGTTCATTTTTTAAAATATTGATTTGTTTACGTACACGTTCGCAATTAGGTATCTAAATTTAGTTCATTTGTGAAATCACCGAGCCTTTCTTTGATATCGAAAAATGAGGCAAAAAAAATCCAAACTGGCAGCATTATCTGGAAATAGACGATGCTTACGAAAAATGTAGATTTTGTGATAAAAATATTCGTGTGTTGATTTTAAGTTCATTTCAAATAATTATAAATCTATTTTTTCACCTCAATCACCACATCCGCAAAACTGATGTTCGTTATAAGCGCATTACCGCAAATTATGCAAAAGCTACAAGTTGTATTTTTATATGGTTTCGGATGCTGCACAGCAGGAGCAATATAGGTAACAAGACGACCCATGCGAAAATTTCGCGAATAAAATGCGATGAATAGTGAGGTTGAATGCTTGTAATATAATGATAAGTGGAAACGTACTTTTTTTTTTGGTGTAAAAGTTTTGAGACATGATGACATTTTTGCCCCTTAAGGGTTGAATTTGGAGAAAGTTTTTTCCTAAAATATGATGTGACCATAGCGGATAATTTAATATTTAAATCGATACCTCATTTATTGATTTCGGTTTGGTATCAAGGGAAATAAATAGCTCGTGACAGAAAAATGCGTTGTAAAAACATTAATACTTTTGCCCTCTAATGTTAGAATTTAAAAAAAAAAAATTCTTTCTTAAAATGTGGTAACGGAACCGAAGACATTACGAAGACCTCAATCTTTTAAATCATACCTTGTTTATCAATTTTGTTTAATTGTCAAGGGAAATAAATTACTCCAGACACAATAAACGCATTTTAGAAATACTTATATTTATGCCCTTTAAGAGTTCAATTCAGAAAAATTTATTTTTTAAAATTTGATGTAACCACAGTGGAGACCTTAATTTTTAGAATGATTCCACATTTATCTATTTGGGTTAGATAGTAGGGGAGATAAATGGCTCGTGACACAAAAATGGGTTGTAGAACCCTTTATACTTTTTCCCATTAAGGGTTATATTCCAAAAACATTCTTCCCTAATATATGATGTCACCAAAGCTGAGTCATTACTCTTCACACTCCTACTTCATTTATCGATTTTGTTAGAAATCCAGGGAGATAAATGCATCGAATCACAAAAAACGCATTTTAGAAAAATTGACATTTTTGCCCTTTAAGGGTCGAATTATGAAAAATTCCTTTCTTAAAATATAATGTTACCACGGCGGAAACTTTAATCTTTAATATGATATCTCATTTATCCATATCAGTTAGATATTAAGGGAGATAAATCGCTCGTGACACAAAAATGCGATATAGAAACATTTATACTTTTTCCCTTTAAGGGTTGAATTCCAAAAACATTCTTTCTTAAAGTATGATATCACAAAGCTGAGCAATTACTCATCATAATCCTACTTCATTTACCGATTTGGTTAGATATCCAGGGAGATAAATGGCTCGAGACACAAAAAACGCATTTTAGAAAAATTGACATTTAAGGGTCGAATTATGAAAAATTCCATTCTTAAAATATAATGTTACCACGGCGGAGACCTTAGTCTTTAATATGATAACTCATTTATCCATATCGGTTAGAATTAAGGGAGATAAATCGCTCGTGACACAAAAATACGTTATAGAAAAATTTATACTTTTTACCTTTGGGTTGAATTGCAAAAACATTCTTTCTTAAAGTATGATGTCACAAAAGCTGAGACATTACTCCTCATAATCCTACTTCATTTATCGATTTTGGTTAGATATGCAGGGAGATAAATGGCTCGAGACACAAAAAACGCATTTTAAAAAAATTGACATTTTGGCCCTTTAAGGGTTGAATTACGAAAAATTCCTTTCTTGAAATATAATGTTACCACGGCGGAGACCTTATTCTTTAATATGATACCTCATTTATCTATATCGGTTAGATATTAAGGGAGATAAATCGCTCGTGACACAAAAACGCATTGCAAAAATATTGATACTTGTGCCCTTTAAGGGTCGAATTCCGAAAAATTTCTGTCTTAATATATGAAGTCGCTAAACCGGAGATCTTAATCTTTATAATTATACATCATTAAATGATTTCAGATAGGTATCCAGCGAGATAAATGACTCGTAACACAGAAATCAGCATTTTAGAAATATTGAAATTTTTGCCCTTTAAGGGTCGAAGTCCGAAAACTTCATTTCTTAAAATATGATGTGACCAAAGAGGAGACCATAAGCTTTAAAATGACATCTCATTGAATGATTTCTGTTAAGTATGAAGGAAGATACAGGCTTGTCACAAAAAAATACCTTATAGAAATAATATATATGATGTTTACTTTTGATGTGAGGTTGAAAAGCTGTGCAATTAAGATAAAAGTTGCTATCGCAAGCTTCCTCGTTCGGAATGTATAGCTACCTGGTTGGCGCCGCGACCTAGAGTTAAATGTCGACGTTTCGCCCGAACTACTTAACAGTATTTACTAGAGCGTGAGAGCCAAATCTCAGTGCAGCTCCGCTCTAGTAGAAGGCCTAAGCAGGTCAAATGAAACGTCAGCGCCACCCGGGAAGCATGGAAACTAAGATAAAAGTGTACCCACACCATTTAACTCCGCCGGTCCCGGTAGCGTGGGGCTAGCGAGCTGGCTTCCCGTTGCAGGGGTCGCCAGTTCGACTCCGGCCTGAGGCATTGGTGGTTTTAATTAAGTGTTGGGTTTGTCCTGTGTTGTGTCTGTCCTGTCTAATCATCAATAATCTATATATACACACTTGAGGAATAAAAGAAACAATTGCTGGCTGAATGTTTAAAAAAAAAAAAAACAAAAAAAAAAACTCCTCGCATTTGAAATGTTTACCAACATACTTACCAACAGCATGGTATTACTCGGAACTGACATTCACCTCTGGCACGCTCCCTGGTTCGGATTCCACATTGAACTGTAGGTCCCCAATCCCTAGTCGTATTACTGGGTTAGTTTAGGTGGCTGCGACAACTTTGTTTCTTACGTTTAAGGCTTTACACCTCATCGATGTCGACAACAATAGATAAGGTAAAGGACTGGAGGCAAGGAACGGGAAGAAATTCAGACCCGATTTTTTGAAGTAACCATCCCGGCAATTACCTAGAGTGATTTCGTGAAACCATGGAAGTTTCCAGATTCCAGTAGCAGTTTATTTACGCGTTAATGTAAACGAAAGCAATGTGCTCATCGGTTACATAGCACGGTGGTCAAATTTTCACCTAATTTTTGACTTCCTTTCAGAGAAACCTGTTGTAAATATTAGAATGCTTGATTACACTGTTTAAAAAGGTTGGAAAAGCAGAGACGCCGTGTACTATTGTTATAATAAAAAAAACAAAAAAACTGTCGCAACGGTCGGGTAACATTTTTGCTTTCCGGGGAAACTGGGATATTCGCCGAATAATTGCATTCCATACTGCATCAGTAATGAAAAGTGACATTTGAAACGATGTGTAGAAAAACAATAGCATCCGTAGCACCAAATCAATAATGGTAATTACTGCGGGCAGTTGAAATTCATGTTTTTGTAACGTATTCTGAAGTAGTTGTTCGGTTTTTTTGCTTATGGCTTTACGCCTCGTCAACTTCGAGGTCATTATAGGCGAGATAGGATTGGGGAGAAGTAACGGGAAGGAATTCGGCCATGGACTTTTTGAAAGAAGCATCCCGGCATTCGCATGGAGTGAATTGTGGAAACCATGGAAAACCCAAATATGGATGCCCGGACGGGGATTCCGACCGGCTTCCTTCCGAATGCAAGGCCAGAGCGTTAACCGCTATAGTTGTACTTCATATGCTATAAAACTGTTGAATATTAATCATACCTCAAAAAATTTATTTAGAAAATAGGAAAATTATTTATGTATGGCTCCCACAAACCCGTGTTCATAACGTTTGTTCTTTTAGGGGCGTGGTGGTGTAACGGTTAGCGTTCTGGCCTCGCATTCGAAAGGACGGTGGTTCGAATCCCCGTCCGGGTATTCAGATTTGGTTTTTCCATGGTTTCCCAAATCACTCCAGGCAAATGCCGGGATGCTTCCTTCAAAAGGCCATGGCCGAATTACTTCCCATTCTTTGCCACCCATCCTTTCCCGTCTCTAAAGACCTCGCTGTTAAGAGACGTTAAGCAATTAAAATAATAATAAAAAATGCTTTTAGGGAAGTAACTGAAAATTATTTCTCGGACCTTGATTCATCGATACTTAAAAGTTTCCACCGGATCTCTAATGTCTTTTAAAAAATATTTGCTTCAGGATTAACCTACAAGTATACAGGTTACATTACCTCAAAAAATGTCTGTATAGCCATCACGTTGTATAATTTAAGCTGCGTTTCTTTTCTGGTTTTATTTCTCAAATTTTTTTTATAGTACCCCATACTTGAATAAATTGAATAAATCTATAATATATATAGCTATATATGAGGATAGGAAAAGTAAACCTGCCCATAGATAAATGCATAAGGTCACGACGAACACACAAATTCGTGTATACTATACCGTATATTTCGGTATAGACCTGGGTCATGAGCAGAGGTGAGAAACATGGCAGTCGGACGTACTGAGACTACAAATTAGGTTAAAATACTTGTAACGGTCATCTTTAAAAGCCAGGCGCCTCTTTATTGTTCAACATTGACGGAGACCTGTTGGAGATTGATCCTAACATGCGCTGCTCCCAGGCCGCGAGTGAAAACTGATGTGTGAAAACATAGGGCAATAAGGGCTTTGGTGATACATGGGTTACTAGACCGGGCCAATAACATATCTCTTCCTGGTTGATGACACACCGTTCTGTCTAAAGAACCGGAACGTCCGCTCAGCCAAATAGTCATGCAGCATCTTGATGATTGACACTGGCAGTCCTTATAAAACGAACTTATACAAAACACTCCACTGCCACACAGAACTGAATGCCTGTGACACATCCAGGAACATTGTGCAAAAGAACTCTTTTCGCTCAAACGCTCCATGGAGTATTGCACCAGCCACAGCAGTAGTTCCGGCGCTGTATGTTTCTTCCTGAATTTGAATTGCTCATCAAGAAGCAGCCATTCTTGTACGAAGTGCTGTAGAAGCCTCTTCAGGGAGGCTCTCTCAAACAGCTTCGACCGTCAGAGTAGGGTCATGGGTCTGTAGGACGGAGTTGACCTGCTATTCTTGCCAGATGTCGGCACCGAGACGATTTCGGCTTTCTTACAAGCGTCATGGTACTCCACAGTGCGGAAAAAAAGACGTAAGACAACTTATGGTACTGCTGGTGGCTAGATTTGTCGTAGGAGATCTCCTCCTATGACGTCATGATATGACTTGTTGCTTTCTTGGGTTTTACAGCTCGAAGCATTGAAGCGATTTTTTGCTGAAAGCGGACTCCATGATGTCATCCTCAGGTATCCCAGTCAGAAGGAACCACTGCAACCATTCTTCAACAAGCTGCACATGATTTTAGTGTTCTACAGGCTGAAAATTTGATTCAAACGCGTCAGCTAATGTTTCGGTTTTCTCGGTGAGTCACAGGTTACAGCATTTCTCGCGATGAGTGGTGGTATCTTCCCACTACGAACGATAAGGCCTATCGGAACGCACCATGCGATAATGGAAGCTTGCAATCCTTATCAGTTGCGGATTGTGTAATATTCCTATTCCACTTTAATTTCTCTCTGAACAGAATAACAGGATCTGTTGTCGCCTGCCACCGAAGCCGTTTTCAGCCGGTAATAGAGATCCAGTGAGCAATAGCCGCTCTCTATGTAGGAGTCTCATGAGTAGAGTTCGGATCTTTATGACCAAAAAAAATGGAGAAATATGCAGGCAAGTATGATCTTAAAAATGGGTAAATATGACAAAATATGACAAAATATTTAAATTTACTTTACATCAATACATGCTGAATTACACATCATTTATTTTATCTAATAGTGTCGCTTTCATGTAGACAGCATAAGTTGCTTACGTGCACTCACTACACCATTGGGAAGTTAAATTTTAAATTGTTTTGTTGAAGTTGCTTTAATTTCAAATAATTTACAGAATAGAACTCTTTCATCTGTACTAAAATGCTCCTCTCTAAATTCTCTTACGTAACTTTGCGCTTTCAGACAATTTTACTTCCGGCATGGCGGTAAATCTACTCACTGATCCACTGCAGATTTAACGATGACTGAGGATATTTCATTGAAATATTGATTGACGCGGATCGACACAGGCATGCTTCTGCTGCATTTTCGAGCTTAAAAGGCGGGCGGAACATTACCTTCACAGAATGGCAATAATGTATAACTTTAATTCTTGACTGATGATTTCTGACCGCAGTGAAAATTATTCCCCCACCCCCAACACCCCACACACATACACACACACACACCTGCATAGCAGAAGTACATTTCTGTGAATAATTATATCAATTTCTTCTCAACTATATGTAGTGTATTTCCGGAACTATTAAAGAAACTACCAGATTTTTCCTCAAAATATGGCCATATGACCATAAATATTATCGAAATATGATCAAAATTAGGAAAATGGTATAAATATGCATTTATATGCTATATAAAATACAGGGGGAGGACAAAATAATACGAAATAAAGGACTGAAGTACAGATTTAATGCGACGTGGGATAAATGCATAAAGGTCATGGACAATATTTAAAAGTATATTAAGCCATTCCTCCTGCACCCCCATGCTTCAAAGTCGGCAAGAGGCATTCTTTGGGCGTTCTCCATACATAAACGCGTCCGGTCGTCTGAAAATGGTGAATGACGATTCATCTGACCATATTACCTGTTGCCACTGCTGTGGGGACCAGCCTTTGTGATCTCTGCACCACTGGCGCAGCTTGAAAGCATTAGTTGCTGTCACCAAGGGCTTACGAATTGCCACTCTGCCATAAATCTTCGCAGCATGAAGTTCCCTTTTGGCAGTTTTTGTTGAAACGGGGTCCTGGGGATGACTGTTCATTTCGGATGTTATCTCGGATAACGATTGCTTGTGCTTTAGGGCTACTATGCTCTTCAAGACCAGTCTATCCCTATCAGTAAGCTTTGATTTTCGTCCACTGTTGTGCTTTGAAGACGCCGTCTTACCCTCTTTCGTGTACGCTGTCATAACGGCTGATACCGTACTCCTTGCAAACCCCGAAAGGTCTGATATTTCCGTAACCGATGGTCTACTTAAACGCGCTCCGACAATCATTCCTCTTTGGAATTGTGACAGGTCTGACATTTCAACTTATCACAGACAGTTCGATAGACGCATGCAACGCAGGTGACTGCTGTTGAGAGACTGATACCTTCCTCTTCACGCTCACTTGGTGGCAGACTTCTGTTGCAGGTGGCGCGGCTGTACTGCAGGTATGAAATACGTCATACTTTTTCACAGGTGTTCGTATTATTTTGTTGTCCATCTGTACATTTAAATACAATCACAAACGTTGAATCAGTGTTAATTTAAGCTCAAAAATAAGGCAAGAAAAAATATGACTTGTCCTAAAGATCCGAACCCTACTCATGAGATACAAGACTAACTTGAAAAGGATGCGATCCAAGTCAGTGAAGAGGATTCGGAGGTTGTACCTGCTCCTCAGCCCTGAAACAGCTCCACGACGGGAACAAGCGTTGAGACTATACATATCTCTAGTCATTCCTCTCCTAGAATATGCTGATGTAGTCTGGTACTACGCTACTGGCTCACACAAGACCTTGCAGGGTATACAGAACCGAGCAATGCGATACGTGTACCTCATGTAAATGGAAACACCCAGATTCCACAGATACACGGACTATCACGAGAAGAAGATCGCTTCAAGAAGACAGCCCAACAGTTCCACTTTCATTGGCAACCTTGCAGTATGGCACAAGAATACACATCAGTGACAAAATAAGGTGAACGGTTAATATGGCGGATAAGACAAATTCACAGAGTGTACACCTAATTAAGGCAACGCAATAAGAAATGAAAGGAGATTTGTTCCAAGTAAGCACTTCCAGGCGCTCGGAAAATAAAAGTGATTTAGTGTAGGCATAGGTCTTCGATATTGTTTTACATGGTTGATGCCATACTTGGTGGATAAATCGAGTGGAAGTAATGCTGCTGTTTGATTAGTCGCAGTTAAACTTGCTCTGGACAGAAGAGCTGCTTCTGATCACAGAATGAATTGATAGCTATGTTGAATGTCAGCTCTGGCCGTGTTCGCCGTTGAGACAGTTGTAGGCGGTATCTTTCCATGGGTGCGTCACGTTCTTCGGGTGTTTCGGCGCCTCTGTTTATAGAAGCGTGGTTTAGTGAAGTTATAACTTCAATAGGCGGGCTGTAGGCTGGGAGTAAATCTATGAATTCACGTCAGCGACATGCTATGACATGTCGCGCATATAAAATATGCACGTTAGACGCTCTTTCGAACACAGTTTTTATCCGATTTTAACGGAACTTTGCACACGTACATCTTAAAACATATAGAAAAATACTGTTTACGTTTGATTTACAAAAACCTAAACCATCTCCTCCTTCCCCCCCCCCCCCCCTCACCTCATTTTCTGTCAACGTTGTTCGTACAAACCCACAGTTTTTATCCGATTTTGATACTACTTAGCATACGTATACTTCAAAACAAGGTAGCTCAGCGGTTGCCGGCCCTGGTATTAGGCGTTAACGAACTGGCCGCGCGCTGCCATGGTCGCCGGTTCGAGTCCGGCCGAGGGCATGGGTGGTTTTAATTAAGTGTTGTGTCCGTCCTGTGTTTTCCCCAGTGAAAACGATAATGACGATACTATAGTACAGACAAATTCGATTAAACAGGAACAAACTTATAGATGGCTGAGATGGCTAAAAGCCATCTTTTTAACAGAAAAAAGCGGTTAAGGCGCTTAGCTACTTTGGAAAGTTCCTCTCTCCAGTCGCGGGTTCAAATCTCGTGGTGAGCAGGAATTTTAAGGAGTTGTATTCGATTATATGAGCTACGCCGGGACCTTCCGTCGTTCTGATATCACGTTAAACTGTCGGGCTCTGAGGAAAGGAATTGGCCCTCCTGCCTCTGATACAATAGCCTGGAACATCTCCTTCGGGAAGATTAGGCCAACCTTTGGGTTGTGGACTTAAGTTAGATTTTTAGTTTTTGAAGTGAAAACTCCTTTAGGTTCGTGGGCGATTTTTGGATGGGTAAAATCTCATGAGTTCGCATCACCGGTATACTAATGTTAACAGTATATCTGTATCGGTCTGATGGCTCAGTGGATACAAAGAACTCGAGTATTTAATTAAAAAATTAACACTGTCCGGCAGTTGGGAAGTAAAAAATGGGCAAATTCCTGGTTTTACATACACCACTGAGAGCACAGCAAGTAGACTGGACAGAACATATGACTCTCCTGACATAACCAGCAAAGTTTCCTCAGTAGAGATCTGGCCTTTAGCCTTTTCAGACCACAATGCATACCACTGTAAAATAAACTTAGACCCGCAAAAAATAATCAGAAAAAGGGGGCAGTGGAAATTAAATACCTCCCTTCTAAGCGACAACGAACTGAAACACGTAGTCAACGACAAGTGGAACCATTGCAACAGGCAAAAAAAGTAAATACAATACAACAATGCAATGGTGGTTGGAATGTGCAAAACCCAAACTCAGAGACGCCATGATAAACTACTCAAGACAGCAAAAGCAATGGGAAAATAGCACCAAAGAATTCCTTTTCATGACCTTGAGAGAGCTATGTACCAATAACATAGAAACGTTGCAAAACAACCGGAAAATAAAACAACTCAAAGCCAGAATAGTTAAAATAACAAGCAGGAAACTGCTAGGATATCAAATAAGAGCAAAAACGGGCTCCATCCAGCAAGAAGAAACAACATCAACCTTCCATCTTGTCAAAGAAAAACAGAACGCAAAAAGAAAGCTAATAACTGAGCTAAAAACAGAAGGAGGAGACAGACTTGTCGATCAAAAACAAATAGAGGAAGAAGTAACAAAATACCTAAGCAAAACATATACAGAAGAGACAATTGATAAAGAAGAAGTCAACAAAATATTAAAATCCATCAAGCCGGTGTTATCTCAACAAGACAATGAAACCATAAACCAGAAAATAACACGGGAAGAAATAGAAAACGCCATAAGAAGAAGCCCGAAAATGAAGTCACCTGGCCCGGACGGACTACCAATAGAATTTTACATGGAATTCTGGGACTTAATAAAACAAGAATTTGAAGACATGTACAACGAACTATTGACTATGAACACAGCTCCAACTGAACTAGTAGAAGGATTAATTATATTAATCCCCAAAGAACCAGATAAGAAAGACATAGAAAATTTTAGACCACTCACTATGCTGAACTCGGACTATAAAGTATTCAGTCGAATTATCGCCATACGGCTTAGAAATGTACCCGAGAAAGTAATAGGGGAATATCATACCTGTACTGGGAATGGCAGATCGATAATTCAAACAATAACAAACATCAGAGATACAATTGCACTCTCGAAGGCTGCAAACGCAAAAGCCTCCGTCCTGTCATTAGATTTCAATAAAGCCTTTGACCGCATAACCCATACATATCTAAAAGTAACTATGGAAAAGATGGGCTTCAGCCAGCAAATATGTAATATAATCTACACGCTGTTACACCAAGCGACATCAAGAGTACTCATAAACGAGGTAATAACAAAGCCATTAAGAATAACAAGATCCATACGACAAGGATGCCCACTGTCCATGCTTTTGTTTGCAAATTGGAGGACGCTATTAGCAGCAATTAGGAGCAAGATGAAAGATTTCTCAAACAGAGAACTAAATACCATACAAAAAATACAGCTGATAAACGCAGTTGCCCTCCCAAAACTGTGGTACCTAGCTCACATATTTCCAATACCGATTGAAATAGCAAAGAAAATGGAAATGGCGATAAATTGGTTCATACAGAGTGGACACATTTTTAAGATCCATCACAAAATACTTAAGATGCCATATGATAAAGGAGGACTGAAGCTCGTGGATATACAAACGAAATGTACCGCCATATACATGAGGAACATGTACAAACACCGTAAAGACATGGAACGTAGTATAACAGGGTACACATTAAACGAACTAGAACCACGAAGCAGTACGGTACCAGTCGACATCAGCCATATAAATGCAAATTTAAGACATTTTCGCATATTCTACATAGAAAATAGCTATTTAAACATAACCAGCGGTGAGCCTATTCCAACAACTAAGAAACTGTATGACATGTTGCAAAGAGAGACGCAAAGCAAACTAGAAATTACGTACAGAAGAGACGACTGGAAAAAAAAAATATGGCAGAATGTTCACAATGAATACATCAATAGCCACGCACGTTCCACTTGGCATAGAGTAATACATAGGAAGATAAACTCAAATGAAAAGATGTTCTCACTACACCTTTGCCCTTCCGCACAGTGTTTACGCTGTAATCTAGAGGATACGATACAACATCGTCTGCTGGGATGTGAAGTTCCAGACATATGGAGGTGGACGAAAAGCAAACTAGCCATAATCAATAGAACTACTCCACAGAAATTCACGCCCGAAGATATTTTATTCCCAGATGTTACAATTTATCCTGCGACTAAAAGAAACGCTCACTTTTGGCTGTTGGGCAACTACACCCACTACGTCATCAGAAGAATAGGAGAGATGTCAATAGAGGATTTCTGGTATTACCTAACCATCGAACACAACAAAATACTTAAAAGGGAAAAATACAAAGATAAGTTCGCGAGCTTCTTGAGTGTGATAATGCCTCCATAAAACCAACAGAAGAAATAAGAGTTCCAGCACCCACAATTATCAAGCGATACCAGTAAGTCAAGACAACGATGGTGAAGCAAGACGGAAGATACCGACTCCGAAGAAAAGACGCCGGTAAGAGAAGTTCCCACGTCAGAACCGACACCCAGCAACGAACTGAAGTGCGGATTGACGCAAGAGGAAGAAGAGACCGCCGACAATGAGTACGCCCCAAGAGGCCTTGCAGCCGCCACAGTGGACCCCTCGAGCTTCCCATACGCCCCGGGCGCCCCGTCGAAAACGAGTGAAGAGTCTGAGATGGGACAAATTGTAATCCTTTAGATTAGTTATGACGAGAAATCCAGAAAGAAATTCTGTTATCCAAATTTTACAAATTTGCTGTTATGAATGTCTAAACTGTTTGTTAACAATAAATTGATAATAATAATAATAATAAAAAAAAGTGGTTAAGGTGTCTGGCTGGAGAATGAAAGGTCCCCGGTTTGAATCCCTGTCTCGGCGGGGATTTTTGTAGACCCTTAACCTAACATCCACCTCTGGCACAACTTGCTGTGAAATGTGAAGTACGTCAGAACGCTTGCGTGGTTCGGGTTAGTTTAAGGTGGCTAAGACAGGGGCGGAATGCGCAGTAATAGAAACCCTATCGCTAGTTCATTACGACCACACATGATTATTATTATTTAGTACATCTGTTACTATACATATGACGTGTTGCGCGTATGATATTAATATGTAGTTTTAAGTTTTCACTTCTGTCAGCAGTTCCCAATTACTGACAACTGTTTTTTTTTTAAATTATTTTTTGAAGTATATATTTTTTACGATGACATTATACAGCGTTATGTCATCTGGAGACTACTTAATTTATTATTGTAATGCAAATATAGAACCATACTGGCATTGCCTGCTACTTCAATCACCTGGGTATTTTTTTTTTATTTTTTATTTTTTAGCAATTACTATGGCAAAAAAGGAAAAGACCTAAATGTCATGATATTAATTTCGATTTGTTAGCTATTTTCTTAATTCCAGTATTTATTCGGCTATCAGGCAGTTTTATTTTCTCGTTTTCTATGTCTTTAAGCGTAATGTAATTTAGAAAAATTAAGAAATAAACTAATCAATTGTCCATAAAGCTAAGTAAAAATTAGGCGTTGTAGGACTAAGAGGAAACATTCTATATAACTGGGATCACATTTTATGATACATACTAAGCAAAAAAGTTGGTTACAATTCTGAGATTTGTAGCGTAGTATTATTGTACGTATCGTATGTTTTCTGTCCAATCAATATCACAATTTATTGTTGTTAATTTCTGATGTAGTGTCTTGATTTACGATTTCTGTGCATTGTAACCGACTGCATTTCGGAAAACTCAAGAAATAAATAAGCAAAGTTACGTAGTCAAAAGTCTTTAGACACATTGTGGTCTATGTCGCCTATTTGATTTGGTTACAAGCAGAATATCGTTTCTTACTCATTCTCTAATCACGGAGTGGCCTGGTGGCTCAGTGGTTGAGGAGTCGCTTGCGGCCGGCTGTAGTGAGCGGTCGCTTCGCATTTTTCCTGGTGTCTGGTGTTGTGTGGTTAAGTGTTTACCAAGTAGATACAACAAAACCTAGTGAAAGTCATGGAAGCAAATCAATTCGTACGAAAATCTACGATAAAATTTTCTTTCGCTTACGGGTACATGCGTCCAAAGGCAGTGGAAATCGACGAGTGGCTCTACAATTAAATCGGCTTACGAGAGGAGAGTGTGTACGGCATTCAAGTCGACTTCCTCGCCAATGTGGTGTACGTCAAGCTTCGAGATGAAGAGGAGTGTCTGCGTATCATAAAGGAGACTAATGGAGAAAGAAAATTCGTCCACAGCAACGGCGAGGTAAGCAGCGTCTCTATATCGCATGCTGGTCTAGGTATAAGAAATGTTAAGGTCCATAACGTCCCCTTCGAAATCTCAACAAATAGCATACAGAGAGCTTTCGAAAAATACGGTACAATATTCAACGTAACATCGGACAAAAGATATGGTAGTAGGAGATTCGTGGTAGACAGTGGTATCAGATCTGTCAAAATCGATCTAAAATCCCACATACCCTCGTATGTAAATATTGCAGGGTTTAAGGCGCTTGTCATTTACGAAGGACAGCCGAGAACGTGTGTCATATGTAATTCCAATGATCACCTCAAGGCGGAATGCACTCAAAGGAGACCACTGCAACTACCATCTGAACGGCTGGCCCCCCATACAGCCATTACAGGGGAGCCGCTAAAAGAAACATATGCTAATGTGACAAACGGTACTACCCGAATCAATACAACAAGAAATGATGAACCTGTGCTAGAAATGGAAACGGATAACCCACCAAACACCCCAATGGAGATTGAGAATACACTTATTAGAGAAGCACCCCAAGAATCGATGTACGAAAAAGAAAACAGTCTCACAATAGAGCAAGGAAACAACCAAAATGTCAAAACACGCTCTTCCGAAACACCACTGAAAGACGAAAAAACAACCGTGCCAAATGCTAAACAATACCCATTGCTTACAGTACCCTTAGAGAAAAAGGAAGCCTTATCAATGGGAGAACGGAAGCAGGAAAATACTCCCAATACCAAAAGGCCAAGACTCGAAAGGAGGAGAGTGGACTCAATAGCAGAAGAACTAGCAGAAAAATCAAGTAAAATCCCCGCCATTCAAACAGAAACAAAATCTGCTGAACTTCCCTATAGCGGAAACCACAACAAGGAAGCAAGCAACAACGAAAACAAGACCGTCGAAACACATGACATGGATATAGCCCGTGAAGAAAATATATCCTTATGGTCGGAAGAACTAGATGACACCGAGGAAGAAGATATATCAAATGAAGCAGAGATATGAACGATAAAACTACACGTGACTGTAAAGATACATAATGGCAGATAGAAGTACAACGCGGACTCAAACATACTGTGTGTCAACCCTAAATGTAAATGGGATAAAGAACCCTACAAAAATACAATGCCTAAAAGAATATCTATGGGCGGCGGAGGTAGATATAGCGCTTCTTCAGGAAGTAGCCTGGGAAGGTGCATTAAGCATCACTGGATACAACGAATTGAAGAATCCCGGCATAGATAACGGTCTAGGAACGGCAATTTTAACCAAGGAGGGTATCGAAATCCAAAACGTCGAAATCTTAGAAAATGGAAGGGGCATAGCCTGCATGATAGCCGGAGCGCGCATTATAAACATTTATGCGCCTTCCGGAAATCAAAATAGAGAAAGCAGAAGATGTTTCTACAAAACAGAGATAACCCAATTACTGACAGATACCTGCAACAGTCTAATACTTGCAGGAGACTTTAACTGCGTCATAGCTCCAAAAGACCAATACCCAAACTTTAACAAATGCAAAGAACTCGAGTATTTAATAAAAAAATTAACACTGTCAGACAGTTGGGAAGTAAAAAATGGGCAAATTCCTGGTTTTACATACACCACTGAGAGCACAGCAAGTAGACTGGACAGAATATATATCTCACCTGACATAACCAGCAAAGTTTCCTCAGTAGAGATCTGGCCTTTAGCCTTTTCAGACCACAATGCATACCACTGTAAAATAAACTTAGAACCCGCAAAAAATAATCAGAAAAAGGGGGCAGTGGAAATTAAAATACCTCCCTTCTAAGCGACAATGAACTGAAACACGTAGTCAACGACAAGTGGAACCATTGCAAGAGGCAAAAAAGTAATATAATACAACAATGCAATGGTGGTTGGAATGTGCAAAACCCAAACTCAGAGACGCCATGATAAACTACTCCAGACAGAAAAACCAATGGGAAAATAGCACCAAAGAATTCCTTTTCATGGCCTTGAGAGAGCTATGTACCAATAACATAGAAACGTTGCAAAACAACCGGAAAATAAAACAACTCAAAGCCAGAATAGTTAAAATAACAAGCAGGAAACTGCTAGGATATCAAATAAGAGCAAAAACGGGCTCCATCCAACAAGAAGAAACAACATCAACCTTCCATCTTGTCAAAGAAAAACAGAACGCAAAAAGAAAGCTAATAACTGAGCTAAAAACAGAAGGAGGAGACAGACGTGTGGATCAAAAACAAATAGAAGAAGAAGTAACAAAATACCTAAGCAAAACATATACAGAAGAGACAATTGATAAAGAAGAAGTCAACAAAATATTACAATGCATTAAGCCGGTGTTATCTCAACAAGACAATGAAAACCATAAACCAGAAAATAACACGGGAAGAAATAGAAAACGCCATAAGAAGAAGCCCGAAAATGAAGTCACCTGGCCCGGACGGACTACCAATAGAATTTTACATGGAATTCTGGGACTTAATAAAACAAGAAATTGAAGACATGTACAACGAGCTATTGACTATGAACACAGCTCCAACTGAACTAGTAGAAGGATTAATTATATTAATCCCCAAAGAACCAGATAAGAAAGACATAGAAAATTTTAGACCACTCACTATGCTGACTCGGACTATAAAGTATTCAGTCGAATTATCGCCATAAGGCTTAGAAATGTATCCGAGAAAGTAATAGGGGAATATCAGACCTGTACTGGGAATGGCAGATCGATAATTCAAACAATAACAAACATCAGAGATACAATTGCACTCTCGAAGGCTGCAAACGCAAAAGCATCCGTCCTGTCATTAGATTTCAATAAAGCCTTTGACCGCATAAACCATACATATCTAAAGTAACTATGGAAAAGATGGGCTTCAGCCAGCAAATATGTAATATAATCTACACGCTGTTACACCAAGCGACATCAAGAGTACTCATAAACGGGGTAATAACAAAGCATTAAGAATAACAAGATCCATACGACAAGGATGCCCACTGTCCATGCTTTTGTTCGCACTCGCAGTTGAGCCCTTTCTAGCAGCAGTCCTACAATACGGTTACTGGATTAAAAATCCGAGAGAATAAAATTGCGGTGTGCGCGTACGCTGATGATATAAATATTATCACCACCAACTCATTAGACATACAGAAAATACGGGAGTTACTAAGGACATACGAAAGGGCTTCAACGCAAAACTCAATGTAAAAAAATCCGCAAGTCTGAAAATAAGTGATACTTTGGATGCGGAGAGCACAAGCTGGATACCACACGCGACAAAATAAAGATCTTAGGCATTGAATTTAATAATACGCCGCAGAAGGCATCGGCTGCAAATTGGAGGACGCTATTAGCAGCAATTAGGAGCAAGATGAAAGATTTCTCAACAGAGAACTAAATACCATACAAAAAATACAGCTGATAAACACAGTTGCCCTCCCAAAACTGTGGTACCTAGCTCACATATTTCCAATACCGATTGAAATAGCAAAGAAAATGGAAATGGCGATAAATTGGTTCATACAGAGTGGACACATTTTAAGATCCATCACAAAATACTTAAGATGCCATATGATAAAGGAGGACTGAAGCTCGTGGATATACAACGAAATGTACCGCCATCTACATGAGGAACATGTACAAACACCGTAAAGACATGGAAAGTAGTATAACAGGGTACACATTAACGAATTAGAACCACGAAGCAGTACGGCACCAGTCGATATCAGCCATATAAATGCAAATTTAAGACATTTTCGCATATTCTACATAGAAAATAGCTATTTAAACATAACCAGCGGTGAGCCTATTCCAACAACTAAGAAACTGTATGACATGTTGCAAAGAGAGACGCAAAGCAAACTAGAAATTACGTACAGAAGAGACGACTGGAAAAAAATATGGCAGAATGTTCACAATGAATACATCAATAGCCACGCACGTTCCACTTGGCATAGAGTAATACATAGGAAGATAAACTCAAATGAAAAGCTGTTCTCACTACACCTTTGCCCTTCCGCACAGTGTTTACGCTGTAATCTAGAGGATACGATACAACATCGTCTGCTGGATGTGAAGTTCCAGACATATGGAGGTGGACGAAAAGCAAACTAGCCATAATCAATAGAACTACTCCACAGAAATTCACGCCCGAAGATATTTTTATTCCCAGATGTTACAATTTATCCTGCGACTAAAAGAAACGCTCACTTTTGGCTGTTGGGCAACTACACCCACTACGTCATCAGAAGAATAGGAGAGATGTCAATAGAGGATTTCTTGTATTACCTAACCATCGAACACAACAAAATACTTAAAAGGGAAAAATACAAAGATAAGTTCGCACGCTTCTTGAGCGTGATAATGCCTCCATAAAACCAACAGAAGAGATAATAGTTCCAGCACCCACAATTATCAAGCGATACCAGTAAGTCAAGACAACGATGGTGAAGCAAGACGGAAGATACCGACTCCGAAGAAAAGACGCGGTAAGAGAAGTTCCCACGTCAGAACCGACACCCAGCAACGAACTGAAGTGCGGATTGACGCAAGAGGAAGAAGAGACCGCCGACAATGAGTACGCCCCAAGAGGCCTTGCAGCCGCCACAGTGGACCCTTCGAGCTTCCCCCGTCGAAAACGAGTGAAGAGTCTGAGATGGGACAAATTGTAATCCTTTAGATTAGTTATGACCAGAAACCAGAAAGAAATTCTGTTATTCAAATTTGTAAAATTTACTGTTATGAATGTCTAAACTGTTTGTAACAACAAATTGATAATAAAAAAAAAAAAAGTGGCAGAGCAAAAAAAAAAAATTTAAAAAAAAAAATAATAAAAAAGTGGTTAAACGTCTGACTGGAGATCGAAAGGTCCCCGGTTTGAATCCCTGTCTCGGCGGGGATTTTCATAGGCACTTAAGCCAACCTTCACCTCTGGCACCGCTTGTTGTGTAAAATGAAGTACACCAAAATTCTTCCGTGGTTCGGATTCCACGTTAAACTGTAGGTCCCCTGTACCTGGCAGGATTGTCGCGTTAGATTAAGGCGGCAACGATAGGGGCGGAATGCGCAGCCAATAAAAACTCTATCTCCAGGTCATTACAACCACACGGAATTATTATTTTTTTTATCTGATCACGAATAGTGAGAAGATGTACCGCAGTTTTCTAGATAGACAATAAGCTATCATATTACAAAAACTCCATCGAATCAGAGGAAGGGACACACAGAAACAGCCCGTTTACGGATTTGTGTATGCGTAACATGCTGATCTGTGTGCGTTCTGCCGTTCGCACTTGGCAGTCGATCTGTCCCGCGCGACGCTCTGAATGTGCTGACGTCAAAGCCGGCAGCGCAAACACGCGGTCAGTATAAATACCATCACTACCGCCTCAGGACTCCGCCGCCTTACAAACAGCCTTCGCACTAAGTGCTCCGTAAAGCGGATCAGATTCTCAGATAACATAACGCAAGAACTTGCCGTTATTTCGCGTATATTAAAATTACTTGTGGAGATTTTATTGCTGTTTCTAAGCTTTCTTGTTTCCCTGTAATTCTTGAGTTACTACTTTACAGTTTCACACCTGAAGTGAAACGGAATCTTATTCTTGTACTGGTAGTCTTCCGAGGTCGTATTGAATGATCTTTTGGCTGTCCCGCGTCATTTTGCTTCTGCCGTTATGCAGTTAGTCTTCTGCCCTAATCAACCACAAGACAGAAATTATTCTAGTCGCTCCTCTGTCTGACACAGTTTATTAGATTGTTCGTGGTTTAATTAATATAATAAATAACCAGTCCCCCATACAGTTCACTGTAAACTTGCTTTATTTTCATAAACACAACGTCAAAGATACTGTTTACATGCATACATACTATCCAGCGATTGTATACCAGTACAACACTTCTTCCACAGGCAATACAATCCTTCGCCATCGTATATTGAGTCGGTGAAAACTCTTACTGTCTTTCTGCTGATTTCTTTATATAGTCTCCATCGAAATTTCTATAACACTACAAAAGCTTCCGCCAGATATTTCTCGAACATTAACAATACTTAAACAATTGAAACATATTAAAAACAATCAGAATTATTACATAATCATTTACAATCATCACAAAATGGTCAGAAATGGAAATTAAAGACACTTAAACACAAAATTATTCACATAAATCATTTTAAACTGTAGCAAATTGTCCTTTAGACATCGTAACTTGCATTAATACTTGGAATTACAAACATTTAAGCAATTTTCTTGCACAATTCTGTTCTTAAACATATTAAATGACCTCTAAATAATTTCTTTTCATAAAACAAAGTCTATACACATTGATTTACAGTTAATTGAAAAACAAACATACAAGATCATATTCAACCAAACTTTAGCTTCCTACAAATGCTTCACAAAATACAATTAAATTTAATTTTAGGTTTGAGGGCTGTTACAAGTTCTATAATTCATAAGTGGAATAAATTTCAGTTCAAATTAGTACAAGTAATATGTTTCATTGGCCCTTATTTAAAGTTATAATTTATAGGGGGTTTCATAGAAATCTTAGAACCTGGGGTTTAGATTTTTAGAGTTCATCAAGTATATACATAAGCTAGGTTTTTTAATGTATTTTTCACTGGAAGCTAAAGACATGAGTGATTGTCATAGCTGTAAATTTTAAACCATTTTTGCTACCGGATCTATGTCAAAGACGTGAAACTTCAAATTTGTCCCAGATATCGACTAACTTTATCCTGTATTCAGGCGACAAATACTAGAACATCTAATATTCTTTGTAAATTTTGAACTAGATAAGCAAACGCTTTTATTTTGAGAATACTTTGCCGCAAGTTGATATAATTTTATTTAAATTGCTATACATTCTGAGTGCATTATAGTCAAAAATTCCTGTAGTAAATCTGATTGTAACTGAACGATAGCATTAAGCAGCGTGAGCGGCAACGTGGTGCGGCGTTGGAGAGCCGTGGAGTTCATTGCCTAACCTGGAAATGTATCAGGCATAGATGTTTGTGCCAGGCGACTGCACTCTGACCTACCACGTGTGAAATATGAGTTTAGGCAATTAGAGTACGATGCTAGACTCGCACATGCCCGGCTTTAGTTCTTTTATTTTTGGTACTATTTATTTATTAATTCATCAATAACAATTAATTAAAGCTTTACTACTTGTCAACTACAGTTTCTTTAAAACCAGCAACTTTTTTTTGTATGGTTTGATATTCTTTCACCAAACTCTTGACCTCTGAATCCCATATATCGCATAAATTTAAACATTTTACGTACAATATGTCTGTTTCTTCCAATCTTATAACAACCATTGTTATAAAAGAGTTTCTTAACAAGTATTAGATTAACCTTTTCATTCTAATGCTTGTTGTTCCCTCTAGCCCCATTTTTTCATGACGTGTTGGGAGTTACTCGTGAAAGATCGTAGCAGAATCATGTTTTTATTATTATTATCATTATTTGTAGAAAGGTTTCGACATTGTACGACACAACTGTTTCCTATTGATGATTTAGGTATACAAGGTATCTGAACAGAGTTGTGGATGGATACGTGATTTTCTCTCTGGTCGGTCGCAATACGTTGTCGTTAATGGCAAGAATTCTATTAATGTGTATGTTATATCGACTGTCCCGCAGGAAAGAGCGTTATGACCTCTTCTTAGACGATCGTGGACACAACTGTAATAGCCGTATTACCTGGACGTTATTACAACGTGGTAAAGAAATGAGCATAAGGAACGGAAGAAATCATCTAGCCTGGTGGGTGGGCGATAACCCTAGGAGCCTGGTATTTGGAGGACACGGTTCTACTCCCCTTCGGCCCTTACAGATTTCGGTTTTCCGTACTTTTCTTAAATCACGCCAGGCGAATGCCCCAGGATGGTTCCTTTAAAGGTAAATGTCCGAATTCCTTCCAGTTCTTGTCCCGAATCCTTTCCACCTCCAATAACATCGATGAGGCGTAGTGACCGTAAACCAAATGCACTCTTTATGAGTACAATGTAAGCTGCGACTCTCTTGATATAGTTCACTCAACTTAGGAACTTTGGCATAACAGTCAAAGCAATTGAGATTGGCGCGTAAGTCCGGTGGAATTTTGCGATTCGTAGTTAAAATTTTGAAGAAATGTGACTCATACACGAAAGAGTTAGCGCATTAAAGCCCCGCAATCCCTCAATTTCTATTACTGTTGTGATGATTAATATTCCTATCGCAAAGAATTGACTATATTGGAAAAATACAGAGAATAGCGGCTAGTTTTCTGACTGCTTGCTATAGCTCTTAAGGAAGTGTCCTAGACTTGGTGGTGAGGTTGGGATGGAATAGCACAGCAGTTTCTCATTTCGGCTTTCGACTGCAGCGAAATACTTTACACTTGCAATGATAAGAGGGATAAAGTCAGGGAAATACAGGTAATATGTCGCGCTGATGTTTGTACATATTGTTTTTTCCCCATGCTGTTAGTGATTTTTTAAAACGCGAAGAATGGATGAAGATGTATATTCTGAAAGGATTCGTACATGGCTTTCAGAATGTATAACCTTTTGTCTTTTTGCTTCGACTTCACCACGATCCATTTTGCGTCTAATCCCTTATAAGGATTTCTGAGTGTCTCATGATAGTCGTTAAGATCTTCTTTACACGACACATTTCCTTGTATCAATGTAATTTTTTTTTATGTCAGCGTAATACTCTTGTCCATAAGTTAAGCGATCTTCGAGATCCGCGAGAGATCATTGTGTAGTGGCGATAATATGTGGACTATATTGTGTCTTCACAACACACACATACAAAGACACACACACACACACCACACACACTCACACCACACACACAAACCACACACACACACACACCACACACACACACCACACACACACACCACACACACACACCACACACACACACCACACACACACACACCACACACACACACCACACACACACCCCACACACACACCACACACACACACACACCACACACACCACACACACACACCACACACGCACCACAAACACACCACACACACACACACACACCACACACACACACCACACAGTCACACCACACACACGCACACACACACACACACACACACACACACACACACACACACACACCACACACACCACACACACACACCACACACACACACCACACAGTCACACCACACACACCACACACACACACACACACCACACACACACACACACAGACACACCACACACACACACACACACACCACACAGTCACACCACACACACACACACACACACACACACACACACAGTCACACCACACACACACCACACACACGCACCACACACACACACCACACACACACACCACACACACACACCACACAGTCACACCACACACACGCACCACACACACACACCATACAGTCACACCACACACACCACACACACACACCACACAGTCACACCACACACACACCACACACACACACACACACACACACACACCACACAGTCACACCACACACACCACACACACACACACACACCACACACGCACACACCACACACAGACACACCACACGCACCAACCACACACACACACACCACACACTCACACCACACACACACATCACCACACACACCACACACACACACACACCACACCACACACACACCACACACACCACACCACACACACGTGATAATCATGGAAGCACAATAGAAGACTGTTTAGTGTGGCGGTAGCAGTCTGTATGGATAGATCTCTTGGGTGCAATGGTTTTGACTGCTTGTTGTGTATTCATAGTGAAGCAGGGTGGCACAGAGAACACATCTGGATAACATGAAGCATGGTTGTTTCATCGGCAGATTAGAGGCCGGCCACAGTCTTGGCCAGGTGGGCCAGGAGTTGCATATCGCCCGAAGCGTGATTTCACTGTTGTGGAGAAGATTCCAGGAGGAAGGAAACGTTCAGTGGTAGTACGGGCAAGTTCGACCACGTACTACACCAAGCGTCAGGATCGTTATTTTGCGTTAAGACGTCCGTATCACCACAGCACCTGCACGGGCTAGACATCTCGTAACAGCCCACTCGGTGACCCGCCAGATGCATTTCTCCTCACACAAATGTATCGCGTGGCTGGTGGCAAGTGGTGTCTTGCTCATCGTGATTGGATCCAGGAGCAGTGTCCTGTTTACGGATGAGTCGTGGTTTAGACTGGATAGTGACTATTCCCCTTTGTTCATTTTGCGTCCCCGAGGGCACGTTACAACTGTGCTTATAATGTGGAAAAGAATTATTGATGTCTAGGGCCGGCATTATGTTAGAAGCACATACCGCACTGCATAGGTTTCATAGCGGTACTGAGCGAGCTGCTGTTTATGTTCTGAACGGCATTTTTATGTTGCATCGGACCTGCGTTCAATCTGATGTATGATAATGCCCGCATAGGACTCGCCCGATAGACGAATGCTTGTAACAAGAGGACATTACACGTGTAGAGTATCCAGCTCACTTCCCGAACTTAATCCGATTGGACATGCATGGAAGGACTGCAGCCCTAAAATTTCTAGTAGTACCATTGTTAACAACAAACGGATGCTTGTCCAGCAATGGGATGCGTTATCACAAGCCATGCTGGACGGCCTGATCCACAGCATGGGGTGCCGTTGAGCATCCTGCATTGCCATGCAAGATCATTACATCACATATTGACGTTTTCTATATGCCACCGGTGGAGGGACTCAACACACAGACAGTACTAGGCTCGTAGCGGAGGCAGTGGCGTAGCTAGGTCAACAAGGGCCCCGGTGCAAAAGAATTATTTTGGGCCCTCAGGCCAGATGGGCGACCTTTTTATTGCTTTTTGTTGCTGGTAGGGGCCTCCTGAGCTAATGCTGGGGGCCCCTGAGTTGTGCTTTGGGGCCCCCTGAGCAGTGAGGGCCCTTTGTGAGCGGCTCCCTGTGTCTTAGGGGCCCCCTTATGCGACGGTAGAGCTAAAATGAAAGGTCGCCAGTTTGCCGTGAAGGCCCGTGGGCCCTCTGAACTGCGCTTGGGGGCCCCCAGAGGTGTTTTTGGGGCCCCCTGAGCGTTGGGGCCCCGGTGCACTGCACCGCCTAGCCCCATAGTAGCTACGCCCCTGAGCGGAGGTTTTTGCAACACCATCCGGCTGAACCATGGAGGAAGGAATATATTGAGACGACGCAAGGGACTTTCACCACGCAATGGAATGAAACCGGGTAGAGAGAAGTGGGGTGGGGAGGCCGCCATATTGCTCGGCCGTAGAAACACGGGGAAAAGGCACAAAAACCTCAACGGAATCAGAAGACAACCGTGGCACCGCAATTTGATGATGGATTATTATGTAACTCGACGAGACAGATCAAAAAAGAAGAATAAAAATTTTTTAAATCTTGATTAGTTCTCGAGATATACTGTCTCAAGTGAGAGGAGTTTCGGGTTGATATTCAGAAGATAAAATTCCCTAATGTCAAATTTGATGATAGATTCTTATAAAACACGACAAGATATTGTACTGTTAGTGGCCCATGCAACTTTGCTAGCAACATTAGTTGATTTATCTTCTTACCATACATCAAAAGTCAGAAGCTTAGATGGGAGTGGTTTACATCGCGATACACATTGTGTCACTAACATAGTGCTCATGAAATTAGTAACAACTAATAATAAATAAATTTTTTGTACCCTTCTGGTACACGCCGCATTTCAAACTACCCACATTTCCATTAATATTGGCACTACAAAATCAAACTATGTAGACAGATCTAAACACATGAAATGCATCGCGAACTACATTTCGGGTAATAACAACGTTTGCTTCATCAAGTTTAGTAGTTCACACAGCACAAATTATCACAATTAATTTCATCGTACACTCTCAGTGTAAACTGAAACTGGACTAAATTATGCACATTCCCTGTATTGCGATGTAAACTTGACCCGCTTAAATTAGACTTTCAATACTTGTTTACAACAAGGCTAGCCTTTTATGTGTAAAGTAGTAACATATGCTGATTGTCTACACTACAGCAACAAACATTTGAGAACAATATCATCATACTGAGAGCAATGAATAAATTTATAGCGATAGGCTCTAATCTTCCAGTTATCTATCAAACACTTCAAGAACAATAATTACAATGTGATTTAGTTACGAAACGTTATTCTAGGTTGTTTCCTATCTTGTCTGTTTATGCAAGCGTATGCAACACAACTTGGCATTATAAAACACTTTGAAATATTAGAAAATTAAATGTTCACAGCATCATACACAGTGCAAACAGCCCAATGTTTTGGGGTGATTCCAATGGCCGCCAGTGGCATGCGCAGTAGGAAACGAGTTTTTATATGAGGTTTCACCGATTTGGCGTTATTTCGTCTCCATATATTCTTTCCTCCATGGGCTGGACACCCGAGAGGATTTTGTTGCAAAACAATCTTTGTCATATGAACATTGCGGAACTCGCGGCTTCACTAATCCAGCGTCAAGCACAAGGCCGCACATATATCTGTACCCGCCACCCGCCTTTCCACCAGATTCACAGTCCAACTTGTAGGACCTACGATGATCCGATTTTCCGATGAAGGACTCATGTTGGGCCGTGATAGGGGTTGCTTTACTACATGTAGGACTTGTTGGAAGTTATTGGGTTCACATACAACCAACACAGGTCCCTGCCGTCCAACAAGCTATCGCGTTCAATCGTGATTGGAGTAAACATACTACAAGTGTGTGGTAACGACACTGCTGTGCCGCGAGAAAGTATGAGTTGAAAGCACGGTTTGAAACATCTTGTAGGACCCTTTCTAGTAGTGTAAATTGGCGATCTCATCCTAAGGTAGTCCTACACGGGGGTCCTACAAGTTGGACCATGAATATTTCAAACATGAAAATTAGTCACTTAGTTAATAACGCCGTTCAGTTCATTGTTACTTTTATTGCAGCATTGTAAGAAAGAAAAAACGACCAACTTATTTTTAAGTAAGCGACGACGGGCCGTATCTCGTATAAAGAGAAAAGAATAAGGTATATAACATATATTTCAATGTAAACAAATCATTAGTTATACTTCTGCATTAAAAGTTTGAGATGCGGAAGCGAAGATAGGATTTCATGCGGATATTGTAATTGTGTGCGGTGGTATTTCGGGCATGTGAGTAAGAATTAGATTGGTTGTCACTGTTACACTGATAATTTATATGGTAACAATTAAGGATTGCAAGGGCAAGAAAACCTAGCACCAGAGTAGCTACCACATAAAGTTGACTAACGAGAACGTGATTGCGACAGATAAATCTCAAAGATAAAGTATAAATATAATCGAAGCATCTCTTGAAAACAAGGAGATAACCTGTTATCACCTGTGTGTGTGTGTTTTTTTTTTTTAATGCTGTTTCACTGCCTCTTGCAGCGCAATGACTTTTGAGGCACGCTGCTGTATTTTTCATTTACTTAAACACTATGTAGCTATTCTGTTGTTTGGTTCGGTGGTACTTCAGAGTCATTAGTGGGATAGAACTAGAAACGAGAAGGATGTCGGTCAAGGTATTTAAGAAGGGACCATCATGATATTTGCCTTAAGTAATTTCAAGAAACTCCGAAAAATAAGTATGCAGAGCGGGTCCTACCAATTGAAAAATCCGAAAACATAGTCGGTTTGATAATTGTCATTTTGGCAATTAATCTGCTGTAGAATGTTTGAAAGCGTCAACGTAGCTAGTGCCCTGTTCCAGTAGAGAAGTTTCACTAGAGGATGACTTCCAACTTGTAGCAAAAAATGCCAATTAATTGGCTGCAATCATCCTGCTCGTAGTAATCAATCAGACAGAAATCAAACAACAGGGAGTCACTACGATGAAGTCTGGCGTTCCACGCGGGGTTAGTTGGTTTGAATCCCGGTGGTTAGAAAATTTTCATCATTCAGTACTGTGCCGGAAGGATAGGGATAATGCCGGTGCAGGATTCCTATTGACCTTATTGTGAACCTTATTCCTGCGTCAGATCTCAATTTCGTGCAAACATTCTTCATGGTATGTTCACGGTAGACTAGAGTAAATAATTTCAAATAACTTGACATTAAATATTTAAAACTTTAATACAGTTATGTCAAAGATACGGCCAGCGATCGCAATGTGACACAGAAAGAAGAATCGTGTTTTTTTTAGAGCTTTTAGACTTCACTCGATTCCTCTACGGAAGTTTTAAAATTCGCAACACTACATTTATAAGTAATTTCAAGGGCAGCGCGTGCCTAGACAAGCGAGAGAGATAGACAGTAACGCCATCCCTTAGCAACAAGCGGAATCTTCCACGCGCTTCGAGTCTAGACTAGAACCTTCCTTATCGATATAAAAGGATTGCGTCGGCGCGACGTGAGTCAGTTGAGTCGATTGTGAAGGTATTGTGCATTTGTTTGTGTCGTGCGCGTGCGATATTGTGTCGAATTCCATAATTATTACGATTTTGGCATAATTTCACAAAAACGTAAAGTTCATAGTGAGTGCAGAGTTTTTCAGTCTAAATGGGAAATTGCATATTTTTTCATAGAATGGAAAGGTAAACCACTGTGTTTGATCCATTCAATTTTGATCAAGAGTTTGGATAACCACCCGGAAATAAAAAAAGCGTGCAGTACGCATTCTGAGCATGTTTGGTAGCACCTATTTATGTGAGCAGATGTTTTCCGTCATGAAAATAAATAAGAACAAACATCGCACAAGACTTACGAATGAACATCTTCGATCAATTCTTAAAATAATTACAACAAATATGATACCTGACATCAATGTGCTTGTCAAAAACAAGAGAAATCAGGTATTTGGATCCTCGAGCTCAAAATATTTACCCTCTTTTTTAACTTTGATATGATTTTTAACAACCGTATATTATATACTATACAATTAAATAAATAAAATGTTATAATAATTCAGTACATTTTTTATTTGAATCTGGCTCGCCTACACATTCTAAATTTAATATACAGCCCTCTGCAAAATTGAGTGTAACTCCTATGCTTTAATATATAATTTTCTTGACTGGCAAGTTACTGAAAACCAATGTTAGAAACAAATATAATTTACTTCTCAATTTTTACGGTAGCTACTGAGGGAATCCTATAGCGGTCATATTTTAATGCCTTCAAGTAATGCAAAAGGCAACGTAATTTAATCAAAACCAGGTGAAGAATTTGAAATTGTATGTGAAAGAGAACAGACAACCATGATCATAAATTGACTCTTGATTTCTGGCACAATAGAATGAAAACATTTTCTCCGCTGGTAACGGACTCAAATAAATTACTGAGCAAGGTGATGAACAATTTATTTCACTGAAAGAATTTAAATTGAAAATTCACGCATTGAAAATCAGAGCTGTGGTAAATTTGACACCAAAGCATTAACGCAGTAGCAGTTAAAAATAATAACTCTCATAATTAAACTTTCCAACTCCAAGTGTAACTACAAGAAAACTAAAAGCTGCCTCATTTACATCAATTGTCATTAAAACTAATATCCATTTACATCTTATCAGATTTACACTAACTACGAACGAAATTGTTTGAATATATTTTCTTGATATATGTTTGTAACTTAAAAATTGACTTTTTAATTCAGATTAAATTTACCTCAAACATTTATTTCTTAAATTATGCAAAAACTCTCGGAGACTCATTATGCCAAACTTAATATTTTTTCGCGCTTTTTTAATAGAAATTTACAATGATTCATATACCGGTAGTTCATCTTTATTATCAAGCAGAAAGAAAGTACAAGATACCGTAATTCGTTCTTTTTTTGTGAAATTACATTTAGGTGCGATGTGTATCCCATTTCAGTAAACCTGGTTCGTTGTTAATACTTTGGCCTCCACCTTCAATTAAAACGAAAAATTCTGCCAATTTGAAAATTCGCCAATGGCAGCGAGAAATGACGGAAAGCATTCCTTCAGAGGGGAACACTAGACAATTTACAATAGCTAGAATATAATTTGTCACAGAGACGATTTCACATAACTGTATTTAACATCAACGCAGACTTATTTGGATACCAAAACGAAAACGTTCACAGCTCATCATTCATCCAAATCTCAGGAAAAGTTAAAATTCTCGTTAAAAAAGTAAATGAATCGTACCTTCCATCCAGACGATAATCATAACTTGTCAAGATCAATTATGTTTTTGAACCATGTATTTAGTCAAGCGCATTAGAATAAGTCAGAATGTGTTTAATCTTTCTTATTTTTCCGAAGAGAATAGGGTCAAAGAATTGAAATAAATTTGGCCATGGTCTTTTGAAGGAACCATCTCCGGCATTTCGGGAAATTTTGAAACCCAGGAAGTTGGCTGGCCGGACGGGAATTTAAACCAACGTCCTCCTGTATGAGAGACCCGGAAGCACAAGAATTACAGCTCACCCGCCGACAGTTTAGAGGTAGAAAGGAAACAGATTAGGAAAATCGTTATCAGAATAGGTGGAAGTGAGAATGCGATTACCACAGGGTAGTGTATTGGGACTATTGCTATTAATTTATTTTAATAAACAAATCTGTTATTTTTCAGTCAAAATTTTGGTTGTTTACAGGTGACCTTACGTAGCATAGAGATATTAAAACCAGAGAGGATAGTGAACAGATACAGGGGTACGTGGACAGGATGTCTCTAGATTAGTAGGTCAAAATGCCAGATTAATAAGTATATAGGAAGAATAATAAAGGGTTTTATGATTATACGATGGAATTTCTTGTCACATTATTTGATAATAAACTCTTAGGGGAAATCATTCTAAACAGGTGGTGGAGAGAGGTTTCAAAGAAGGGTGAGGAGGGGATGTATCGGAAAAGTGGGGGTTTGGTGATTCTGAATCTTTGTCGAGATCTTACTCGAACCTGGTGGGATAGTATTATCACATTATTGGTATCAAATACTGGAGACCGAGTGTGCTCAAAAGAGGGCAGCTAGAATAATCTGGGTAAATTGCCAAAGAACGCAATCGGGAACTGATATGGCATATGCTTAAGGTTATGAATCACTGGAAGACGTGCGGAGCAGCATTAAAGAATAATTGAGAGTAATAAGTCGATAAATTATCAGTTTATTAAAAGCATAAGTCGGAGAAAATGTTTTCATTTTTAGGTAAGGGAGACGTACTAGAATAATAGTTCTAAACGTTTTACCTTACCTAGTTAAAGAACATTAAGCAAAACCTCACTAATACGTAAATAGGCGAGTATGTAGTAAATTACCCCAAGGGCATACGTTACTAAGGGGCATGTACACGAGCATTTTTTTTCTGGCAACATTCTAGCATTTATTACGCAATAGTTGTCGGGCACTTGATGCGCTTTGTTATTGCTCAACATTTCCCTTTTACACGCATTATGTACTCGGTAATCAGCATAATGGCAGAGGATGTAATTGTGGCTGCTGCATATGTTATCTTGCAAAATGAAAGAAGGAAGAAAAGGGAGTGGATGCTCCCTTATCTAAGTAAGCGTGATGTGATTATTCCTGTTGCCAAAGAAATAGAACTGGGTCATTACTTTTTTTTAAACTTTACAAGAATGTCGAAAACTGATTTCAAAGTTTTGATTTGCATTATTGGGGGAAACAAAAAATAAAAAACTGATACAGTCATGAGGAAAGCAATACCAGTGGCCACCAGATTGGCTATCACTATGCGATATCTGGCTACTAGCGACTCCTACAAAAGTTTAATGTATTAATTCAGAGTGTCGGATTCATCTATCTGTCGTGTTGTACCAGAGGTGTGAAAAGCATTGGCGGAAGGACTGAAAGAATACATAAACGTTTAAGTCTTTCTTGGCGTATGTTCACAAACTTTTAATTTTTTGTATGCTTCATCATTGGAAATATCAAACTTTGTGACAATGTAGCTCCAACTGTCTTTCTTCTTTTATCGGTCTTTGTAAATGGAAGTTTCAACATCCCACAACTCTGGGTGTAAGTATATTTAATTTACAAAATTTAAGGTTTTTTTCGATTGACCAGTTACTCGTTTCAACACGGATTTAATCAACAACAAAAAACTGGTAAAAAAAAAAAAAAACACGTGCAAAGTGCCTATATGCGCATCAGACCCGAACACACGATAGAAGTTGCTGTGAATGTTCGGCCGGCGAACGGTATCGCCGTCAACATGCCGGCCACACTCGACATCACACAGAAATACCACAACAATGCGGACGTATTTCCTGGAAACTCGGCTGCATTGCCTGGCCACACGTCCATATTGCCGCAACATTGCGGCCACTCAGACGTAATACTTGTCGGCGACATATTGCCGTAAAAATGATGCTTGTGTAGACGCCCCTTTAGATGACTACAATGATAACAAAGTCAAATCACACTTGGTAGATAAAACATTCCTATCACCACTCACTTCGTTATCCTCCGTTCAGTAGTCTTTGAGTCCTAGTCGTTTCAAATTGGACAATTTTCACTTCCTTCGTAATCCTGGGATGCCCTAAGTACCGAACTTGTAAGGCTTATATACCTCAAAATATAAATACATGTCAGTACTCTGAATGAATTATTTTAATTTTTTATATGACTTGGGCTAAAGAAGACTCGGTGTAATAGCGCTGCTGATGCTGATGTGTTGTGTTGCAGGTCGCCTAGCTACCAGGCGTCAGCGAAGCGCAACCACAGCGGCGGCTCTGCGGGTCCGGGGCCCGCTCCGCCTCCAGGGTCAGCCGCCTCCCACTCCGGAGTCATCCTCAAGCCAGCCAGCGTCGAGGCGGACGTCAAGCACTCACGGCAAGGTAACACCACATGTGCACAGTCGAATGAAAAATATCTCTCAGCCTTCCTCCAAATCTTTATGTTTCAAACCCATTCTGAAAGCATGGACCGTATTAAAACTACCTGTACAGGTTTAATGGAACAGGGATTGATCCTATTCATATGTGTCCGAACGACCTGAATCGCTCATCACCACATTTCCCGGGAAATTTGTAGAATTGTAAAATGTAGTATTTATCTTTGTAAAATTTCCCGTATTTGATTTGCTCTGGATTTGCTTTGGGTGGTAATACTCCCCTCTGCACCCAATGAAGCAATTTCTTATTCTCATGCTGCGTACTTATTTCTCAGATTTTTCTATCCATTGTTTCACAAGCAGAATAACTCTCTTTCTGATCGTTCCACCACGGATGCAGCTTATTCAACACCACATATGGTTCAACGTTCTCTTTATTGTTCCACACTTGTTCTACTAACATTCTCCTTCAGAATCCATCCAATACATTAACAGTATATCCCGGCGAAAAATTCGTCCGCTATACCGCCATCCTTTCTTGCCAGACTCCTTCATACTAAATTGCCAAATATGCTCTTTCAACACATTATTCCATGCGCTCGCATACAAAATATTATCTTTTATCTTACAAAATAAGATAAATTAAACCACAAAAATTAATTAAACCAATGGAAACCTTGAACAATTAACTTCTTACCTTTAAACATATATATACAGGAACAATACAACTGAAATTAAAAATGTAATGGACTATGTTTCCATAAAAACTTAGTCAAACATTTATACACAAATGGGTTTTCCATGGTTCCGCAAATCACTCCAGGCAAATGCTGGGATGCTTCCTTCAAAAGGCCATGGCCGAATTCCTTCCCATTCCTTTCCCCGCATCCTTTCCCGTCTCTAAAGACCTCGCTGTTATGAGACGTTAAGCAGTTAAAAAAAATACACAAATGCGAAAACAGTCCTGGTGAAGGTAGGATAGTGACGCTACTATCCAGAATTGTCACATATTCCCCTCACCAAACATCAAATGCATTTATTTTTAAAACATTTAAAGAGTCATACATTTGATCATGGTAGAACCTGCAGTTCTCAGAAACCTGATCACTGTTTTGAGTATATATCTGCAGAGAATCGACTTTAACATTTAAGTACATTGATGGAACGAAGCTCACTATAAAAACTGCTTCTCAAGCCCTAAAAGAGAAGAAAGTGATTAGGTGCTAAATGCTGTGTCAGAAACAGTTAAGGAGCATGCCCAGCTAGCCGCCTCCAAATCTAGCTCAAAATGCTCTCAGGAACAAGTAAGTGAAAACGCAGATGGCTGAAATGTGGTAATTGTACTAACGAAGCCTATTCTTGAACGGATTCCTGCGACGTATAAACTTTACTGTCCCAATTTAATTTTTTAAAGTGTTAATAGGCAGTAATTTTATAGTACAGGTGCTAATATTTCATAGCACTGTAGATTATTTGTACCATTTTATGCAGCATTTTCAAATTTTTTTGTCCAAAATTTTTATAGTTGATTTCAGGTGGATGTTTCCGTTTTTTCTTTTTTTCCCCTTCAAAATAAAAATTTTGTACGTTTTAGACCACTTGGTCTGTCTATTTCCTAGGAGCTAGAAATTTGTCGGTAATATCGGTCATATCCTGTCTTTACACGGCAAACACTAAAAGTACTTGCATCAACTATTACCGATCATGGTGGGTGAACGGTTAACGTTCTGGCCTCGCATTCGGTAAGACGCGGGTTCGAATCACCTTCCGGGCATCCAGATTTGGGATTTCCATGGTTTCCCCAAATCACTCCAGGCGAATGCCGGGACGCTTCCTTCAAAAAGGCCATGGCCGAATTCCTTCTCGTTCCTTGTCCCCAGTCCCATCCCGCCTATAATGACCTTAGCCGTCGTCGAGGCGTAAGGCAAAAAGTTAAAAAAAAGCATCAACTATTGTTTACAAGTTTCGAGGAACACATGCAGAAGTTTTTATTTTGAACTCACATACATTAATAATATTTTATTTGTGATTATCAATCGTGCACTCCCACCTTTCCTATCCAATTTACCAAGTGCCAAATTACGAAAACTTGTACACTATCGGTGCTCGAATCAGCAAACAGCGTAGTTAGCGCCGGACACAGCGATGATGCGTTAGCGAGCTCGACCATGAGGCGAGTTCCTGCCGAGTGCACTGAACATGACGTAAACATTGCAACACACTGCACTGAGCGCCATTACTGCACACAACTGTGGTGCTGTTCTTCTGTGTTTACGTGCTCGTTTTCGCGTCACTGTATGTGGATTCTTGGATTTGATAGTGATCTCAGTAATGTTTATTATGTTTAGTTCGCGTTTGAAGTAGTTTACTGAATGAATTATCCAATCACTCATTTGTCCCTCCTCCACAGACTTGTAACTTGTGGACAATTGAGCGCAAATAGCAAACGCAAGTATAACGTAAAATTTTGGAATAATCCTGGGGGTTAAAATAATTGCAGGGGATTATTGGAGGATTTAAATTTTTTTGGGTTTCTTCATATGTTTCGTATGACAACTGGCTATTTGTGGACACTGAAAATATTTGGATGTTTTCCATATTACGTGACTTTTATGATTTCTTCTTGAAGAAAAGCATCAAAAAGTCCCAGACTACTGATCCGAATTTTGTTTCACAATTTACAGTGATATGCGAAGAAAGTATGGTGATTGTTCTACGATACGTAAATGAGGTACATGAAATTTTTTAAAAAATATTCATTAATAGATAACTTTATCAGGGAAAATACCGAGTGTGGTGGGTGAGCGGTAACACTCTGGCCTCGCATTCGGGAGGACGCCGGTTCGAATCACCGTCCGGGCATCCAGATTTGGGTTTACCACGGTTTCTCCAAACCACTCCAGGCGAATGCCGGGATAATTCCTTCATAAGGCCATGGCCGAATCCCTTCCCGCTTCTTGTCTCCAGTCCCATCCCGCATCTAATGACCTCGACGTCGCCAAGGCGTAAAGCCATTCGTATATAAAAAAAATCAAGGTTAATTTGTCAACTTATCATTTTTTGACACAGTAATAGTGAATTATTCAAAAAATATGTCGTCAAAAACCATATTTAAAAAAAAAAGTTTTAAAAGGAAGGCTTAATACCTAAACTAGGTACGTAATCCGCACTGCAAGAGTAACCCCCACTACACTGACATCTTTTTCATCATTAGTGCGACTAAGGACGTGAACACCAGCGAACCGAGCGTGGCGGTGTAACGGATAGTGTTCTCGCCTCGCATTCGGGAGGACGGCGGTTCGATCCCCGTCCGGGCATCCAGATTTGGGTTTTCCATGGTTTCCCAAATCACTCCAGGCAAATGCCGGGATGCTTCCTTCAAAAGGCCATGGCCGAATTCCTTCCCATTCCTTGCCCCTATCCTTGCCCCCCATCCTTTCCCGTCTCTAAAGACCTCGATGTTGAGAGACGTAAATACAATAAAAATAAAAATAAAAAATAAAAAAATAAAAAACACCAGCCAAGTGCGAATTATGAGAACGGAAGGACTGAACGCTTCACCATGGCTAGAACCTGACTTGTTTGGTCTGGAACATGTGTAGTTCATAAGGTGGAGAGGGAACCGTTCCAGCGTTCGTCTAGATCAGTGTTTCTCTAAGTGGGGTACGCGAACCCCTAGGGGTTCACCAGTTGATCGTAGTGGTTTCGCGACAAGATTTACGTAATGGCGGACTGGCCGTCTGTCTCCAGTTTCCAACACGCACAATGATGAATTGAGACTGAACATGAGCAAAATGCTTGTAAATTGACTCAAACTGCTGCAAGAAACAAGCCCATCAATCTCATTAATTAATAATATTTTGATCTTTGTCATTGTATTACTTTTGTAAAATATACATCCTTATATTATAAAAAAAAATGAAAACCCAGTTTTTTAAAAGGAGGTTTGTCATTGCCTGGGAAATTTTATAGGATGCACGCGGTGTTAAAAGTTTGAGAACCCCTGGTCTAGATGATTTAACGCACGCAGCCACACTAACGGGCTGACTTTATTTATTTTATTTTTAGAACTATGCAAATAAACACGTTGGTTAAGCTTATGTATTCATTTATTAATGTTTTTATTTCGGTTTCAACTGAATAACATGTTCCAGCTCAGCCGGTAGTTACACAGGGTGAGACGGTTGTTTTTCTGGTTGAGTCACCTCGGCGCCCCGCAGCCTTGGCCGTGACCGTCACAACACCTGTTGCCCGCCACGCACAAAATAGAACCGCCGCGCCGCGCCGGAGACACACAAACTCGCTGTCCTCACTCCATAACAGAGTTTCCTCCCTCACACAAGTATCTGCTTCTACACGACTACTCATTTTATTCAGTTTTTTTCGTTAGTAAACTTACTATAATAAGCGTTGTGTACCACTAAAGTATAATTTCTCTTCACGTAATTACGATGAATGTCTTTATACTCGTTAGCCGAGGTGAAATGTCAAGAAAAGTTGTTTAACGAAATCACGTGCTTAAAAAATTGCGATACTTAAATGAAAAGAGATATTGAGATACCACTGTATATAGACCGAGTTTCCGCATGATTTACATTCAACCAAAACTTCTTCCACCTCTCACACTGTGACGTCATATCAACGATATTATTATCTTGGTTCTCTGAGTGATGCCGCGGAGATTTGTTAAAACCTAACGTTTCAGCCCAAAGCACGATAGCTGAAACGTTAGGTTTTAACAAATCGACGCGGCTCCACCCGGAGAACCAAGATATTACTTACGACGACCGGCGAAGCCTTCGCAATTATATCAACGATAGTTCTAATAACGCCTAGACAGTGCTTGCCGGGTGTTAGTCGGAGCATAGTAACCTCAGTGACGGTCTTTTTAGAAGCTTTGTGAGATAGCCGACTAGCTACAATCTGATATATAATTGAGTTCTTTGGAATTAAAATTTGGCTTACTTATTTGTTAAAATGACGACCACTAATAACAGAAAAGTTGCAAATTGATGACTAAATTATTCTCAAAGTAGACCAAGTAACAGGTCGGATTTGGCTTTTACAGATTAAGACAAAAATTTGCGGAAGTAAATTCGCCAGGAGAAAATTTACTTCTGATTGACGAATAAAACTGGACTACGGCCGACGACCAGCCCTCTACGTCGCGCGTGGGTCGAACAATGACAAGGAGAATACATCAAAATATAGCATCAATGCATGTTGACTTGCCAAACACGACGGGAGATTACATGGGTTTCCAAACATTTGAACCCTTGACGTTGTAAAGAATAGAAACACAGTAAGCATTTAGGAATGTTAAAACTTAGAAAGAAAAAATTATTTATCTTGAGTCAGAGTGCAAAAATTAAACGTGAATTATAAAATAAAGATCTTAAAAATAGAACTCAGAGAGTCGTATTCACGAAAATAACAACTGTAACTTGACTACTATCTACGCCACATTCTAAGGGTAGAGCCATGTGAGGATTTGCTTGGGGTGACAAGTAATGGGGAGAAATTGTGCCATGGCCATGACATTCACCCACGGTGAAACAATAAAAAAAACAGAAATCTGGATGGTTCGCGCCCCCGTCCTACCCAGTGCCAGGCCCGAGTGTTAGCGGTGACCCAGTGGCATCGGTCTCAGTGATTTCCCTGCTTCCACCTTTCCTCCTCTTCCAATACAGTCATATTTATTTATTATTGCATCTGAGACCACACAGCCAACTCAACAGTAATTATGTGTTTGCAGTGCTTTCAGTTTCTTCCAGTATACATTTTTGCAACCAGTTATACACACTACAGGATGGGCATGACATTCACAGACACAATCCATGCCCCTAGCTGGACTCGAACCGGCAGTCTTCGGCACGGCACGGCACGGCACGCCTAGCTAATACTCTAGCACCTGCGCTACCGAGTCCGGTAATTCATTTCTTGTACATAGCCCATGAGTTGGCTTTCCTTTCATTTTCAAACTGCACATTTTCTTTGCACTCTTTTGCTGCTTAACTTGTTCGTGTACCCATATACTATATGTTTCTGTTCTATCCCGTACATTTTTTTTTTTTTTTGTTTTTTTTTCCTGTCGTCAGTCTTTCTACTGGTTTGATGCAATCCTCCATCCTTTCCTATCCTGTGCTAACCTCTTCATTTCTACATACCCCTTACAGCCCACGTCCTCAATTATCTGCTTCATATATTCTAATCTCTGTCTTCCTCTACAGTTCTTACCTTCGACTGTTCCCTCCATTAACAAATTAACCAATCCTGCATGTCTCAAAATATGACCTACCAGCCTGTCTTTTCTTTCTGTAAGCTTCTTCCACAAACTTCTTTTTTCACCCATCATTTCCAAAACTCGTTCATTTCTTACTTAATTTTCAGCATTCTTCTGTAGCACCCAAATTCAAATGCTTCAATTTTCTTTATTTCCGGTATTCATAAAGTCCATGTTTCGCTACCATAAAGTGCTGTGCTCCAAACAAAGTTTTAAAAAGTTCTTTCTAATTCCTAGATCAATATTTGAAACTGGAAGGTTTCTCTTTTTCATGAAGGCTCTTTTTCCTAGTGCTATTCTGCTTTTAACATCACTCCTGCTTCGGCCATAGGTTGTAATTTTACTTCCCAAGTAACAGAATTCTCTTACTTCTCCTATTGCATCCGATCCTATTTTTATATTTAATCTACTAGTATTGGTATAATTTCTGCTACATTTCATCACTTTTGTCTTGCTTTGATTTATATTCAGTCCAAAATCTTCGTTCAGTATTTTTTTCATGCCATTTAGTAACTTCTCAATATCCGCAGCCCTCTCTCCTAACAAGACAATTGTCATCAGCAAATCATAGCATACTGATTTTTTTCTCCCTGAAAACTTATGCCACATGGAAATTTTGCTTTGACTTTCTTCATTGCTTCTTCTACATACAAGTTGAATATTAACGGGGATAGACTACAGCCTTGTCTCACACCCTTTTTAACTGATGCATGTCTCTCGTGATTCTCTACTTTTATTATAGCCACTTGATTCTTATATACTTCTATCTCGATACTTTAGACCTGACTTCTTTAAAATTTTGAACATCTTGTCCCACCTAACATTATCAAAAGCTTTTTCTAAATCAACAAATGCCATATAAAGTATCTTTGTTTTTCTTAATCCAGCCCTTCAAGTATCAATCTTAATGAAAGAATTGCTTCCCTTGTACCGCGATTTTTCATAAACCCAAACTTGATCTTCACCTACTATTCTTCTACTACCCTTTCCATTCCTTCTGTATATTATTCTGGTCAATAATTTTGAAGCATGTGTTGTCTGGACTAATGGTGCGATAATTCTCACATTTGTCGGCTTGTGCTTTCTTTGGAAGTGTGAAGATGATATTTTTATTAAAATCAGTTGGAATTTCTCCTGTTTCATAACTTTTTGATATCAGCTTGAATAATTTTTCGAATCCTTCCTCTCCTAGGGATTTAAGAAGTTCTGCAGGGATCTCATCAATTCCAACTGCCTTATTTCCTTTCAAGTCATTCAGAGCTTTATTAAATTCTGTCCTCAAAACAGGATCTCCTAAGTCATCAATGTCGACATCGCCTTCCTTTTCCATTACACTATTGTTCAAGTCGTCCCCAACATACAGTTTCTCAATGTTTTTTTTTCCATCGGTTAGCTCTATCTTCTGAGCTTAAAAGAGGTTTCCCATCGGCAGTTTTAATGTTCATACCCCTTTTCTTCATTTCTCCAAAATTCTACTTTTCCTACAACCATTTCCTTTCCTACTTCTTCACACTTTTCTTGTAGCCATTTTTCTTTTGCTATTTTGCATTTCCTATTTATTTGATTTCTAAATTGCCTGTACTGCTCTCTTCCTGCTTCATCCTGAGCATTTTTGTACCTTCTCCTCTGATCCATCAGCTCCAAAATTTCTTCTGTGATCCAAGGTTTTCGGGCAGCTTGGTTTCTAAATCCTAATGTTTCTTTACCAGCTTTCATTATTTCGGTCATTAATGCATTCCATTCGTCCTTGGGTGAGCTCCTTTCAGAGTTACTTCTTAGACCTAAGTCTACCATTTCTGCAAATTTTTCTCTTGTGCTAGATTGTTTCAGTTTATTCACATCCAGTCTGTTCTGCTTATACTGCTTCCTTATTCGCTTAAATTTCAGCCTGCACTTCATTATTATCAAATTATGGTCAGAGTCTATGTCTGCTCCGGGGTACACTTTACAGTTTAGAACTTGATTCCTGAATCTCTGTTTGACCATGATATAATCTAGCTGATAACTGCCTGTATCCCCAGGACGTTTCCAGGTGTATATTCTTCTTGCATGGTTCTTAAACAGTGTGTATGCAACTATTAGCTTATATCTCTCACAAAATTCTAGCAACCTGCTTCCTCGCTCATTTCTTTCTCCTAGATCAAAACTTCCTACAGTATTCCCCTCTTTTCCTTCTCCCACTATTGCATTTCAATCACCCATGATTAATAGATTTTCCTCCCCCTTCACATATTGGATTAATTCTTTCCATTTCAGCGTATATTTTTGCTATTTCTTCATCATCTTCCTGTGACGTTGGCATATACACTTGTACTAATGTGGTTGGGACAGGGCTTAGTTTCTAACCTCATGAAAATAACCCTGTCACTAAACTGTTCATAATAACTCACCTCGTTTCCCTACTTTCTTGTTCATTACAAATCCTACACCAGTAACTCCATTGACAGCTTGTGTACTAATTATCCTGTGTTCCCCAGACCAGAAATCTTGTGCGTCCTTCCATTAAATCTCACTAATCCCAACAACATCTAACTTAAGTTGTTCCATCTCCCTTTTTAAATTTTATTACCTACCTGTCTTATTCAGACTTCTAACATTCCACGCTCCGACTCGTAGAATGTTTCTATCAATTCTGATGACTCCTCCCTGAGCAGTCACCATCCGGAGATCCGATTGGAGGACTATTTTACCTCCGGAATATTTTACCCAGGAAGAAGCCATCATGATATATGTAATTTGAGAGGATTACATGTCCTCGGGATACCCTTTGGGTCTTTAATGCAGTGGTTTCCCGTTGCCTTCTGCATCCCCATGCCGTTGATCATTTCTGATTCCGCCTTTAGGGGCCGTTTCCAACCCCAAGGAGAAGAGGGTGCCCTGAACCACTCCCCGCTCTTCCACCCTCCTTTCGGAGGCCGTTGGCAAGCAGTGGGTGGTTCCTTATACCGAGAATCTTTCAGTCGCCAGAGCCTCGTCCGTGCAAACAGGGTGCACCACGGGAAGGAAAGGATTGACATTTGGTTGGAAAAGGCTAGTATAGCCTCTCCCAAACCCTTACACCCATCCTGTACATATTCCTCGATTACTACTTTCGTAAAATGCCCACATCTCAGCTGCTCCATTCCATTTCATCTAAATCCTCTTCCATCTTCGTGACCTGAATTCTAATAATACCCTTTTCTATTATCATTAATGTATCAGAACTGTGAGTTATTATTGGCTCAAATTGAGATCTATAAATAATCCCGATACCCCTCTGCTCCATACACGTTTATAACACTTGAAAACTTCTTGTATTTACCTCCTGCTCCAATACTCTTCTGACTTAAACTCTTCTACAACCTTCCGTTTCTCACTTCTGTGTATATTATTAACACTCATCTTATTTTCCATCCGTGTTCTAATTACTTCTTCACTCTTATTCCTCTTTTGAAGGGTAATTTTATTTTACAGCGACATTTCGATCTCAAACTGAGATCTTATTCTTCAATTTTTCTGCCTGATGAAACTGCCGCACAAGATTGATTACTACCCTTCGTAGGTTTTAGGCAAACTTGGATCGATTGTTTTGTTTTTCAGCAGACGGAAACTAATCCAGACATATTTCAAGTCTACCTTCTATAAAGCTCATAATATCGCGGTACAGTCCAGTTAATCACATTTGATACCAAATTGACACGTTTAATCTTCCATAACGTTTCTTAATTTTTTGCGGTCCTGTAACTTTGGGTGAAAAAAAGGAACCCTTATTCGCTCATTTTCTAAGAACCTCTGTAATTATTATCAACTGAAATTTTTTTACTTCTCATTTAAAAATGTTCATTGCAAAACAATTTTCCAAAACGAATAGTGGAATCTATTCAAAAATCAATTTTACTGAAATTATCATCAATTTTAATAAATTTTTACTGACGTCAGGTGAATACACTAACTGTGACTGGAAACCTCAGTTCGCGAGAGTATCTCGAGATTTGCAATACTAGTTATTAATCTGTTTTAATTAATCTTTTATTATTTGTTTCTGGTAAAATAAGTAGTCGGTGTGAACTTTGCTTTGCTACACATGGACACGCTAGATGGTTTTAGGTGCGGAATTGCAAGGCCATATTACGTCGAAACTTTAAATTTGGTCAGAACAGCGAGATCATGGGATCAACAAATCACTGTTTCCACTTCGTTAGCATCTGTTTATTGGATATATTTTTCTGGCACCAACTTCAGAATTTTCATACTGTCATATCTGGCTTTACGGCTCGTCGACGTTGAGTCATTAGAGGCAGGAAAGGACTGGGAGTAAGGAACAGGAAGAAATTCGCCCATGGCAATTTGAAGGAACCATCCCAGCATTCACCTGGAGTGCTTTGGAGAAATCATTACGTAAAAGCCCACTATCTTTAAGGTATCTGTACTAATAATATCTACATCGTTTGTTTAACTATCTAAGTTCCGTTTTAATATGTTCAAAATCCGTTACCAGTTTTTTAGTCTGCTTATTACTAATTACGTGGTATAGATCCTCCTCTACATTCTTATACTCAGTTGTCTGGCTGAATACCTTTTCCTCTCTCTCAGTTTTCTGACATAGCCATAAAAACTTCCAGATGTAGTATTTAGTGGTCCTCCTTTAACCGTGATATTTTCCATAAACCTATCTTTAGCCATTGTTTCAAGTATTCTCCACTGCTTTGCCATCTCTTTACCATATTATTTTCTCTTCTTATCAGCCTCTTTAACTTTATCACTTCCCTATTATATTAGGTATTAGGTAGGTTTTGCACTTTCCTTTATTTTCTATTTTGGAATCAACATTTCGTCCTCTTTCTTATTATCTCCTTGCACTGTTATCACTTGCTCTCCGGTGTACTGGTACTTTCCTTTAATATATTGAACTTTCCATAAATATCAGCCAGAGGCGTTATACACGTAAAAACACAACAATTTGAGGACGTACACTGTCGCCTGCATCATATACATACCGTCTGCACAGAAAAACCAGGGGCACACGTACATGTCGTACAAACATTGTGTTTTCATAATGCCGTCCGACTGCAAATCCATAAAAACTACATCTATTTGACAGGATGGAAAAATCTCCGTTCACACCTTCTCAGCACAACTCTTCCCCCTCGTTGTTCCGACATCCTTCTAACCTTTTATTGCTTCATCAGTTACAACTTTTTTTCTAGTATTTATGATTTCTCCCACCGTGATTCTGCATTAAGTATTCCTTCGATCACCTATTTCTAACAGCTCTTTTTATTTTGAAGAGTTATATCTATTAAAACACTATTTAGCCGCCCTAATGGTATCAGAAACGAATGAATTGCCGTTAATTATGTTCTATCAAATAGGTATTTAGAGCAGTATCTAAAAATGAACTCCGTTGATCCGAATAAATATTCGTCCGTACTGGTTAACTGTAAATGTCGGATTTGTTATAATTTGCATCTCCATTTACCAATACTTTAAAAATGGTTAACAATTTTTTCCAGAATCTTCGGTTTCTATTTTAAATTTTCATACACAAACTTTTTAAAAGATATGGGTCACTAACTAAAAACTGAAAAAAATGTTTTATGCTTCGTTGTGACAAATATTTTACGAATAGTTTCGTCGATATTGATTGCTTCCCAGATATGATGCGACTATACTGTTTATTGTTACTATACACTTCCAACTATGGGAGATACGAGTATTTCACTCCGTTATATACTTTTCCGCAGACAGACAAATCCGACAAAGCTGTAGTGTATCATCACACATAGCAGTACTACTCCAATAGGTGGTGGATGGTTGGGAATTATCTACCATACTGGATCATTCTTATTGGTGATGTAGGGTAGTAACCACTCAGTTACAGGTCAAGCGGGCAGTGATCCCGGTATGTTTTCTAATCATAGTTCCGCTTATTTCGACTACTTCTATAAGCACAGTTTCATTTCTATAGTAATGAAATATTCTTTATCCTTAAACGATTATCAGATTCCTTCAATCGTTCTCTAACAACAGAATACGTTGATACTTTGTTGATGAGGTTCTTACCAAGTGAGGACCCACAAGATTATCGCATAAAACAGACGATTGTTCATGATCAACTTATTAAATAGATCATAAACTGTCAATGTCACCAACATTTACGTGAGTAATGATCTAATAATCATCACCATTTGCTTCAGCAAAGGCTGCGACATGATATGAACCAAAAACTTTTTTTTTAACATTGTTCCAGCTTCCTGTAGGATTTTTTCAAATCGCATTATAGCAGGTATAAAATCTGCGTGAAAAATAGAACTGGACAGATTTCATTCACAATAAAAATAATTTTTTATTTGTTTTACAAACCATAAAAAAAGATAAATTGTTTAATAAAAGTTGAAGGAAAATAATTATAACATCAGAGGAAGGTGCCAAAAACCGGACACCATTTTGTTTTTTACTTCTAAAAAAATCATTTAAAAAATCTGTTTTTAAAACATGAAATAATTACTTTAGAATGTTATGCATCATTTAAATTCTGATTTTAAAAAAATATTATTCAAAATCATTACCATTTTTTTTAAACCCTACATTTTGGCGATATGAAAAACCCCTCATAAAAATTAACGAAATAACACTAAGAAAAATTATAAAATAGTATTGAATCGCAGAAAGATATTTTAATGTGAAATTAAACAATTACAGGTTTTAGTTTTTTTTAAATATACAAATATAACATACATGCGTGTTACGTAAGTCACAGAAAATACACACAAGAATAAAATCATTTAGCGAGAAAAATCGCAGATGTACAAATTCTGTTATGCCCCAGCACAATGCACATAGGTCCACACTAAACATATAACGCACATCATCCAAATTTCCGTTCTGAAACCTCAAAAAAAAAAAAAAAAAAAAAAAAAAAAAATACATGTCGCAAAACACGCACCAACCATTATTTTTGGATGGGAACGCTTCAGGGAGAATTTTTAATTCTGATGTTCCAGAGGTCACGCTCTTCCCATCATCAGTGCTTGATTCTTTCACAAGTTTCTCAAAATTAAAGCTTCTTTTCACAAGATATTTCTAGAGGCTCTATAGCTGACCCAAACTCCTAGCCGCGACTGCTTTTGCATCCTCCAAAAAGATTACTTTCATGCTGTTGAGCTTCCTTGACTTCCTTAGCTCTTTTAATTTCCATCCATTAGCTTTCATAAGCCGTAGATAAGATAATCGCAAAAATGAAAGCACTACATTCCATACGTGACTTTAAGCATAAAAAAATAAGGGGTCCGATTAAGGCAACTCGAGGGGGGCCGGTTTGCGCAACTATAGCCTGTATTTTGTTAACCGAATAGATTTTTAACAAACTTCAAACACAACAGTTTAGCGATAAACATTAATATAAAACATTATCATTTCAGGTTACATATAATCCGGAAGGCTTACTTGCCCATATTAAGGAGAATTTTTTTAAAATATAGCAGAATGTAAAAAGTTTGTATACTGCCAAAGCACTCAATGGCGATTTAATGAACAACCAATGAAGCGGTTGACATTAGTATTCTGCTACGGAGATAGCCGCCTTTGGAGAACCTTATGAATGACAGGTTTCGGTACATGCAGTTCCCGTGAAGTACGACGGACCGATTTATGACGGCTGCGAATGCACATTGTCGACCATTTCTGGCAATACACCTGGTCGTCCGCTCCGTGACAAGTCCATTAATACTCCAGTCTGTAGAAATTTCATACTCCATCTAATTATGCAGGCTTTATATGGAGGACCTCTTCATTATTGCCGACGGAATTTGTTGCTGAACAGTTACTGGTGATTTATGTTTCTCAACATACCTCCAGACACACAGGGCCTTCTGCTGTGGTGTCATCATTATCTCTAACAAATGTAAAGATTATATAAAATTTCACACTTTTTGCAGGCGTCATTATTGAAAAATTTCACTTACTTGTCTCTTTTTTTCGGATCTGCGTTTTTTTTTTTTCTCTCTCTTTTTTTTTGTTATCACCAACGTATCAGCACCAACTTAGAGCCTTCGTCAGGGCTTCTCTCTATCTAGCCCCCTGGTTCTTTTTGATAACTTTGAACACTTGATTCACTGTTTATTTTTCACCGTAAAAGATATTTCGTTTCTCCGCCAAAGAATAGTTACTGTTCCAAAGAGGTTTTGTGTATCCTGGAGCGATCTTGTAGTTGTTGCTAGTAAAAATTGTAGAAATTGTTGAAAAACAACCGCCTTTCTCTGTCTCATATAGTTTTTAAGGGAATGTTTCATTGTAACGGCAGCAGGACTTTGTGAACATGATGCACATTACACTAAACTGACAGAAACAAAGTTTTTAGGGCCACATGTCATGATCTCGTGTCCTGATCTGGCTGAAATACGAGCATCGCTTGTATTTGTCCCTGAGGTTTTGCTTTGCATAATTTTATGTATTTCTATTAATGTTCCGAAAGACTTAGGGCCAGAGACGATCTCAGTATATAGTAAAAAAAATTCAGTTTGTAAATATTGATGTATTTATAAAAAATGAATTGATGATTTAAGAAAATACTCGTATCCGGGATGAAATCCGATTCTGTAGCGTGATAGTTGGGAACCCTGTCAGCTTGACTATGCCCCTTCTCGCTGACCCAGCTGCTACGTACTTGGTATTTATGCTGCTGTGAAAACTTTGGGGCGCCATATCTCGGACACTGAGGGCGTTTTAACACATCCCGGCAAAGCCGGAGCCGGTGCCGGAGCAGGTCCGGTGCCGGCGAGAGGGGATTTTCACACACCCCAGCAAAACCAGAGCCGGCGCCGACTTTATCGCACTGGGTGCATATGTTTTTAATTCTAACAGAAGAATGATGCGTGCAACATTCAACAAACGTGACGTTATTAGATTATTATACCTTAGAAGGAAATACTAGAAAGTATTTGATAAACACACAGTGCTGGATACATGTTGTGTTGACTCAAATTTAAAAATAGGATTAGAAAAATAGTGAAATAAATTAAGTATGCAAACATTCTTATATATTTTTATTTCATTGTAATAATTTTAGTCAATTACTAAATCGACTGAATTTTTTTATATTATACAATAGGTATGACTTGCAACAGGAAACTATAAACAGGACACAAAATACTTTCAATTTATTATAATTCTTCTTTTGACTTTTAAGTATCTTGCTTCAGGAGCAACCTTTACTGACTTATATAACTCCTACAGATTGCGAACAAGCACAAGTAAAGTAAACGGTAGATCGTAAAAAGAGATATATAGGCCCTACATTTCCTGAAAGAAAAAAAAAAAGAAAGGAAAAACTGATAGTTGATCAGTTATACATTTATTATTAGTAATAACAAAACAAAATATTTTACACAATTTATTTAATTAATTTGCCACGGCAATGCGCCCTCTGTTCTAAGTATCTTTGGGTTGATATCACAAATAACAGCACAACCAGATTTTATTTATGCTTTACTTTTCTTAAATCTGGTTCTGCTATTATTTTTATTATTTGTGGCATCAACTGAAAGATACTTTGTCAGTATCTAGAAATCTAAACGCGTTACCGTGGCAAGTTTTTTTTTTTTTTTTGATGCTTAACGTCTCTTAACCGCGAGGTCTTTAGAGACGGGAAATGATAGGGGGGGGGGCAAGGAATGGGAAGGAATTCGGCCATGGCCTTTTGAAGGAAGCATCCCGGCATGTGCCTGGAGTGATTTGGGAAACCATGGAAAACCCAAATCTGGATGCCCGGACGGGGATTCGAACCACCGTCCTCCCGAATGTGAGGCCAGAATGCTAACCGTTACACCACCACGCTCGGCAAGTTAACAAAATAAATTGTTTAAGCTATTTTCTATTGTTATTAACTAATAATAAAAGTATAACTTATTACTTTCAGTTGTTTTTTTTTTCATTTCACTTCAAAATATTTTTCCAGAAATATATATATCTTTTTCCATGCCTCCAGTTTTCTACTCTGTCTTTCAAATAATTGACTGTTTTATCGCGGTTATTCTAGGCACTCACTGGCGTGTCATGTCGTAAGGACTATTGCCAATTCACGCCACGCCGTCATAGCGTGCATCAGGTAAGAGAGTGCGCCACCAGCCAGGTGGAAGTGGCGCCACCACAGCCACCTCCAGGGAGGGGTAAACATCTTCCATATCCCCGTCACAGAGTACAGCTATTCAAGGGATGTCCTTGGATAGCATGAGGCTTTCGATAAAGAGTCGGTGCTGAGTGAACGTAACTGAACTAACCCCTTTAGGTCACTGTGGGATATGTGCACGAATACTTGGCTTTTTTTTACTTTGGTTTTATGATTGGGCTGTGACCACGCGGAATAAAGTGCTTGTAAAATTTAACCTGGATGATGACACATCTTTTATTTCTGCGGCTGCTGGATTGTGTGTGCAACAATGCTCTTTGGCCACACTTGAACTAGCAGCACAACGTCGTGACGGCAAGAATCGATACAACACAATCCAAATTAGTTTTCACTTGATTTTCTACTGTATACTCAGAAATGTTGCATCGTAACGCAGCTACTTTGCTGGTAGGAATTATCTCCCAATAATTAGTTTCACCTCGCTTCTCTTTACTGTCTGCCCCAGCCAGACGGCCCTAACCAAGACTTTTTTATGTAGGTGGTGGAGAGCAGTGGTCATCCGGCGCCTCCACAGAGCGAAAGCTGAGCAAGGATGGTCTGGCCAAGGTGCGGGCAGTTGCAACCTCCAGCATATCTGGTGAGTACACTGGTCGTCGGCTTATTCTCTAGGTCTCTGCGCATCCCTTACCATTTAGACGTGAATATGTCTTCCAAGTTCGGTATACCAGAATTAAGAGACACATGAAAAGTGTCCAGTTTCCTAATATTCGGGGACAATTTTTATCGCCATATGTGTCACCAACATCGTATTATTCCAAACACAAAGGAATTGTTGGTAACTGGAGCTGATATTCAACTCTGGTACGCTTCGTGATTTGGTTTTCATGATAAACTGTAGGTCCCCGTGGCCTAGTTTGTTACCTAGGATACAGATGAGGATAGAGCAGCCATTAGGTTATCAAGATCAAACGAAATTATTTAGTATTATTATTATAATAACATTTTATCAGCCAGTGGAGGAGTAGATTGATGCTAGGAAAAGATTGATTTACCTGCGCTTTCTACTGACGTTTATATATGGCACTAGGTGGTACTTTTTTTTATTGTGCCTGTAAATCGTCATAACCAGTTGTTTAATTAATTAGCGGGAGTTGTGGCTTCACTGGATTTTTCACATTCTTGACTATGCGCTGAATTGCAGGTCAAATCATCCATGCGAATAACTTTGGGAGAATACTTCATCTCCTAACTTTTGAAAAATGATAAAAAAAAGTAAAGGACGCTATGGGCAACAGTTAGTCATAAAACACCTTTCCGCAACGTATTTCAAAAGTGGGTAAAATAAACAAAAATGCCTTTGAATAAAATATCCTTATCAGTATGATTTAAGAGTATTTATAATAAAATATAGAATTTCTTTACAGCTAACTTATTGGACAACTATAAAAAAAAATAATAATCGAAATCAGTGTGCTTACCGGGATATAGCCCTATGGCAATTTTTTTATAGCTCTTAGAAAGTGGACCAGTGCTACCAAACTAAAACTATCTTGGTCAGACGTATGTAAAAAGATTTTTTTATTAATTTACGTCGATTTAAAATCCTATCTCCCTGATATTTATATTTTTCTTCTTCCTAGATATTAGCACAGACATGTTGCAAACGTTACACTTCTAAATCACTTTCTGTCTCTTGGTTGAATATTTCATTCTGAAAGCTTGTTCTGCTATTCGCAATCGTTTTTCCGAAGGTATATTCGTATCTTAACTCTATTTTAACTCCTTTTATCCTGCTTCCGAATGTTCTCAACTGCTTCTGTTCCGTTCTTTATTTGTAGCTTGTTGCTATGTAAATGAGAAAGACTTTGAATTATTATTATTATTTATTATCATCATTACTCCGCGATTCACTAAAAGTGTGTGGCGGAGGATGCATTGCACCTAGCTGAAAGCAGAAGATTTAGAAACAGAAATTTGTGCGCGTCCTTCCGAAACCCAGGACCGATAGCCGCTCGCCATCGGGTTCAGTATGACTACAACAATCTGCATACTAATATACTAGAAAAAGACAGTGGAAGAAACCTAGCTTATACGTGTAAATTTGGCAGGTATCAGAAATATATAAGCTAAAACAAGGCACTGTAAGTATCTGATATTGCCTCAAAATGGTGAGATGAACTAATCAGAAGATTACTCAAGTGATACAGAGGCGATTTAGACAAATTTAAAAGAACGTGCAGGCTGTAAAAAAATCATTTTACCGTCAGTATGGCAACGAATGCTTCAGAATTATTAACTGGCTTCAGATATAGTAAAGAGTGCAAAGCTACTAGTAAATTGCAGCGGAATAAAACCAGTTTATGTTAAAAAAACAGTGGTATAAGAGAAGATGATAAGGCTTTATGGCGAATATTACAAGGAAGAGTCTAGAAAAATAGTATCTTTCTATTAGAACGAAATTTTCTTCTGTTTGTTTTCTTTCTTTGTTCCACAACCTTTCAATGATCTTTGATCATTGGATTTTCCTTAACCTTTTTGTTCTTAATTAACTCTTTCATGCCTTACTCCGAAAAATAAGCCACTGTGTGAATGAGAAACAGGTGGCTATAATAAAAGAATTACGTCAGAAAATGATCATTGTCTTAAAAAATGAATCAAGAGAGAAAAATAAAGATTTGTGTTACAAACGGACAAAGCAACGAGGAAAGTGAAGAAAAATCTACATCTGCATTAAGTTTTGAAATAAATAGAGTTGATAAATTATCACTTGCTGGTGGAGTAGTATATAGGGCGCACTATGTGCCTGTACTCACGTAAGCGCCTGAAATCTGTGTAGTGAATAAACGGGACGTCCAGTTGTGTTCAAGTGAGTCAAGTGAAATTTCTGAAAAGCAAAATACGGTTACTTTACAAGAGTGTACAGTATTAGGAACAAAAAAATTACGGACACAGTGAAGGAAGAATCCCTGCAGGATAGAGAAGACAAGACTAAAATGATATGTCAATGTTAACTGAATGAGTGAGTATAAGATTAGCAATCAAAATACATGAAATATAGATACAAGGTAAACCAAGGCATAGATGACTGAGAGAAGTGGAGAAGAGGACTGGACCTAGATGGTTACGTGGAATTTATGGGAGGAGAGAGAACAGTGGAAAGGCTGCAAACTGTCGATGATGACAACAACAAACCACTCGAAGCAATTGTTGTGAGGGGTTATATAAAGTTATTATGTCTTACATTTTACGTTATGAAGGAAAAATCACCTTCATACCTTCAGTAGGAAGAGTTTCTACAGAAATTCCAACAATGTGCATGCAGGAAAGTAATGCCTTCAGCTTGAGGCTTGGTAAATACACTGAAGAGCCAAAGAAACTGGTATAGGCATGCGTATGCAAACACAGAGATGTGTAAACACTCGGAGTACGGCGCTGAGGTCGGCAACGCCTATATAAGACAACAGGTGTCTGACGCAGGCGTTAGATCGGTTACTGCTGCTACAATGACAGGTTATCACGATTTAAGTGAGTTTGAACGTGGTGTAGTCGGCGCACGAGAGATGGTAGTATCTCCGAGGTAGCGATGAGGTAGAGATTTTCCCGTACGACTATTTCACGAGTGCACCGTGAATATCGGGAATCCGGTAAAACATCAAATCTCCGACTTCGCTATGGCTGGAAAAAGATTCCTGCAAGAACGGGACCAACGACAACTGAAGAGAATCGTTCAATGTGACGCAAGTGCGATCCCTCCACAAATTGCTGAGGATTTCAATGCTGGGCCATCAACAAGTGTCAGCGTGCGAATCCATTCAACGAAACATTATCGATATGGCTTTCGGAGCCAAAGTTCCACTCGTGTACCCTTGCTGAGTGCATGACACAAAGTTTTACGCCTCGCCTGGGCCCGTCAACACCAACATTGGACTGTTGATGATTGGAAACATGTTGCCTGGTCTGACGAGTCTCGTTTCCAATTGTATTGAGCGGATGGACGTGTACGGGTATGGAGACAACTTCATACTACCTGCATGTCAGTAGGGGACTGTTCAAGCTGGTGGATGCTCTGTAATGTTGTGGTGCGTGTGCAGTTGGAGTGACATGGGACCCCTCATACGTCTAGAGACGAATAGAGATGAATATTATTGAGCATATCTGGGATGCCTTGAAACGTGCCGTTCAGAAGAGATCTCCAACCCCTCGAACTTTTACTGTTTTATGGACAGCCCTGCAGGATGCATGGAGTCAGCACTACTTCAGACATTAGTCGAGTCCATGCCACGTCGTATTGCGACACTTTTGCGTGCTTGTGTGGACCCTACACGATACTAGGCAGATGTACCAGTTTCTTTGGCTCTTCAGCGTAAGAGACAAATACTGTAAATAAAATAAACCGGAAGAAGCAAAATCAGAAATAAAGTAGACTGATTCGGTTCCTTAATTTTTTCCTATTTCGACGTAGTGTTGTCACGATTTTATTCTTTTCCCTATAGCTTCGCTGTGTATGTAGTAGTGTCACGATTTTATTCTTCGATGAGAATTGCAAGCACTGTTCCAGTTCTGTGGAGTTAGATGGCCTCAGTTATTCCTGTCGCAAAAACGGAATGTCGTTTGCAGTTCCTTGTGAATTTGCAAATTTATTGCAGCTTAACTGATCTAGAGAGTTTTAGTTGGACTACTGAGAGCCATTGAATACAACACTTAACCCACATATAAAATGAGAACAGCCCCGGTTTTGTAACCTTCCACAATAGCTAGCAATAATCTTAGAGCAATAAACTTTTGTTAGTCTATAAAATATATGCAGAAGTTTCTAGAGCACAATCAAGTGGAAGCGATGACGATAAACCTAAGCAGAAATAAAACCATATCTAAATTAAATGGTCTTCTGTTGCTTTATTCCTTTTCTTCCGCGGGCCACTTGATAGTAACGTCATCAAAGAGGTTTTATTTCGGTTTCATAAGAGTTTTAGTATTGTCAAATGCGAGTTACTCTAGTACACTGAATGTTCCGTGCGTAGAGACTGTGTATTAAATTATTTTCTCAAAAAGAAAAATGTAAAAACTTTTGAAAAATCAGCAGCAACTTATATTTAAAAGGTGATCTGTAGATGTTTTACGAAATTGTCTTCGGGTGGTATATATAAATTTTTTTTAAAAAATCAGTTGAACAAAATTGTGATTGTAAAAAGATTTGAAAATTTTCTGAAAAGTATTTTTACAATATATTTGTCATTCAATTCATGAAATTCTCCATCAGATGGGACATATGATTATTTGGTCAGAAAAAATATATCTTGAAGTATCAAATTTGTCAAAATCACTTGTTGAATTATATTGTAAAAAAATTACAGAAAGATCGCTACAGTTTCTTGGATATCGTGGGATAAAAATCTGAATCCAAACAACCAAAAGGTTTGATAGTTTTGATTTGATATCCACGAATATTATATAAAGGAAACATCTTCTTTAGAACCCCAAATGATTTTCGAAATTTTATGTTATAATCGTGTAAAGTTAGCAAGAACTTGCGTAGTTTGCAATTACAGATTTTTTTTAAAAAACTGCTTAACGTCTCTTAACAGCGAGGTCTTTAGAGACGGGAAGGGATGGGGGGCGAGGAATGGGAAGGAATTCGGTCATGGCCTTTTGAAGGAAGCATCCCGACATTTGCCTGGAGTGATTTGGGAAACCATGGAAAACCCAAATCTCGATGCCCGGACGGGGATTCGAACTGGCGTCCTCCAAAATGCGAGGCCAGAACGCTAACTGTTACACCACCACTCTCGGTACAGTTTTTTAAGTTGAGAAGTTATGAGGGTCTGAGAAACGGGCGAACGGACAGTCGGAGAATAGGAAAAAAAAAGAAGGTACAGAATCCTGAAAATATTCAGTAATTACAAAATGCAGATCAACGAATATATGTCCAATATATATTAATAATCTCGTATTCTCAGACCGTTCCCAAATCTACAGAAGTGCTGGGGAAAGAGAACTAGTCAATACATCATAGAAGTCATGCAGGAAGTTTCTATAAGTCCCACGAAAAAAAATAGGTACCTCAATTTTATGTTGATGACCGATCGTGCTTGAATTAATTGTTTACCATGAAAAAGTATACCAAGCCGGAAAGCGTCAGCTAGAATAGGAATATCCTTAACACTTGGCGTCCGTAGACAGACAACATTTTTAGGATAAAGCAGAAGTCTGAAGTGTCTGGAAAACAGAAAAGGAATTTAGAAACAAAATAAAGGCAATTTAATGCTATTCCATCCATTGCTGGAGTCCCTCTCAACCTTGATTCCGTAATTCTCCGGATTGTCGAAGATCTATCACTTTTGTGATGGGAATTAAGTTCAAGCCACTTGCGTGGACTAAACGTTAAATTACATATGTTTATGATTGTAAAAATTCAAACACTAGCGATAGATATAGTGTTTTCATGTGTGAAAAATGAGAAACACGGAACATGAGTCGTCAGTCTTGGCGTCCCTTTTCTCACCTGTATTCCATTTTAGCTTATCGGGAACCACTTATTAATCCGTAATTAGATTATCATAATCTGAAGGTCTAGACGTAAATGTTTCTTTAATTATATTCGCGCAGTATGCGCCTATACCATTTTTGTGCATAACACATTTATTATATTTCAACGTAATGCCTGTGTACTGACATAGTTTTTTTTTTATGTCATATTTGAGTATAGCAGTAAATTGCAGTTATACTGAAGGCCAATAATTAAAAATAATTTAAAAAAAGATACCTAAACAAGACTCAGTTTGTAGCTAATGTAACCTTACTGGAAAATACGTTATTCCACGTTGAGTTATATGTGCTCACGTCTATAAAAATAATTGTTGATCGAAGAGCAAGTAAAATTCAAGTCTTGAATCCAACGCGTATCTTAATGGTCTTCAACGCGGGAGACCTCAAGGTTAGTGGATGGATACTCACATATCTAAATCTCAGATATCTACTGTTGTCTGAACACCTATCTCTTGAACTTCAGTAAATTCAGATAGAATTATTAATACTCCAAAATTTAGCTGTGATGTATTAAAGAAAGCACTTTCTGATCTTCTGATGAAGACACGGTAAAGATTTACAAGGACGGTTCCTAGTTTTATATGACTGCTGAACTCTCTCAGTCTTAATTGAAAGATAAAGTTTGGATATTGGGTTCACTACACGAGAACTAACTGTATTGCTTATAAACTGCTAGATACTTCGGTGTTATGCTCGGAGGAGAAGACAATTACTTACAAAGCGACCTTAACTAAATTTATACATCTATTTCCATGTTTGCGTTATATTATCCGTATCAGTTATAAGAACTAGGTTAAAACGTAAGCTAAGAATTTTTTGGCAGTAGTTAAGAAACAATGAAGTTTATTGAAAACTCAGAGAAAGTTTATTCGAAATGTACGAATCGCGATATGTATCATTAAGATAAATGACAGTTATCCGTTTTTGATGTTATATTTTCCGTCATTTAAAGTAAAATGCATTTATTTAAATAAATCATAGTCAAATACTCTGATTATCTAACCACAGTACGGTACTCATATCACGAAAATATCATTAAAAATGATCGTTATTCGCTCCCCCATACAAGCTTTTCCGGAATAAATTCCGACTACCACCAAAGGTGACGCCGGTCGTTGTTCATATGAGGGTATTAGAAGCTATGATTTTCGATATACATTATATGATATTAGTGCAGGTGGAGGCTAAGTTGACCAGAATCGCAACGGACAACCGAGCGTGGTGGGTGAACGGTTAAAGTTCTGGCCTCGCATTCGGGAGGACTCCGGTTAGAATCCTCGTCCGGGCATCCAGATTTGTATTTTCCATGGTTTTCCCAAATCACTCCAGGCGAATGCCGGGATGCTTCCTTCAAAAAGGCCATGGCCGAATTATTTCCCGTTTCTTGTCTCCAGTCCCATACCGCATCTAATGATCTCGACGTCGACAAAGCGTAAAACCGTAAGAAAAAAAAATTGCGTTGTTATAGCACAATTCGCTCTGAAATCAGTTTCACAAACCATTTAAACTTGTTTCATAAGCGCCATGTTACTAAAGGTATTAATTAATGCGGGTAAAAGTAGTTCCATATTTATCGTGCTGAATTGTGCCTGGAGCAGGAATAAAACTGATATTACATGGATAGCAAAAGTTTTTTGGGATTCCTAATTTGTTTTTAATTTTATTGGTTCTATACTTCCGTCATCATTAATTCAGTAGAAGTTAATACTGTATTGCTATGTAAATTGAAAATGAAATATGTAGAACATTACAAAATCAAGGCCATTAGCGTTATGTAATAACAATTCCGTATAATTAACCAACTGCAAAAAAATACACTGCCAGAATATTGCGTTCAAACCGTCATTTTTAACGGGCTCGAAGCTATATAGGATAAAAACCAATTTGCATGAATCAGTGGTATTTGTTGCAATCTTCAATATGCTCCATTGAGACAAATTGGAAAAATAAATTTGGCTCCACGTTAATACGTCGGAACCTACAAAAATTGTCCTATCGGTCTGAAATTTGGTACACACATTCCTTAGGCGATAATATGTGACTAAAAGTATATAACGTAAGCTTCGAATATGTGGAAATGAAATAAAACCACTCGAAATGTGGGTAGACGCATTGGCCCCTACATGTTATTACGCAATAAATGCACCTTAATAACTATTGATATTTATTCTACGTGTTTTTAAGTCTTCATTGTCGGATAAAAACTGCTTTCGACATGCAAATTTCAGATACTACATAGTAAGCAGAAAATCAGTAACATTTACAATTTCTCTGTGCGTAACTGACATTAAATTTCAATGCTAAGATATATTGCATGGCAGTCTTCCTTCCAGAGTAGGACACGGCGTACAGAGCATTTAACTTGGTTTAATTTTTTGGTAATAGCAGTTGTGGTTAGGTTGAAATGCAGCCTGGACAAAGAATTAAGAAACACACAGAATAAATATCAACAAGTAATAACGCGTATTTATTGTGTAATAACATGTATGGATCTACCCACATTTCTAGTGATTTTACTTTATTTCCATATATATAAAGCTTATGTTATACACTTTTAGTTAAGTGTTATCGCCTAAGGAATTTCAGATCGATAGGACAATTTTTGTAGGTTCCGACGAATTAACTTTTTCTCTGTACTTTTTGTGTTAAAAATTTGGCACCTGGGAACAACAGCAAAGGATGTTTGCTTACATCAGGATTTCACAAAGATCTCGCACATGTGATTTTTCCTGGGACAGTCACAATGTATACGGGTGGTTCGATTGTTCTAAACAGCTACTGTCTTCATTCTATGGAGATTCATTATACTTGTTTGACTTAACAATTATTATTTTGAGCTATTGTATAGTTTTACATAAAGCTTAGCGGTTCGACTTATGGATACACCAGTATTTCTGTGGTTCTTATTCAATTTTATTGTCGGTGATTAGGTAGCTTCGCTCTGGAATTATCACAGGCAACTTCCTGAATTGTTTATATTCATCATAGTTACAAGATGAAAAGTCAATTTAAAAAAAATCGAGCAATAATATTTAAAACTTAAAAATTATCAGCAAAGTTTAATTAAATAAAAATTTTGAGAGATAATTGGTAAACACATAATTTAAGATAAATTTGATAATTACTGAGAATTCTGGAAAAAAATCTTTAGGCTTCTTGGAAAACCATAAATATCATTTATCTAATTCAATTCAGCACTTTTATTGATGTTATTTGCTACATATTTCTATAGAATTCCTTGTAAACTATAGTACGTGTCACGAACGAAGGCGGGTGGCGCAGAGAGAGGGACAGAAATAGGGACACAGGGTATACGACGTTGCCACATTTCCAGCAGGAGACGAGCAACTTAGAGAGAGGAAGAAAGTATAGTAATTACGCTACTTCTACTAATATTACTGCTGTGTAATGATAATAAAAATAATAATATGCGTTTTAGCAGCGCTTTATGTGCTAATACTGTTAAGAGAGACAGGAATGTCAGCCACAGCAAAGTATCAACACTTGTGTAACCACGACAAGCGCTGTATTGTTATTGAATTTGATTGGCTACTGACAGAGTGATGACGTCCTGCGCAGAGCCTCCCTAAACTTGGCCGCCATCGTTGGTGACGCGCACAGGATCCAACGAAGTTTTTTAAAAATAAACAAAGATGTAGACCGAAACAAGAGCAATTAAACACGAAACACGCTAGAAACCAGATCATTAATACTTAAGTTATACGCATAATCAAGCACCAGTTATTGTTACTATGTAGCTCCGTTCGCGTTGTCTTAAGCGTTTTTTACAGGTAAGGAACAAAAAAGTTTTTAATTGAATATGAAATACCTCTTAGTATGCTATCTCAAAACGTATATTTTTGGTTGTGACGGGAATGCAAGAAAGAAAAAAAAAAAGTTTAAGCATTCAGAATATGGTATTGTAAATGGATATAAAAATTTTGTTTGTAGAAATGGTACAAAGCACAGAAATGATAAGCAAATAAACAATTTTCTAGAAGAGCCAAATTTTTCTCTTCCTGCTAATGCTGAAATATATATACTGCTAAGCGGAGACGAAACGATAATTATTATTATTTATATCAGCGCGCCAATTGCCACTATGAGAACCTATTAATGACTTAAGGTGATTTTTACATTTAATTCTTACATTGTTTGAGTTAATTGTTCACTACATCCATCGACAATTTATTTCTTTTGTTGACTCCCTTACTTGTAAATGAAAACTCTCCCGCTTCTTTATTCCTGAAATTAAAAGCTAATATGCGGCTTTCCCCTTAGACATACCACTCTCTTAAGTCCTCTCTTGAAACCCATCCAGGCCACATCGCCAGTGTATGCCTTGTACACACCCAAAACTCTCTTCGTCACACTTCGTGTGTGCCAATAGCTTCCAAGCCAGCTCCTTTATTATACTGATGGTGTTGTACGGCAATGTCCATAAACAATTCTTGCTGCCTTTTGTTGTACCTCTTCCAGTTGTAATAGCCCTAATGTGGATTACCGTTCTGCTACACTCTAGCAAATGGCTTCACATAGTTCTGTAACACATCCCCCCCCCCCCCAATCGACGAAATATGCAGATTAGATAAAAATATCCTTACAGAACAATTTGGAGTAGCTATGAATTTTCCAGAAATGACGAATTTAGATCACGCGACCGAACACCATGTGTATGTGTTGTGTGTGTGTGTGTGTGTTGATGTTTTGCGACAGAGACTTGGAGGCTTCCCAGAGTTCGCCGTGATAGAACTCCTGGAGACAAAAACCGTGTAGTTTAACAGCGACCAGCGGCCGTGACCCAGAAAGACGGGTTGGCTACGTTCCAAAGGCAACACACTTATCTGAGAGAACATCTCCAGCGGTTGTAACGGCGGAGCAAGTCGCACGTCACAGTCATTGCGGCCCACTGAAGTTGTTCGTATGGTACTCAAATATAAATTTACACAGAAACTGCGTCATCTATCTGGCAGAGATTCCCAGCAAGATTTCTGTATCAATTCCGCAAAACTTTCGTAAGCACTGTAGCAAGCGGTTAAAAATCGCGCTAATCTTCTTTGAACATTGCCGACACTGTTAATCAATCCGTTGCTGAACGGATCCCATACTCCAAATGAGGACGTACAAGAGTTCTACATCCTTTAAAGACCAATGTCAATTCTTCGATATTCGACCAGTCATTCGTAGCAGAGAATTAGGTACTCCAACGATCAATGTTATGCACTATCATTTCAGTTTTCTTTGTAATATTATACATTTTACTTCGCTCCAGACAAACTGAATCATCACCGAACAATCGATACTAATAAAACGCTACTTTTGTAATTGTGTCACACCCCAGTGCTTCGTTGCCTGGCCAGAGATGTTACTACCAAGGGAGCGTACAAAAACAACGTACCTCCATTTTGACCCCGTGTCGCACTTAGCTTTTTTCCTTATTGATTCCAGAAGAAATTTTGTACTATTTTCTAATGTCAGACTGTCGTAAATTTCATACCGTGATAATTTAATGACGGAAATAAATATTCACATGCTGTTGTATGTTCTGTACCTTATTTTAACTGTGACATTTAATATGAATTAAAAGTTACGTTGTTTGGTGGGGGGACCTACCTCCTCCCACGTAACCCAGCGTATCTTTCTAACCAACTCCGCCCCTCCCCCTAGACCGAGCCACGTAGTTTATGGTCGCTCCCTAACATGAGTTTACGCGCGTTACTTAATAATAGTTCTATTTAGTTCCGTATACGCGAAGAAATAAACTGTCAAAATAGTATCTACAATGTTTAAATTAACAGTCTTGAGCGGTTTCGACCTTTTTAAGATGGTCTTCTTCAGAAGTACTTGTCAATATACTAGTGGGTGGAGATGACCATGTGCTTGCACCAAGTTGACGAAATGTGTTTCAATTTGCCACACAGTCCGCTTCCAGTCGTAGCTATCCTAATCAAACTATGTAATCCTAGCGGGTAAAGGGGACCAATAATTTTAATGTGGAATTCGAATCCCTGAGCGTCCTAGCGTGCTCCACATCAACAAAGTAAAGCATTGGCAGAGGTGAATGATTAGATCCAATGAACTCTCTGTTCTTTACTACGAATTGTAAAGATAAACTCTATGAGTTAATTTCGAAATGAGGGGTGACATCATCGATATTTACTTGTATCGGTGAACATCGGGGTAAAAAAGAATCTCAAAAAGATTTTTTATGACAGGAGGAGAACGAGGAGGGTCATGGGAGTGTACAGGTCATATTCTGGCGATGAGGCATGGAAAGATATTGCAATAGGTATGAAAAGTAGTGCATGGAAGGGAAAAGATGACCATGACCACTAGCTGGCACTCGATTTCAGGCACAAGGGTGTAGGAAGATTCTCTTTTTTAGGTAAGGGTGTCAGGGATTGGAATGAGTTACCAAGAGAAATGATGAATAATTTACCGAAAACTTTGAAAGAATTTAAAGATAAAATTTGTAGAGGGCAAATGTAGGTAGGTGCAGGGTAGGGGGAAGATGGGTGTGTAGGGAAATTGCCACCGGAGCCTGTGCTCTATTGCAATTAAATTAAATTAAATTAAATTAAATTAAAGATGTACAGTTTACAATTAAAAAACTTATGCATTATCTCACGATAGAAATTAATTTATTTTTATTTTTGAGTGTTGCCCATTATATTTTTTCCTCTTCTTATGTAAGAAGATTAGGTACAAAGCTTAGGTTGTGGGTTAAATGGAGTAAACACGTTTATTTAACACTTACTTTTATTGTAAACCGTTAAGTTGATGAGTATGTTTTCTTTAAAAAAAATTAAACTGGGATGGTTTCCCCTTGTCTTCCCTAGTGATGGAAATGTATTTACGATTTTATTGTTTTATGTGGATAACTGTAGTTTGTGTATGTTCGGTATAGTGTGTTATAAATGAATGAAAAATGTAAGGGAGAAGGTAAAACCCGGTGCTAGCCCATCCAGTCCTTTTCTTCCGAAGGAGACCGGGGGCCCCACTACTTATAACAGTGTCACATGCCCTCACTCCATACGCAAGGAAAGAAGTTTTGGCATCTAAGCTAGAACTTTGCCGCACAATCTAATTAAAAACTATGCACCATCACTGGTCTTATCCCGCCAGCCGAGTTCTGATGGTGAAAATTTCTTCAACCACATAGACTCGAGCCAGCTAAGCCCGCATCATTCGCCGGGCATCATCACGGTGGCGCAACCAACTGAGTCAATAGGAAGGGTCTTATTTAATTATAATCTTAAAAGTAATTTAATATTTTACAAAAATTCTCGAGCATCAAGCCTGGAACTTTTCTCTCATTATCCAATTATCTGCCCTTTGAAGTGAAACGGTCAGTAGGCCATCCACCGCGAATCAAATGCCCACATTTCGCAAGCGTACAATGGCGACCTCGATCTGTGACTTCGTCCTAGATCTGTGACGTAATCCTCGATCTTCCATCTTTTTGCCGCGGACCCTCAGTGAATATTTACGAAATATGTCATTTAACTCGCGGCGGAAATGGATTAGTTTCCCCCTCCCTCCCCCTACGCGAACATGGCCACGGTGCCAGGGGAGCGTCCATAAACTATGTACTGCCATTTTGGCCTCCTGTGAACCCTCTCCCCCACGTAGCCCGACGTGGCTTCCGCCTCAACCTCCCCCCTTCCTCCCGCGTGGCACGCAGCTTCTTCCCCATTGATTCCAGAAGAGATTTTGTACTGTTTTCTCTTGTCAGACTATCGTAAATTACACATACGGAGAAAATTAAATGACGGGAATAAGTATTCACAGACAGTTGTGTGTTATGTACCTTTATTTTTTATTTTTTTTCCTTTTCGTTTCAGCCATGTATGTACTACGACTGCGCAACTTCATTTCCTCTTCTGAAGTTCCTTCCTCTGTCGCCAGTACTCTTTCATTCTCTGGCTCACTCTTGCTTTTTCATCCTCTGAAAATGCTATCCTTTTCCTGACTGGTTTTCTCCAGTCAGATCCTTTACCTCCGCAATTTTTCCTCTGAATAATTCCCTGTCTTGGATGTCTTCCATGCTGATTCGACGTCTTTTCAGATCCTGATGGACCTCCTGGAACTTGAATCTTCCTATTCTCTTGAAAGTTGAGTATTTTCTTTGCCATTCTTTCTGGTTCCATTCTCTGGATGTGTCCATAGAAAGCTAATCTCCTTTATTAATTGTGTTTGATACCTTTTCAAACTTGTCGTATAATTCTTGATTCGATCTCAAACTGAAATTAAATTCGCTTCCTGTCACTTTTTTTGTTCCCAAGATTTTCCTTAGAAATCCCTTTCTGGCTAGTGTTTCTGCTGCTTATAAACATTCTGGCTTCGCTACTGTACATAGTGCTTGTATTTCACCTGATGGGAGAGTAGTTTTGATTAGTATGTCTTTTAACAAATCCTGAAAGCTGTTTCCATCTCTCGTGCCCTGTCTTCAAGTGCAGCCTTTTCATTAACATTCTGTACCTTATTTTAACTGTGAAAAACAATATGAATTAAAAGCTACATGGCTTGGTATGGAACCCCACTTCCCTCCCCCCAAGGAGCCCAGCGTAGCTTTCTACCCAACCCTTCCTCCCCCCCCCTTTTTTTTTAGACCTAACAACGTAGTTTATGAACGCCCCCAGCTAACCGTTTCACTTCAGTGGACAGAGAATCAGACCTCTCAGAAAATACCCGGAGTGTGTAGGAGGCTCGAGAACTTTTTATCAATATATCAGCCTTTTTGTCTTACAATATAACACTTGACAGCTTAATTTTATAGTCCCATAGGATTTGCCTTCTGTTACGGATAATTTAATTATTTGTAGAAATACTGACTGCGTTGGTATACTAGTTTGCAGAACAAATTTAGGTCTCTAGCGGATGCCGGAGACAACGAAAAAATTACTTCACAATCAACGAAAATATCATGCACCATAATTTTTCTCGGGGATACTGATATCACAGTTTTCCGTCTACTGTTATTTTATCCTCACTTGAGTTTACATCCAAGTTTTAATATAGTCTAAAGTACCGTACCTTCCGAGAGAAAAACGAAACCCTTTAAAGAATCACTGAGTTGTCCATTTGCCACATCCTCATAATTTCTGAACCCTTTAAGTTAGAAATTTGTTACTGCGCTCTTCTTTAGTTCTTACTAACCTGAACATGACAGCAGTAAAAAATTTGAAAACAACATGCATGGGTATTGAAAGTAACTATAGGGCTTTTGGTTGCGAGCTAAATAAAATATTTCCTTTAATCGTCTCGGGTATCAAATGAAAGCTGGAAACCCACCGGCTATCACAATGTCTGGATTTTCCTTTACGCTGCGGAAGTTTTTGCCGAAAATTCAACAAAAAAATACGATTCCTCATTAATTTTAGAAACTACTGGTTCAAAGAATCTTTCAGAATTTGCAGTGAAATATGTAGCCTGCAAAAACTTACGAGAAAACTGGAGCTTCTGGATTTATGGTTATCGCAAAAAAAAAAAAAAAAAAAAAAAAAAAAAAAAAAAAAAAAAAAAAAAAAAAAAAAAAAAAAAAAAAAACTAAATGCGTGTTGTGTTTTTGACAAGTTTGATACTTTAACAGATATTTTTTTTCTCGATGAGAATTATATGTGTTATTGGAAGCAGAAGTTCTATTTAATCAAATAATAAATATATTGTGAAAATACTTATTTTCAATTTAAAATCGAAATTTTTGTGTTTTATGTAAATACCAATCGATTTACAATCTGCCAAATATCACTGTGAACTGAATTTAAAAATAGCTTATTATTGGAATGTTTTATAAAGGTAATTCGATTCATTTTATGAACATAATTTAATACGCAATCTGTGTACGAAATCCTCAGTTCGCTCTTGACATTGATAGTTTTATGTATTGTCCTCATGTGTCGTTACAACTCTTGATAATTTCGCTTCGCTCAGTCTGAGACTTCCATTTTACAGGATTTAAGGACACATTATCCGACACTCATAGAAAATTGCCTACAGATGCCGCCAAATGTCGGTGAAACGCAATAAAAAAAAATATTTAAGTTAAAGGCGACAGATACCTATAAGCCTCATTACCGAAGGAAAAATGATATTTTTCAGATTAAAGAATTCATGACTGCAAGAAATGCAAAGTAATTCGACTAAACGTCAGTTGGTATTTTCCGTTTTGCTGCTTCAAAAACGGTGCTACGATCTTTAGGGGGCTAACTCAAACTTTTTCGTACCTACATTTACGATACTAAAAATATTAGAATTTTTGGAAAATCACATTAAATTTTAAGTATCTGGAGCCAGGTTATGTTTTGTCGGCTATTGCCATCAAATTTCAGCCCGTTTTTGTGGATTTCCGTCTTTGTGTCAAATATTTCTCTTAAAGCTATGATTGTAGGAACGATTACATTTGGCACGGCATTTAGTCAACTGAGAAGAGCAATTGTTTTGGATTTAAAACCTGACGTCTGGAATCAAAATGTTGGAAATGGAACTGGATGCCTGCTCACCCTGTTGACGTGATACGTCTGGATTTTAAATTAGACGACACTCCATCCTATCACCGAGGATTTAAAATGCCGATCTCTGCCTACACTATTTCTGTATTTTACTCCATAACTGTGAACAGACACTTCCGCTTGGCTGCTGCACATTTTAAAATCTGAAAACTGAGGTGAAGTTTTTTTATTTTCATTTATGGTTCAATTTAAGCACGAAGCTCTTATTACGCGGAACTTGTATTTGTGCTGTTATTTAATAGATAAACTATGAAATAAATATTAGCTCTATAGGAAAAAGTATGGGAGCAGACCTAATTTTTGTTCTTTCAGGGATCTCCATCCTTTTCTTCTGAATTTAGATCGAATGTAAATGTTTTAAACACGTTTGAACACGTCATTTGTTTCTGCACCAGTTTGAATTCAGGAAGTGTTGTTCATAAAGCTTCTCCGTAAATGAAGGTCCAAACAACCATCTCGCTTTCCTTGACTTGTATCTATTTTATGATATTTAATTTCGGAACTCATAAGTATGGACAAAAACACTCAACTTGCGACAGTTCATTAAAACTCGTGCCTGGAACGTGTACGAACAATTTATTTTGTATGTCTTGTAATGACTTAGTAGATGGACGTTACTTATTGACCATGCTATGCTGGGCGCCATTACTGCTAAAAGATCATTTTGACTGAATTCCAATTTAAACAGCTGCCAAATGCATGAGATATTACTCGCGGGATTATGCAGGTTGGCTGAATGAATTTGCGCTTACTACATTTTATTACTAATGGAATGTAAATATTATATAACCAATTAATTTTATTGACAAGCAAAAATGAAACTTTTTCAGTAAAAAACGAACAGACATTAATTTTTACAACAACTAACTCAGTTGGGAGCAAGTGAAATCTCTGGGTTTTTAGAAAAATGTTGGCAATGTCTATTGCATCCAGCGCGTAGATTACCGCAGTCGATTTGGTCAGCTGTGTCGTAGCTTGTTCCAGCGGCCGCTTCCTCGCCAAAGTCTTCATCTTGAGCCCAGCTGTGTACAGGCCGGCAGAGCCAGAATCACAGTTCAGAGCAGGATCCTCTCCACCACCGTGTTCTTTCCCCAGGAAAGCTCGATGTCGAAGCCGTAAGAGTCCTTCTTCCTTCTCATAGATCAGCGCCAACTAACATTTATAACACCAGCAGAAATTTGCAACAAACTGCCTCAGGATTGTCTGACATTACCCCTCTTCATGCCGCAAGTAAAATACCAGGAACGGCTGTTGATTCCCACAACAAGCGTCCGCGCCAGCCTCTAGTTTTTATTCTTTGTCGGGATACGTGTCTCATAAATCCATTTATCCTGATGTCACGTCTTAATATGTTCTCGAATACAGCATTCCACGAATTTTGTTCACTGTGTCTCTTGGAACCTCTTGGACCTCAGTTATAATCGTTTTACAACCCTTGGTGTCAGTTTTTGACAAACACACAGGCGACTCACAGCCAGCCCATGGCCGGCACGGCCTATATAATACGACCTTCTTTAACCTTCGAGTATCTATCTATACTAGTGATCGCCCAGCGATCGAAATTCGACCGTAATTCATTCAGTTGTTTAGTTTTTTTCATGAAAGAGTAATAATCTAGTAATTCTCTGCATTACCTATAAAATAAAAAGATACACTCCACGCGTGACTGTATGCTAAATTTTAGTTTCTAATCTAACCATAGCAAATGATGAGATGTATTTATCGATGGTTCATTTAGTCCGGAAAACTGCTTTAGCTTTATGAAACATGCACATTTAAATGTATCTATCAAAATAATTTCGTCATTTTGTGTGTTCGCTATTTAAATTTGGTCTATTATCATTTTGAATTTTACGCAACTAAGTATTCCTTATTTCTTGTCTCTCTCTCTCTCTCGCTAATGAAATTACTGAAATTAAAAAATCAAAAGACACTTTACCAAAGTTTAAAATTTTAAATAATCAAATGACCATATAGTATCTGTCAGAATCTCTAAATTCCTTTTCAAAGTATTCCTTTCATAACTTCAAACATTAATCTCTACTTTATCCGAGTCTTTCGTTTTATCAAAGTCCACAGAGTGTCTCAATGCGGGGAATTCACGTAAGAACGTTGGCTCCGATCCTATTTCACGCGCACACACACGTTCGCAAATTAATTTTTTATTTTAATAATCTATTTGTAACATGTAACATGTAATTAACTACATTTTTGGGTGGGGTGGGACATTCTCCACCAGTGAAAAACTGTTACTGACCTGTTGAAATTTGGATTAACTGTTTCCTTATAGTCTCCTCTTCACGTTTAGCACTCTCCTTTTCCGGAAAATTCGCCACGAATTAAATTAAAAATGCCGAAATATGGGATGCTCCGCAACAGCGAAATGATAGCAGCGCTGTGAAAAATGACACAAAAATTATCGGTATAGGGATGATACCAACCTAAATAGGTTCGTTTTGTCATTGTGATCATGGTTAGGTTGAAATTCGTCCTAGACCAAGAGTAAAAAGTTTACGGGAAATTCGTTCTGCGCAGTCCATGTCGCAAACCAGAGACAAACTGCGCATTTGTTTACAACTGAAGCAATTGATTATCTCTGACTGCTTATATCGATTCCAAGGTTTGTAAAATATATTACATATAATTTTAGCTTTCTGTATTTCTTTAAGTTCCTCCGTTCGCCCAATATTCTGGCCGCTAGCTGCGCTATCTACCAGCCCTCGAAATGTTGCTTCTTGCATCTATATAACTTCAGAGATTAATTTCGACTGTTTTGTTTCACCAAAGAAGACAAAGTAAGGCCGCTAGCTGCGCCGTCTACCAGCCATCTGAGGGAACTACGTAGGCGAGCGAGCGTTTTATTTTACTTAATTTAATGTATTTGTAACGTATATCATAAATATATTTTACCTTCCTTCACTTCTTTTCCATATAAACCTTAACTATGCCAAATCTCACACTTCTCCGTGCGCGCAATATTCTTAAAAATGTATCATAAGTTTTCGCTTAGCGTATTAATATACAGATAATAAGCAACTCCTGGCACAAGGGTGTGGGAAGATTCTCTTTTTTAGGTAAGGGTGTCAGGGATTGGAATGAGTTACCAAGAGAAATGATGAATAATTTACCGAAAACTTTGAAGGAATTTAAAGATAAAATTTGTAGAGGGCAAATGTAGGTAGGTGCAGGATAGGGGGAAGATGGGTGTGTAGGGAAATTGCCACCGGAGCCTGTGCTCCATTGCAATTAAATTAAATCTATGATGTCACTTGTCACGCCATGACGTCACTCTATGACGGCGCTCCATGCTTAACGTCATTGTTCTAGGTTTAGGGGGCACCCATAAATTACGTGTGGTGTTTTTTTCGGATTTTCTGACCCCCCCTCCCCCTCTGGTGAGACTTCGTGAGATATGGTACGAAACCTCCCCCCCCTTCCCTCTGGTGAAATCCAGTCCCGTGAGACCTCCCCTAGAAATCGCCCTCGCAACTTTTTGCGACTTTTTTTAGGTCTCACCCTTCCAAAGCCGGTTACACCCCCTAAGACGAAATACCCCCCTAAAATCGACTTTCGCGTCATTTGTGGTACAACAAAAATTTCCAAAACATCGCGTGAGATTTCCGTTGGCCCCACCCCCCACCCCCACCCCACCCTCCTCTTTGGTGAGATTTCGCTGGAACCCCCCTCCCTCTATTTCTCCTCACGTAATTTATGGACGCCCCCTTATGCACGTTATTTAATAACATTTCTAAGCATCCATTCCATAGTTGTAATATCGGTCTGAATCATGGATAACAAAAAAGAAAGGTGTAAAAACCTTTGAAGATTTTTGATCAAATTTATATCGCGACGCATTATTGCCACTAAAATGCCATACATTGCATGTATTAATATGCGTGAAATTTAAGTGTTGTTTTTCTGGCGAAAGTTTAGCGTAGTATGTGGTTAGGTTGAAATGCAACCCGGATGGAACGGAAACCTTTTGCTACAGCGCAAGGCACGAGGAATTACATTGAATTGTATTTTATAACAATTTTGCCTTCTGTATAACCGGAAACTTTAAAAACTTATAAGGAATAGAGAAGAATTTTTTTAAAAAAATTTATGGATGTGGTTGAATATTTACAAATTCTGAACAGCGAGTACAATCAAATGAACTGGATAGATACAACCAGCAAAAAGAGACTGAGGAACATGGCAGAAACATACAGAAAAGCCGACACAACAAAATAATCGATATTATTCCAGAAAAAATCTGACACTGTGTAACAGTAATTAAACAAGAGACAATACATCTTAAGAATGCTTGACATTGAAATAAGGCAACTAGATGAACCGAGTAAGAAAAACAGGAAAATACCCAAGAAATGTTTATGTCATCCACTGCAGAACAACGATAACGTTTGGACAAAAAGGAAAAATTCATATTTATACAGAACCATGAAGAAAATACAGACTAAGAAAAAAATACTAAAATTTAATTTGCGCTTAGTCAGCATGGTTCACAAAAAACAAAACAAAAAAAAACAAAAAAACATGATTTCTAAATTAATAAACACTATAGGATGAGTACAAGAAACGAAAGGAGATTTGGAGAAACTTATTACACTAGTTCATTCACATGCTTACCAACAGCGGAAGAAACAGTCTCTGTGCAGCGAAAAAATCACTAATTCGCAGAATTTCTTTGCCAAAGGGAAAGACAAGTGTTTCATTTGTTTCTGCTGTAGTCGTTTGGATCGGAAACTCGTGTGACAGACTTCATATTTTATTTATAGTGCAATAAAAGTTGAAAAATTTGGATCTCTCTTCCGCTCATTAAAGCAACTACTTCATTCCATTTTTTAAGCAACACATTATCTGATTAATGTTAGAAAAATTTAATTATCTCAAAAATACTTTTTCTCGTACATTCGACTTTTTCCTAAATGCTACCCTTGTACTCCTCCAAAAAACATCTTGAAAACTCGTCTGTCCCTTCTATGTTAAAGATTCCTGTAAGTTTCATTTCTTTCGTGCAATGTATTCCTCGTCAGATTTTGACTTTAATCAGCATCTTGGCAGGATTTAATGTTTCTTTGTGTACTATGCAATTGGCATATTTAAAGCACTTACCCTACTGATGGCATTTATCGCATATATTACTGATAGTGCCAAGATGTTAGTTCCGTTTCTTCAGTATAAATGTTCATGCTGGATTTTGTTTTCTGTGTCGTGCGTAATCAGAAACATGCTCCGGTAGAATGGAAGATGATGAATTTTGTCATTTTAGATTTTTTGCCAATGATTGATCTTTGGAATGTCCTCTTTAATATGGTGTATAATACAGGCATATTTCTAACCTAGAAATGCTTTTAAAAAGGCTTTGTTGGTGTGCCAGTCTTCGCAGCGTCAAACTGAAAGGGGTAAAAAGGATTTTTGAGAGGTCAGCAGCTGATGGGGACCAGTATATAAATTACCTGGCGGATGGGGATTCAAAGACATTCAAGGCAATTGAAGATCTGAAACGTTATAGACCAATTGTGACAATAAATAAGGGTGAATGTATTGCATATGTGAAAAAAAGAATGGGTAACCGCTTCGGACGCTTGGTATCAGGATGGAGAGGGAAAAATATGGATGACGGTAAAGAGTTGCTGGGGAAGAATAGACTTACAGAAGGCATAATTAATAAATTACAAAAGTATTATGGAATGGCCATTAGACATAGCAACAACAGTGTCGAAGAAATGAAACGATCTGTTTGGGCTGTCTTATTTCATGTTGCTTCAACTGATTCTGCTCCCCACAACGGACTCTACCCCAAAGGAACTGATACATGGTGCAAGTACAACAAAGCACAAGCAGCAGGCAAAACATTTGTGCACAAGGGTGATTTACTATATGCTGTAATTGAGGAACTTAAGCCTATATTCAGGGATCTATCTGATGTACAGCTATTGAAGAAGTGTTTACATGGTCGTACCCAGAATCCAAATGAGTGCATCAACAGTGTTATTTGGTCAAGAATTCCAAAAAACTGTTTTTGTATCAATTAATGCTCTTCATTTTGGTGTTTATGACGTTGTAATGACTTTTAAAAGTGGCAATTTGTCAAGGTGGGAGGCATTGAAGAAACTGAGTATTAGCGTTGGGTATCACACCATACGAGCTATGTACAGGTTTAACCAGGAAAGGGTAGGTGTGTCAAAGAAAGTGGAAGAAAAGGCACGAGAGAAGAAAAGAATACTAAGGAGAAGGCTGGAAGAAAGCTATCGGGACGATCCAGATCACCCTAGTTATGATTCTGGAATGCACTGAAACTTTGACAGCAATTTCCCGAAAGTTTACTTTTTGATAGTTTTAGTGTACCTTTTCTTGGAAACTACCTGCAAGAACTTCCTGAAACTTTTATAGCCTTGAAAGTATGTTTCTGTGAGTATTTTAACACAGGGATATTGTATTATACCTTATAGTTTGTAAATTATTGACTGGACAGCACTTCCAAAAGTACAAAAAATTTGAATATATTTTTTTTTAATAATTCTTCCAAACCAATCGGAACTTTGGGAAATCCCTGTGTTAAAGTATTGGAAAACCATCATAGATTCATCCTATTTTGTTTCAGATATGTATCATAATTAGTTGTTGAGAAAAGGTACAATGAAGTTCACAAGAAATACATGGGAAAGATACACCCTACCGGAGCCCCTTAAAAACAGGTAACCATCTACAAGAACCAATACTTTCAGCGAAAAAATATATATTTGCCATTCTTCATTTATAAGTTAACATTATATCATCTTAATACCACATAATATTTTACAAAGTCTGCGAGGACATTAATTTCTTCTGAAAATTAAATTATTACCGAAGGTATGTGGCGTAAATGTCGTTGCAATAACAATATGATTTTCTATTAACTTATTTTCATATTTTTTCTAACTAACTCCTTTTTAAGAATTGTCATAACGACGCTTCCAAACACAAACCAACATAAGATTTAAGTTGCTGCCCCCAAAGTATACACCATTTCCTTCCGCATGTTAAACAAATCGATGTTTCCACATTTCTGGAATGTTCTTTCCGAATGGCTGTAATCGCTGCCATCGTGATGAAAAATAAGATCCATTTTCTGAGGACAGAGCTGTTGGTGGCGTTCTGGCTCTTAGAACGAAAAAAGAAGATGAAATAGAGAGAGTGCCAAGGTAGGCAATATGTCAAACGAAAGAAATCCTTTCTTTTCCACGAATCCCCTCATCAGTTATACGATCGGCTATTTCGGCGCCAATGAAATTCGATGACCACTTCCACAACTGTTACTGGATCGCTAGTGTTCCAGTATTTCAAGGAAATGTTTTCGCCCTGCTGTTATTAGTTCTTCTCTCGACACGGCATTAACTAACGCAAGAAATGAATTTATTTTAAATTTTATTTCTTTCTTTCACTGTATTCTTTCATTAAGAATACATTTTCTTTACCTCATCTTACTGTTTCAATATCTACGGATTTTTCACTGCCGTTGCCGGTCTCGACTGTTTGATGTCATTTTAACGTAAATTATATGCAGTATTTAGCAGATATAGCTTTTTAACAGCTTAACATGATTTGAATAGACTTCGGTTTCGTAGTACTCTTCATTTAGTTAATGCTAGTGCTAAAAACAAAAGATTTTTTACCTCGTACTGTATGCTTTACTCTTATAATCATTTTTTTTTTTTGTAATATTCAACAAAGTTTCTTTTGAGAATATCAATCTTTAAGTACACCTTGAATAAATGGAAATTGGGAGTAAAATTAGGAGCAGTACGTGTAAAGGAAGAGGCGGCCATGACCATTCACTAGCACTAACATAACAGATAGGATGTACCATAGACGTTAGGACACTGGGTTACAAAACTTTGGTCCGACAATTGCCTGAATATGGTACTGCAGTATGGGACCTACATTTTGGGTATTATATAAAGGAGTTCATTGAGGTTCAAAGGAGAACAGCTGGATTTGTTTGTGGAAATTATTGTAGAACGCAATTAGTAACTGATATGATACAGGAGGTGGATTGGCATTCATTGGAAGATAGGAGGAGAGTGAAGGGAGTGCTGGGAGTTTTTTTGCTTAATGCTTTACGCCCCGTCGAGATTAATAGAGTTGAGAAAGGACTGGGGATGAGGAAATAAAAGGATTTTATCATGGCCTTTTGAAGAAATCATCACGGCATTCGTCCGGAATGATTTGGGGAAACCATGGAAACCCAAACCTGACAGGCCGGACCGGGATTCGAACCTGCGTCCTCCCTAATATGAGGCCAGAGCGTTACCGCTCAGCTACCACGCTCGGTGCGTGTACGGTGGAAGAGGCGTGGAAAGATATTTTGGTGGAAGAAGTAAGAGTAAGGGAAAATATTATCATGCTCGCAAACTAGCACTCGATTTCAGAGAGTGAGAAAATGTTCTATTATAGGTAAGGGAGTTAGGGATTGGAATAAATTACCAAGGAAAGTGATGCATAATTTACCAAAAATGCTGATAGATTTTAAAATTAAAATTCGTAAAGGGTAAGTTTAGGCGGCTAAGGAAATCACACTAGAAGCATTTAATATTTAAAAAAAAAAAAAAAAAAAAAAAAAAATCCACAAGAAAAGGGGGGGGGGGGGGAATTGATGTGTGGAAAAATTTCACCGGAACGCTGCTGCACCGTAATTAAATTAAATGATGAGGTGTAAATAAGGAATTCAAAGACTGGAAAAAACCATCAAGAGATATGCCGAACAAGTTGCTTGAAACATTGAAAGAATTTAAGTTGAAAATTTGTGTGGTATAAGAGCAGAGATATATAGAGATTTCCCTGTGACTTACGCTCAATCAGAATTAATTGATGATAACAAGCCGTAACTCCATTATGATGTAAGACGCAGAGCAAAAAATTAACAGAGATTTTTGAGACCATAAAATATTATTCTTCCCACTACTATGTCAGCGTTCTGAGTGTAGTGTCTGCGTAGAAAATACTAACCAAAAATGTCAGTTTAAACGCGGAGTAACAAATCATTCAATAAATACCTTCGCTTACACTAGATATTCGGAGAATTGAATTGACGAATTAAATTACATTCAAATCAGAGACGTCTATAAAGATTTTGGAGGCTCTAGAATTGTACGTCTCTTACTTTAACCAACGAAGTACTGATTTTGATTTACCGAGCGTGGTGGATGAGCGGTAACGCTCTGGCTTCATATTAGGGAGGACGCCGGTTCGAATCCCGTCCGGGCATCCAGATTTGGGTTTTCCATGTCCACAAATCACGCCAGGCGAATGCCGGGATGCTTCCTCCTAGAGGCCATGGCTGAATTCCTTCCTGTTCCTTTTCTCCAGTCCCATTGTAAGAAACTAAACGTGCTTTGGGGATTTAAAATAACTAAAGTTCGTCGTTGCATTTGTGTAGTTGCATTGTGCTTAAGACAATGTTCAATACTTTCATTTACCACTTATTACTTCTAATTAAATGATTCGAATGCCGTGAGGTCGCCAGTCTAGTTAGCGTTGCTAATTGGATACATTAATTGAATAACAGTCAAAGGGAACATGCAAGAAGCTAATGTGAAACACAAACACACGTGTCAGCTTTCACAGTTCACTAAGTTTTATTCTTCTGAAGCTACATAATCCAAAAGCAAGCCACCAGACACTAAAACTAATCTTCATCGAGTATAAATAAGATTGGATGTAGTGAGTACAAGCCCCGTAATTAATTATTAAACAATCGACGTGGTACAACTCCGCAGCAGTTAACCATACACAGTTTATAACAAATCTTATCACTCAGAACAACATAAATAGTCTACGAAATACTTCAGCACTGTTCACACAATGTTCTGTCCCTCGAAACATCGGTTATGGCGCGGTACAGTGCATACACGGAACATACACACGCGGCTACGACATGCTCACTCCTGCGGGCCGTAAAACACTTCACTCAACCGTCGACAATACTAGACTGTACGCTCTGCGACCGCCCAACGCCAAAGATATTATGTACGTATCTTAGATCACATTATCAACTTAAAAAATATCCGTAATGTTCATGGTTTCGTCACACCGTCCCGCTCTAACGACCTAGACATCGATGAGGCGTAAAACCTAAAGTAATAAATAAAAAGAAGATTTTGATATGACCCTTGTGGGAGAGAATTGCACCTGCGTCACGTTACAGCTTGCAATTGCTATCCATGATATCTCTCATGTGAGGTATAACAGCTATCTTGTGTCTCGAGGCCATGTGTTTGTTGGAGCGTCACCATCGTCTCCGTGAGTGAGGTGAGGTCGTGTTGCTGTTGCAGCGGACTCCATGTCACTGTCATCGCCGCCGGCACAGAGCCCCCGGGATTCCGAGCGCGGGGGCCCACTGTCCGCTGCCGCCCCCTGCTCCGCCGCCCCCGGCCTGCAGCTGCCCTCCGAGCTACGACGCCTGCCGGAGTCACACCAGAACTTGCTGCTGGGCCGCGTAGCGTCCGTCAAGGTGGCCCCGCGCTGCAGGAAGATCGCCATCTACGTCTGCGCTGCAGATTCACAAGGTGAGCCATCTATCATATGGAGATCTCGAGTAGGGTTGCAGCGATATGTCGCTCCAAAAATATCGATACTTATATCGATATTTTAAGAAAGTTGATACGATAATATCGATATGATGCAGTGAAATATCGAAAACTACACACGCGTTGCTACTAAAAAATCCTGAAATAAATGTCTGTGTGGCAGGGACAAAACTTGACTATGCTAAACACTGATTTAGCTGGCTAACAAAATTGATAACGTCCTTTGGTTCCACTCCATTTCGTGCACCTTATTCGTTCCTCAATCATTTACGTTCACCGTTTTATTATTTGAAATAATCTGTTGCGTTACGTTGGCATTCTTTGGTTCTTGCTTCTCTCTGGAACGTATTACAATATTCTACAAATCGCACAAGAGATTTGTACGCTATCTCCTTTGTTTGTTCATTAAAATTTTTTCAAGACTCGACCTATGAATCGCAGCCTAGAATTACCTCTACCTACTAACGAATTAATGTGTAAATCCCATTTCATTTTCCTTTGTACTGTTACTCTCAAATATTTCATAGAATCAACCATATCAATAACTGAATTGTTTAACTCGTATTTCTGAACAATTGGATTCTTTTTGTTAGTTACGTTCATTGTCTTGCACTTTTTACAATTTAGCATAAGTTGCCACTCAGCGCACCATACCTAAATAACATCCAGATCACACTGAATTTCTGAGCAATCGGTCAAATTCCTTACTTCCCTATAAATAACCGCATCATCAGCAAATAATCTAAAAAGGCTTTTCACTTTGTTTCCGAGATCGTTTATAAAAATTAAGAAAAGAAGTGGTCCTATTTCACTTCCTTGAGATACACCCGATGGAACATCTGGATTAGAAGAACTTTCTCCTTCAACGACGACATACTGCGACCGACCAGTTAGAAAATCCTTTAGGCCCTATCCATTCACAAAGCTGATTCGATATACCGTACGCTCGAAGCTTCGCTAAAAGGCAGTTGTGTGGCACAGAGTCAAAGGCTTTCTGGAAATCTAAAAAAATTGCATCTACTCGTGAACCTGCATCAATAACTTTCATTACGTAGTGTGTAAATAGGGCCAGCTGTGTTTCATATGATTTTTTCTTCCGAAATCCTTGTTGATTTATTGTAAGAAAATTATTTTCATCTAGAAAATTCATAATGTCCGAGCATATAATATGTTCCATAACTCTACTACAAACAGATGTTATAGATATGGGACGATAGTTTTCCAGGATCACTTCGATCACCTTTCTTGAAAATCGGAGTTACTTGCGCGATTTTCCAGTCGGAAGGTACTTTTCGCTCTTCTAATAATTTACTGAATATATCAGACAGAAATGGCCCGATTTCCGCCGCATACTCTGAAAATACTCTAACTGGAATTCCATCCGGGCTCGGTGCTTTCACCTACTTCAGGTGCTCTAATTGCTTTATGATACCTGCAGTACCTATTCTTAATGATTCCATCACCAACTCGACACGTTGTGGTAAAACATATGACCGCCTAACCGATGCAATTGCTTGTTTTACCAGTGTTGACAATAGCAGCTGAAGGCAAAGGTTTTAAGAATTTAACGAAGCACTTAGCACCATTATACAAAATCCCTACTTGTGGAACTATCGAAACAAATATTGATAAAAAATTGAAAATAATTTCGAAAGTTATGAAGGAGAAGTTGAAATGTGTGAAGTATTTTTCTATTATTACGTATAAAATAAATACTAGCTATTTAAAGATTAAGGTACAGTTTTTGCTGGAAATTGAATTAAAATCAATCACGATTGGTTTACTAATTGAAATAGGACCTTTTCAAGATTGCAATTAATCATTCACTCGTCGGTACCTTCTGGACGCCTATTCTCACAGGCAGGAACCACTGTCACTCAAACTAGCAATAGACGTCATGGAAAAAGGTTAAGCAAACTACTATTTTCAAAATCTGTTGACACTGAATATTTGCAGACCTAATTTTTTTCAATAAACCTCCTCAAATTTATCACTTGATTTTTATTTACTTATTTCTAATATTATATATAGAAATATCGGAAAATATCGATATTATCGGCTCGATGCGCCGAGAATCTCGTTTATCGATATCTGTCTGGTGTCTATATAAATATCGATATATTTATCGATATTCATATTAACTTACATCCCTAGTCTAGTCTTAATGAGCGAGCGGGGATTGGAAGCTGCGTCCTCCCATATGGAAGTCCGGAACATTGGCACTCACCTGTCACGCGCCGTCATTGCAGAGTATCGTCAGGTAAATGTGGAGACTGGTTTCTGGTGACATAAAATTTGCTTGGCTTAACAAGATTTTACCATAGACTACATGCCATGTTTTTTAAAAAAATTAACGGAACATTGCAAATGTGAGTATGAGTAAAAACTGTTTTGATGCTTGGACCTCTGAGTCTAAAAGCGGTAGCTGCAACGGCTAAAAATTTACATGATATAAATGAGATTACAGTACATCTACTGAGAAATCACTCAGAATAATGAAGTGTATAATATAACTATGCAAGCAGCGGAAAACGTTTGTAAGTCACATTTTTAACACTTAAGCCGTTATGCTTATCTGCTATACTAATGCTGTTTTTTTTTTTCTTATGCGTCTAGAGCAGTTAACAAATGAAAAAACCTCGTTATGGCATATGCGTGTCTGTTTATTAGACCATCATCAGTGCCCTCAAACAAGTTATATACAAGTTTATGTTTAACATAATATTTATCTAATTTAAGGAATAATTCTGTTATTAACAGTTATTTTTAGCTTACTTTACTTACAGTTTTTGTTTATTACATTAATGTGTGGAACTGTTCCATATCAGTTTTTCTTCCTGAGGTTTATCACCAACTGTATAATTATGAATAGAAAACATATTTGCACGTTTATAAATCATATTACATAGTTATAAATCATCATAATAATAATAAATCGTTTAATTTATTATAATTAACATCAAATTTCAGCAAGCAAAAAAAAATTAAAATAAGTAATGTGTTTAGTCCTAGATAGTAGAGTCAAAGAATAGGATGATATATTAAAGAATATTGAATCCAATATGAGAACGGTAGTTAATAATCAAATTTCATGTCAGTTTTATGAAGCAACAGTTGTAAAATCGAGAACTAAAGGCCCATTCACATTAGCAGTCAGTTCAGCTCAGGTAAAAAATCGCTATACACGTAATCCAATGGGAGCATTCACACTACGCGGTCCGCTCTGGTCAGGGCAAGGCAAGTCAAGCTGAAGATCGCGCCGCCACCGATCAACAACGCTAGTGCGAACGTGCAACACTATAGTCGGATCAGATCAACATGAACGATGAACGACTTAAAACTTCTGCTCGTAAGCAATAAAAAATAGTAACAAATCAAAAAATAAATGCTTTAACAATGTGTTATTTCTGATTATAATAAAGTTGGCAAAATTTAATATAAATTCAAATATTATTACATGTTTCCGTATTGCCAAGATACAGATCCTGCTTCCGAATTAAAAAAATGTACTGTATTTATTTTGCATCAAAAGCTTCTTTACGAGCATTAGCACCCAAGCAAAGAATATTAGTAAAATAGAGTTCCTCTCGTTCATCCTGGGATTCGCTTCCTACATGGCATGAAATTTTATCCTTTCTTAAATAATTGTGCAAAATACATGCTACTAAAATTATATTATCAATTAATCCTGGAGCAGAATTAATTTTTTCTAATATAAATTCAATATCTTTAAACTAAAATATCGGAAGCATTTCCCACCAGGGCATAGCCGGTTATTAAACTTTTTTTCTTCTCTTGACCTGTTTGCGCTTCAAACTCCGGATGCATCCAGAACCGTCGTCTTTATGTTCTTGACGAATTGTTAGCCTCTTCATCCAAAATCGGGCGATTTTAACTAACGTTAACATTGAAAACGGCATTGTTCTCTGCGAGCCACTGAAATGAAATGGCATCGTCTACGATTTGATCTGAATGTGTGAATGTTACTGGCAAAATCCTGGATCGTGAGCTCAGCTGACCGCTAGTGTGACCGGGCCTTAAGTAGTGTTCTCGTTCTGCTGTGGACTAAGGAATGCCCTTTACAAGTTTACAGAGGTTGATTCAATAATATTACCTTAGATCCTCGAGCAGCTGGATCCATTATATTAGAGGGTTCGACATATAACTGGCTGGCTATATCAAGAGTAGCAGTTTCTAGCTCTATGCATTTATTAGCAGCCTTTCACAGATATTAACTTATATATTATCTAGACGGTGATTTTATGTGACAAACCATTTTTCGACCTTTATTCGAACCAAACAAATGAGGTGCCATTTTAAAGATTAAGTTGTGATGAATTTTTAATTTGAAATTGTACATTAAATTGTTTGTTTATAATTCGTAGTTACCAAACCTACCGATCACACCATCCAGGTGGAGCCGTGAAAGTTGTCCGTCAGCTGTTACGCTCAACAGCGCTCAAGTTCTCAGATTCTGATAAATTGTTAATTTGCAATTGAACATGAATTTCTTGAGTTCAGCATTAATTGAAACAAGATCAATGTTTCCCTTTGTGGAGCAATGCGTTGGAGGATGAAATGATGTTAACAAAGCTGCTCGAAGGTAATGATAGGCTGTGTGATGTGGTCAGAAGATACGGTTGAGTCAGGAGGAGGAGGATAAAGTGTCATACAATCCACAAGTCTTAAACCACCAACCTGGACTCCTTTTTCTTTCCATAATGTGGCCGGCCAAGTCATTTGTCTAACAGCTGTTGACTGTTGAGATGCATTTTATCTGAATGGGCTCTTGTATGTTTATTTAATTTAATTTAATGGAGTTGCAATGGAGCGCATGCTCCGGTGGCAATTTCCCTACACACCCATTCTCCGCCTTTCCTGAACCCACCTACATTTGCCCTTTACAAATTTTAACTTTAAATTCTTCCAAAGTTTTTGTTAAAACTAAATAGAGACAGCATTCAGATCTGTATTGATTTTTTGCCCTGTCTATCAATACCTTTTCTGTCTGCGATGGCTCATCTGTTGCTGGTCGTTTGTGCAGCCGTATACCAACAATGAAGATGACATGAGGAATTGGCTACCTCTGTCTACAGTGTATTTCAAAACATTTCCTTGGGTGGAGTGTCAGCAGCAGAATATTTTCAAAGAAATCGTACAGAAGTTGGGTACTCTGGTATTACCAAGGACTGCATTTAACTAAAGATCTGGAGCTGAATTATTTTTGTGTACTTCGCACATATTTATTCTGTTTTAATATGTATCTGCTTTGCGACCTCGCACCTTGCCATTCAATTTTTAATTGCGATGTGCTGTTGCAATTTCTCCACATACCCTTTTCCCCTTTTATAATAAAATTTTACCTTCAACTCTTTGACCGTAATTTCTCCATACAACTAATTTTGCTCTTGATTAATTTTAATTTTAAAGTCATTTAATTTTTTGTGATCTATTCATCATTAGTCACTTATTCCAATCTCCTGACTCCCTTAATTACATAAGAAAATTTTCCCACTCAATTATTCCTGAAATCGAGAGTCATATTGTGGTCATGGCCATCTTTTCCTGTCTAAGCGCTACTGCTAACTTTCCTAACTATATCCTTCCCAGCCGCGCCACCAGTCTACATTCTGTACACCCTCATACTGTTTTCTAACAAATTCGAATCCTGCTCCTTTATCATACCAGTTTCTGATTGTGTTCTGGGTTGATTTCCATGGACAAATTTAACTGCCCGCCTTTCTATAACTCTCCAATTCCTGTTTTCTGTAGCGTAGCAAGCCTTGTATATCGATATATTGAGTATCGATAGCTTTGGATGGAGAAGAATATCTTTGAAAAAGAGCTAGGAGACTGTGGAGAGAGGTGGACAGAATCGTTGTCACGTGGTGCAACAGGGTCACGTGGTGCAATCGTCTCCTGTGTAGCGTGGTTCGAATGTGTGCGGAAAAACTTGTAAACAGTTCCCACGTGGAAGAGTTGTTACCTGCAACTGCATGAATGGAGACGTTGTCTGATCTTTTAACACGGTTGAACTTTTAGTATGGTATCGAGGTGACCTTCACGATCAATTTGAACACGGTAAAACATAAGAACTTTGAAATCACCAACTTTCGTTTCAGTGTTGTAACATTAACCTGCAGCGAGCTCATCCATAATATTCTCTATTTCGATAGAGTGACGACCAGACTACTTTTCAATTGCGAACACACAATTCTCCGCCACAATTTGATTCCCAAAATATTGTTCCCAAATCATATCAGTATAGCCAGGCATAGTCCAAAGTTTTATAACTCAATTCCCTCACTTCTCTGTAACAGTTCTTCATGACCCTCCTGCTAAACGAAGGATTCTTAAAGCACTTTCTAAGACCCAGCATATGTGCTCTGCCCAGCTGAGTTTACTATTAAATGTTATGCCAAGATGTTATACTTCTGGTGTTCAACGAGCATTTCCTCCCCCAGCTTATAATCACAGGCAACCTTTAGTTTTTTATTTGTTTACCTAATAATCTAATTCTTCTTGGCGGAATGGCTAGAAGTGCTTTCCGTTTTTGATCCTAGTGCATACCATTATGCCATCAGAAAACAACCCAAGTTCTGGCTGTAAAACATTAACACGATCATTCGTTATAAAATGGATACTAATAGTCCCAATACACTACGCTGTGGTAGAGGTGGGCAAAGTGACTCACTAAAAAGAGCGGCGCTCATTTGATCACTCTATGAAAAGAACTAGTTTTTTTCAACGATTCACCAGTTCACTAGCTCAGTTTAAACAAAAAGAGCCGTTATATCCATTTTGAGTGTAGTATCTGTTCGTTTTGTTTACATTTAGACTAATTTCTTAGGTTAATCAAATGTCGGTTATTTTCATTTATTTTTGTATTTATTCTGAAACATTTTTGTATCTTAAATACTACCGGATTACTTTCAGTCAGAAAAGCCCTTTCAAAGAGTAAATAAAATATTGTTCGGATTGCTGGGAATATTTGAGAGATAGTTTGAGTATAGTTAGTTTTACATTAATTTATTTACAGACACAAAGTACAATCAATTTTAAAGAACTTTTTGCTTTAAATGAAATGAAGGTTACTGCTCACAAATAAAATTTTACTTATTTTGCCATTCAGCAACCTACTTTTTTCAGTGCAAATTTGTCCAGCTTTTGAAAACAATCTTTCACAAGCAGGGGCGCCGACTTTTATAAAACCTCGTGGGTGCTCATACTCATTTGATGACTTTATTTTTTTTTTTTTTTTTTTTTTTTTTTTTTTTGGCAGGGAGTAAAATACGCTACTTTTTATCATGGAAGTATTTAGCGTTCCGAGTAAATTAAAATATAAAAACCTTCAAAATTCGTCACAATCATAAACGAAGTCGCAGGCCCCAACTACTCTTACACAACAGTACAAATCGCATTTCAATCTGTCCAGTAGATTTAAAATTGTAAAGGAACAAAGTAGGAAAGAAAGATTCTTCATTTTCTAATTTGTGTTTCAGTCCGAAACGTACTAACCTTGATTAAAATAGGTTGGCCTATTTGATGCGAATAACAAAAAGATTTTCAAGTTAATAATAATAATATATCTATATCTATGTATATATGTTTGTTTGTTCTTCATACAAATTCACAGTTTTCATCTGATCTCGATGAAACTTTGCACACTTATCCTTTGAAACAACGATAAAAAACTGTCTACATTTGGTTCAAAAATTATGTGTATAAATAATACATGTTGTCTTATAATTTCGAAAAATTATTGAACGGCGATAGGCAGACGCGTTGGAAGTCTAGGTCGCTCAACTGCCTTTCGATACAGCGGTCAGGTAGCTTACTGATGTTTGGATCGTGGTCTCCGTTTCAAATCTCAGTGGAGGCATAGATTTTTAAAAATTGTTTTCGAATGTAAGAGTCACGCCTGGACCGTCGGTTATTCGGATTGAATGTTAAACTGTAGATATCACAAATTTAGGGATGCAATGCGAGGCAAATCGTAGATTGTCTTGCAATGATGTAGTTGAACACTTTGTTATTTTGATCCCTCAGGGGTGATTCGCAGTCAGTGTGTGTGTGTGTGTGTAATAATACTATAAATGCGGAAGTAAGTCTCTGTCTTTTTGTTACGTTTTGACGACTAAATTCCCATACCGATATTGACGGAATTTTACAAGAAAATCTGACATTTTTTTTTTTTTTTTTGTATTGATTAACAGTTGTAGTCACGAAATTTTAAGAACTTATCGAATAGTAACAGAGAGACGGATGTGTGTGTTAGTCTGTAATGTTACGTCGCTTGCTCAAGGTGTGCTTCTCGCTCATTATGTTAGTGTATAATTTGTTAGTAAATTTAGTTGAGAGAAAAAACTATTATTTAGTATTGATGTTGATTTTGTCTGTCCTATTGCTTTTTGTCTGATTAAATGTTTCTGGCACCAGTTTATTTTGCCTTCTGTTTTGACATGCCTTTCGGTCGTAAACTGGCCTAAGTTGTGACTCTAGCAGAGCACGAGTAGCTAAAGTTATTAGAACAGAAGAATCGGATGCTCATGCTGAAGAAAGAAGAAAAGACCAATCTGAAATAAACCTGCCCTTAGTTAACACCCCTCCCCCTTTTTCCCACATTCCGTCACCTTTGTTTTTTTGTTTTTTTTTTTTTTTTTTTTTTTTTTTTTTAAATAAATTCGAAATTGATTATCTTCAAGAGACAGGTTCGACCGTAGAATAATATAGTGGTGGCTTTCCTGTCATATTATGCCGACTCGGTGTTGTTTGGGACCAATCCTTTGTTACCCACAACTTTCTATATTCAATTCTGGCAAAGAAATTCTTAATCCACGCGTACGAAGTCGCGGGTATCAGCTAGTAACTAAATATTTGTGTACTCCGAATAGAAATCACAATTTTACTATTGATTTGATTTGAGTCCGCAAGGATCGCTCTCGGGAACAAAACCGAGGGTGGTAGGTGAGTGGTTAACTCTCTGGCCTCGCTTTCGGGAAGACCACTTCGAATCCCCGTCCGGGCATCCAGATTTGGATTTTCCATGGTTTCCCAAATCACTTCAGGCGAATGCGGGGATGCTTCATTCATGGCCGAATTGCTTCCCGTTGTGAGTGCAACTAGTAGCAACTAGTAATTAATATACAGATACAAAGGCAAAGGAAAAAATATTATAAATGATGCTAGATTTAACAATAAATAAGGGATACCTATCATAGTAATAGACATCTAAAAGTTAAACCATTACATTAACAGTGTGAATTATAATCTTTTATTAGCTGGAGATATTTATGCTTACCTACTTAAAGTTCACAGTTTTACTAAGAATTGTGTGATCAACATTAATAAACCTTTTTAAGAAGGAACATTTAATAATCTATATAATTATATCAATTTTTCAATGCAAACTTATTTTTTTAATTACAGCTGTATTGATAAATGTATCAGTGATTTTTTGAAGGTCCAAATCATCCACTCTTCCTTGGTTTATGGGCACTACCATGTGATCATTCAATCTTTGTTGAGTCATAGTACTCCTTAAATAACATTTCCTGAAAATAACCATTTTGAGATGCATGCCGATACTGGAATACTTAAAACGATTTTTAACAATTTGATAACATGATATGTTATATCTTGGATAGATCTAAAATGCCAAATTATATATTTAAAAAATTTTCACGTTTTTCAGTCCGATATTTTTTGTTCGTGCAATATCTAAAAGCATGTTACGATGAAGAACCAAACGATCCACATCTCTGTAGAACTCATTCAAATAACTGCTGCTAGTATCATTTTTATCCGGAAAAAATAGATCCATTTTACTCAAATATGTCATGGCACAGCCTATGACTATCTAAAAGTTCAAAATAATTTTTTCGATAAAAATCATCTGGTGATGAAAATTAGTGCGATTCACTTGATGAGTCGTCCATCTTTTGCGTATCTTACTTATTTTTGAAGTTGTTATTGTTGATCATAGGTCAAGAGTCGATTTCCAAAAGCTTTGAAAGTTTTCGTCAGTTCTTTGAAATGATATAATGTGCTTGATAGAATTACTGTACAGCTTTTTACAGATGCAAAGAAATCATCTTCAAATTTTCATTTGGAGCTTCCAAATAACTGAGCATTTCTATCAGAAGATTAATAATAAAAAGATATTTAAAAGGTGAAGACTTTAAAAACTATTTTGCTTTCGCTCCGTGGCGTCTTGTTTCTAACTTTTTGTGTCGTTCAGAGAACATAGCAGTACACTATAATTGTTTAGAATAGTTTTCAAGGAAGATATATGACAACACTATCTTGTTGGTCGTAACGGCCACGGAGAAAGATTTTGAACATCGCCAGCTGTATTGATTCAAAACAAGCTTGGCGTTTCGGTGAACCACGTAAAAGTGCAATAAGCTCTCTTATTAATAGTAAAAGTTCTTTTATTACATGTGTTTCTTTCATTGTATCTAGAACAAAACGAGTGAGCGATGCAATACACATAATTTTTTCTTGCTTCGATAGCTTTAACCGACGACTGAAGGCCAGTATGCGCTCTAGCATTAGAAGCACTGTCTGTATATAGACCCTCCTAACCATCTTGATATTCATGTCGAATCTTCTTAGTACGTCATTGAAAATTTCGAACAAATTTTGTCGGATGTTGTTGATTCGTTTTACAGGGGTCGATAAAACATTCATGTGTACTACACTTCCAGTCCATGCAGTGATAGCAGAATGTGACCTGTTCATTATTAGAAATATCACTATTTTAATCAACCGTAAATGAGTAACAGACCACATTTTGAACTACTTTGATTATTTTATGCTCTACTTCTTCACTCAAAATTGTGCACAGTTCGTTAGTGACATAGCATGACAGCCACCTATATCTGCTGCGGTGGAGCAAAGATTTTAAATCGGGAATAACCTGTTATTGCAGCTTCAACAACAGAATGTAATTTCAATGTTCGTCCCCGAGGTCCCTTATGGCTAGGTCTCCGGCTATTAAAATACGAAGAGTTGAAATCATTTTTATGAAGCCGGTTCTAAATGTTTTCATAATTTGTAGTTTACAGTTTGATAATATGCAGTGTGCATTGACACCATGTTCTAAACTGACTTTATGCAACATACAAAAAACGGTAAAAGTCAGACTTATCGTGCTTTTCAAACCTTTTAAAAGGTTTATTCCATGACGATAAACCAACTTGAGTGAATGCCTTAGTAGACTTATCATCTCTTGTGTAGGGAAATTTCCACCGGAGACTGAGCTCCATTGCAGGTTCAATTAAATATTAGTATTAAATATTATTTTATGCCATAGAAACGCCACTAGACATGGTTTCTTTACAAATTTGGCAAAACACATTATCTGTATGTTCATTAATTAACAGCCGCGCAAAAATTGTCTGCAACTTGGTTTGAAAAATTCGACTGAATAAGCAGAAATAGCATCTTCTGGTTGGAATTTTTGAGCCGTACTAAGCTAGTGTAAGGATCTTCTGTTTTGGGTATCTTACGATTTCGAAGGACGAATTTATCCACCGAAACTCTCAAAGCACGTGCTTTATTTACTTTATTTTCCAGCTCGAGTAGTAATGAGTGAGACACCTGAAACAGAGCCGCGGCCGCGAGAGCGCTGGCGGCGCCGGGCGAGTTGCTTGGCTCGATTGTGTGCGCGCTTTTCACAAACAAACCTACATTTACCACACGCTAGATAATGCTAGGTATGAACTAACCTAATGTTTATATTCTCCTTGGGCATTACGCACATTCGCTCACAATCGCATCTATAGTAAGGATGTATTTACTACCGGTATTTAGGTATTGCTCAAAGTCTCTTACCGTTTAGTTTTGATGTCTATGTTCATGGGTGCTCCGCACCCACTACTTACTTCTCGTGGGTGCTGGAGCCCCCGAGCACCCACAGAGTCGGCGCCCCTGATCACAAGGCACGCTTGTAGTCGGAATACACAAAGAGAAGCGGAGCGGGACGACAGATCCGAAAGAACTAGCTGCCCAGTGGCACTGCTCCGCGCTGTGCTGAACGCTGGAATGAGAGAACGTCGCGAACGAACCAGCTCTTCTCATCTTCTGGATTTCTTATTTTTTTCAGAGGGGAGTGGATAAACAATGAACTAAGAACAAACATTGGTCGGGCGAGAGTGCAAAGCCAAAACCAACTTACGCACACTCGATTGAAGTTAAGTTCAATCGAAACCGACACACCACCGTCATTACGGCTTCCAAGAAGAACTATCGTTCGCTTTTAGTGAGCGACTGCTCACTCGCTCTTTCAAAAGAACTGTTCTAAAGAACTGGCTCACTCGCGAACGACCCATCTCTGCGCTGTGGCACTCCCATGTTCACTTTCACCTGTTTCTATACAGCATTTCATAACCTAATTTTTTGCTTTTCAATAATCCTCAACCAAGTAAGCCACATTTTCGTCCTTTTCAATAGTTTTTACTTTATTCATCACCATTTTATAGCTTGTTACAAAATTGTTTGGAAAGGTCTTGTGCTACTTTATCAACTTTGCCTACCTTGACCATATAATCCGAAGTATATTCCATACCCAGCAATTGAGATTTCTGTAAATATCCTAGCCTCAATCAATGTTGCTGATTTACAAACCAGTTTCTGTTATGATTGCATATAATTCACTCCATCAATTTACCTACCACTGATGTCAAACTAACAGATATTTAATTTTGAACCCTATTTGTTACTCCCGTATGGACCGATATTACTATCGCTCTTTTCGATTCCTCTGGTAAGTAACAAGTCTCTAGACTCAATCTAAATATCCTTTCAAGGGTCAATGTATTTTGCCGCTATCTTTAACACATCTGTAGTAATATTATCTACATAGGCCCCTTTGCGGTTATTGGCTTTATAAGTTTCTTCATAATTTCAAGAACTTTTCCAAACTTTTTATTCCTCTGATTTCTATTCACATGGAAAAGTTCATCCTTTGATTTACATCCTCCCACCCCATATGAAAACTTCATGAAACCAGTTAGGTAAAATCTTGACCTTTCTGAAACCCTCATTAATTCCTTATCCATACTTATACAGTTATTTGAATACCATCCCTTATCTTCATCTTTTTAACGAAGCCGTAGGAAATCCTAGATGTACAATTCAGTGGTCCCTTAGTATACACGATACTCTTCATAAACCCATCTTTAGCTTGCGTCTGTGCTGGTATTAGTTTCTTGTTTAGTAGTTTCAAGTGTTGCCTGATGCCTTGCTATCTCATAACTTTGTTGTGTTCTCTTCTCACCAACCTCTTAAGTTTCCTCAACATATGCCTATATGCGTACAATGAACTCTTTAATTTTCACAATGGTTCCCGATATTTATTCGCGAAGCTGCTCTGTGATGAATCGACTCCAATTATCTCACCCTCTCCCGTTAAATATTTAAGGAAACTAGAAAGTAAATATTATAAATGTTTGCCGTCTACTATTTCTTTGACACACTGTGTACAAACGTCCACAAATTGCAGTATATATTGTGGCAGTAAATTCCACGATCGTACTCATCTTTTATATTACTGAATAATGTAAAACCAGGAAAGAGAGATATTGTGATATATAACCTTAAACCAATACCATTAATGTTTTAATTAGTTTAGTGCGATTGTTCAAACTAGTAACTGCGAAGGATCTTGTGACCGGGTGGCAACTTTCCTACAAAGTTAGTTTTCGTTAGGCTACCTTTAAATATATATATAGATATATATACACTTCCCTCCATAACTTATTATGCGCCCTCATTTCTATACATACAAATGAAATTTTTCTCTCACTTCTACCTGAAATCAAATACTAACTTGTTCTTGTATCTTCTTGCACATACTACTCCCAAATCTCCATCTAACATCGATCCAGGCCTCATCATCATTGTCTCATTTACATATCTCTCACTCTTGCCTGCTCCTTTTTCCTAATGATTCTCAATCCAGCTCTTTTATCAGATCAGTTACTGACTGCGTTCTACTCATGTTTCCGCAAGTTCCCCTTTGCAACGCCTCCAACTCCCGCATTTGATACCTACAATATGAGTCGCACGCTATACTACCACACTCAGGTGGCAATATGAACAAGGTTTTGTAGCTTAGCTTCATTTCCCTGATACTTTCCCCTCTTGAATTAACGTACGATTTTCCTTGTGTTTGCTATCCAAGTGAATTTATTATCAAATGATATTCCAAAATATTTACATTTTGTTCTTCCGGCAAATAATTTTCTCTCAACCATACAATAACACAATACCTTATTTTTTCTCTGCCGGCCTCGGTAGTGTAGGGGCTAGACTGCTAGCTCCTCGTACCGATGGTCGCCGGTTCGAGTCCGGCCGAGGGCATGGGTGTTTAGGTTAAGTTTGTGTTGTATGTGTCCTGTGTTGTCTTACAAATTGAGCGTTCACGTAATAAAAGTTTGAAAGCTTCATTGACGATATATAAAAATACATTGAGTGCTGGCAGAATGGCTACAGGCCGATTGCCAAAATAAAGAAAGAAGTAATATTTTTTCTGTCTTTGTAACTGACAATCTGACCCACTTTGGCACTTGCCTTCTTTTGTTCCTGAATGATCCAAGTAGATTCCTTTCAGATCCATTTGCCGCTCTTCATCATCCTCTCTCGCAATACGTGTTAATCTTTTCTTAAAAAATGTATGTCCTCATATTGCCCTAATACAAATATGAAGTGCGCTTAAAAAATCCGCACCCCTGATAGTAAAAAAGTTCATAGGCATTCCATGAGTTATTGTAATGTATTGTAATGTAATGTAAAAATACAATGATTACTCTTAAAACAGCCAAATTCCTTACTGTTATTTCAAAACGAGAAAAATTATCACGTGTTTGAAATGGATGTTTTCCACTAAGTGATGGTTTATATGAAAGAAGCGAAATTGTTTCCGACTTTGGTTGGTCCCGCAGCCCAGTCCCTAGGCTTACCTCTCCCGTTATGACGTCAGCAAGTTTCCGGTCGATCGCGTCCACTGAAACCAAATTGATGGAAGCGGATATTTCGCTCAAATGTCTATTTCAAGTCTGCGTTTATTGAATTCCACCGACAGTTTTCCGCCAGAGTGAGACATGCAAATGGCAAGCGATATATGGGTTTGTTTTTCGAATCTGGGAGACGGCTTTAAGGACGTAATCACAAAAAATTACAATTTGTTTCAGTATCTTAACAGATAAAACATCTCAGAATATGTCAGAAATAAGAGGTCTTATTTAATTTAAAAAATGCTCAATATCATTAATACGCGACAAATTTAGTTTTTAATAATAATTTAAGCTGCTTTCATGAGCGCCTTGTTACTGACGTCATTAATACATGCAGCTACATATTTTCGTGCGGCCTGGATGAGGATTAAAACTAATACTACGCGTTATAGAATAACATGTTAGGAATTCTATATTTATTTTCCATTTACCTAGATTTCAATGGTATCATATCTTTATCATCATTTATTCAGTCGCGTGCTAATAGTCCCAACTGCATCACGATGTAAAATACTACGGGATCTTGCCAAGTTGCTATTGAAGTGTAGATAATATCGACGATTTAAAGGTATGTCGGTGACTAGAGATATTGCCAATGGCAAAAGAGAACATATTTCATGTGCTGCCTGTGTTATTTTAATTTCAAAATTTGAGTTGATTACATAATATCGCGAGGAGGGAATTTAATAAGTTACCTTTGGGAGGGGCTTTTTTATTATCACTGGTGATATAAAAAACTTTACTTCCTTGATAAGACGAGTATAAACTGTTGAGCATCAAGTAGGGCCGTTTAGGGACACAGGAAACCTAACGGTGACAACAATCGGCCCTGAGTTCTAATGACCACCTCAGCCACTCACTGCAGGCGGGTCGAGTAATGCATCTCACCCGATAGTGCCGGTGGACGCAGCGACCTTGCAAACGGTTAAGGCCTCAGTTTCCGCATAGTACGGAGTTATATTTAATTGTGCAGAAGATTTCACGGAACCATTGCAAAGAAATGTTTCCGCAAGTTCACGATCGCTGTCGTTGGATCGTATTAGCATCGAAGGAATGGACTCGGAAGATATTAGAGACTTTGCGGCTAAAATGGCACCCGCCATGAGTGATGGAGGGGTGAAATACTCTCGCTCAACCAACGGCCCAAGCGGCTAGCAGCAGGACGAACAGCGTTCAGCTTTTGGAAAAGTTCAATGACAGCGACGAACCACCCAGCTGTCAAGACGGTAGCAAACAACAACAAACAGCCTGACACCCGCCAGAAGAAAACTTTTGCCTCCACCTCGAAGGATGGAAGTACAACATCCGCACCCAATCATACCGTCGTCATTGCTCAGGACGATACACGAGACGAAAGTGGAGAGAACTGACAGCGACCAAAGAAAACTAACCGAGCGATGCAAGTGACAGACTAAAATACCCAAGAGTCATACGCTGACCGGTTCGATGTACTGGTGGAAAATCAGCTAGAAGGAAGAGGATACATCCGACTAATCCCCCTCACCATTGCTCGGGTACTTGAAATATTTCGGAGATAAATCGAAGGCTAGAGGATGGAAGCTATCTGCGAAGCTGCTTTCGACCTACAAGTTATGGTGTCCCAATCAAGGCCAGTTGCACGGTATTCTTCAGGATAATAATTGTTAATCTGCAGGAGAAGGTCATTGCCTACTGGCTCCCGAGCCACCTAGAGGATAGTAAAATGTGTGAAACGTGAGTTATCAATATGGTTACTTGCTACTGAAGTCCAAGCTGGCCTAAGCGACGCCCGCTTACGCTGGGATCTATGACACAACTTCAGGTACCAGCGGGTCCTACAAGAAATTAAGAGAAAATACCTATGCCACTGTTCGCGATTGCAGTAAAGGACACCGTGGAGAAGAGTGCAATAATAGGTCTTGAAAATTTTCTACACATGAAGTCCATCCAGCTTTGAAAAGGAAAGGACTAACCGTGGATACCCTCATTGCTTCCGGTGCCACTCGTATAGTTAGGTCAGCAAGCAGCCGGTGTGGTGGTGTTACTCCTCAGCGGACTGCTCGCTCGTGAAGGGGAAACGGCAACCCAGAGGAACCACATGTCGCCTCTACAGAGGATGTCCCAAATATAAAAGTAGCACGAGAAAGGCGAGCTTGGAACACGACCTAAACTCCAGACACCACGAGTGGTGCAGTAGAACGGCGAACACCATTGGTTGAATGCTTCAACGGAAAGTGCGATAGTTCGGGCTAAGAGTGTGGAACTCCGAGAAAGCTACCTATTTTCCTGCATCACAACGGTGCCCTGCAAACATCGTTAACGCCCAAAACGAAAAATGTACCTGCATTTCCAACTCTCGAGCCGAATAGCATAAATTCTTAAATGAGTTGCAGCCGGTTATTAGCAAAAAAAAAAAAAAACTCAGAATATGAGGTGGGAGACTTGAACAAGCATTAACCGACTGGGCCAGAGCAATGGTCACGGCCTGGGGATGACCGAGTAGCTCAACTAAGGATCCAAGATAGCACAGCCTGGAAGCAAACCATATGGTTCACCAGAGCGAGGTCACGCATCCGAGCCTTACACGGCCAGCGAGAATTAGCATCTACAGATGGGCATGAGGCCAATGTCCTCGCTGGGGTATTTGAGGACAACTTCCAACCAGTAGCGGATCACTACGATGACGACTATATCACCAACGACACCGAAAGAAGCGCCAATTCCTAGCAAATGACAATAGGAAAATACAAGAGATAGATGAAGTTCAAAAAAACAGAAATAATTAACATTTTTGGAAAGCAGCTGTCGACAAAGGCTGGATGGGATAAACAACATGGTCCTGAGCCAACTTACGGCCGCAGCTGTCCAACAGTTGATCCAAATATTCAACTCATCCTTTAGACAAAGGATATATCCGTAGGTCTGCAAAGAAGCGGAGACAATGGCCATCCCAAAATCAGGTTAGGGCCTAATATTTCCACAGAATTATAGGCCTTTATTGCTGCTACCAGCAGTGTAAAAATCTCCGAAAAATTGATACTGAGTCACGTTATAATTCTCATACAATACCTCCACTCCAGTCACTCTACAAGATACCAACAGGTACGGATTGTGGGAGAAAATACTGACGCTTTTAACTGATAAGGGCACTGGGATTATAATACTGCTAGATGTTGCCAAGGTATTCGATTCTGTGTGCCATTGATAACGGCAGGAATTCCTCGACCATACATAGACCTAATACGAAGTTACCTGAGTCACACATTATTCTCGGAGAGAGTCGTGCAGACTCATTTTTTTTCCTGAAGAAGAGTCCATACTGGTGTACCGCCAGGTTTAGTCCTGAGTTCTGTACTATACCCAGCAGATCAGCTTGTCTCAGGTCAAACTCCGTAAATGCAGCTTTTTACACAGATGATACGGCATCGTGGAGCGTGCAGCTAATTGTAGGACATATCCATACAGTGTTGAATCTACTAGAGAAATGGGCGTGGAAGCGGCGTCGACAATTCCCTTTCAATACTGTTACATAGAAGAGTAGCACCGAGACCACTTTGCTTTGACCTGTTAGGTGTAAAATAACTCAGAGGACCGTCTTCTCTAAATTGGTATCAGTCTCGATCAACGACTGACCTGGATATACCACCAAGGAAGACTGTACACGCTGCACGCAGTGTTAAACTTCATCTTTACTCTACCACCGCGCTGTAGGGTCCAAATCAAACAGGCTCTCACTCGCCCTTTAATGGAGTACGCCAACCCGGTGAGGGTATATGCGACTGGAAACCATCGAAAGAAGCTCCAGATACTCCAATACTATTTTGTAGGGCACTGAAAAGAGCCCTGCATCTGCCACATTCCTTTCCGACAGCAGAACTTCACGCACTATCCACTACGCCAAAAGTGATAGATTCAAAACAATAGCCCAAGAGTTTTACATAAATCTAGCTATGTCACATAACTTAATTATCCGTAGTCACGAACAACAAGATGTTGAGGAACTGTACCACACAATGCCCATTTTAAAAACGTAAATCAAAGAGAACCCTGCGAAGCAACAAAAAAATGTAAACAGCAAGGGCATCAGTATCAAACTGCAAATACTAGGGGCTGATGTCGTCAAAAAGGGCGACAGGCACCCCTACACTGACATAGCCAGCAACACTTTTTCCTTTCGGTAGTGTAGTGATCCTGCCAGCTGATTGATAAGAGCAGACAGGGTAAACTTCCACTGGAGCCGTGGATAAGGGCATGTTTCTCATATGAATATTCGTTGTAGGTCCCTACTGGAACACCTAACAGGTTTTATGGCTCAGTACCTTAAGATATTAATATAGGAATGGAAGTTAAATTGTTGTAAATGGCAGTTACATATTAATACATTTATTTACACGAGCAATGACTGTTGGCATGTGTGAATATCTACAACGTTTAATTGGCTTTATAATAAAATGGTTATGCGTTCACCGGATCATTCGGCACAGGGCCAAGGACAAGGCGAGCATGTAATTTATGGGCGCCTCGCAGCCCAAACTAACTGGAATATTGATAATATTTCTACAAGACTATGCCCACATGAATGTGACCAAATGATCGACCCTCTAACTGTTCACACCCAGCTATCACGGTAGAACCCACCTTTGTGTTAGACGCCTGGCATCATCTTCTGTCTCCAACCGCCGCCCTGACGGCGCCGGCGACGACGCCCTAGGCGTCGATGTGATACATTGAAATACTTTCATAGAGAGACCGACAGATCCCTATTCCTAGGGTTTAAATAGAAACTGCCTGGAGAGGCAATACTTCTCGCTAACCTGCTGTATGAAGACACTTTACCAGCTTACAGTAATGACAGGTGCTTGGCAACTGGCGACTTAGGACTCGATGATTGGCGTGCTACTTCTCAGGTCATAGCTGCAATTGCTTAACTATTTCATGCTCGCCCGCCCTGAATACTGACTTGAGAATTAGTATGAGGTTTTTAGGCAACTGATAGACCTCGCAGGATCAGCAAGAGACTTACACCAGTGTCTCTGCTTACCTCCATAAACAAAGCCTGCATCGAAATGTCGGTAAACCGGAGTAACGAAACAGCATCGTGAAGCAGTTGTTAACGCCCACAGTTTAAGCTGATTTTAACACATAACATTTCGTATTCTGGTACTTCTCGTCTCTTGCACTGAATGGCAAAATCATCAATTTCGACTTTAAAAATCTAACTATACAGTCCCAGAACTAACAAAGCTTTCTTTAAAAGTAAAAAAATAAAATACAGTATACAAATATTTTCACTCTCAGTTTTCCGTTATTATAATTCATTGATGCTAAATACAGGACAATATTATTTGTCTTCCACTATTGACTTCTTCATATACTAATATTAATGTACTGGCAAATGGTTCATAAATTCAAACTAAAAGAATATTCAGAATAAAAAAAAAAACACATTTAATACATATCGTACAGTTAAAGTACCAGAAACTCAGTACAAACAAGAACAGAGAGGTAGAAATATGCGACAGACGGACATTAATTTAAATATCACCCGCTTGATTCACACAGTTTCTGAAATGAGGTGCAGTCTCCACAGTTCCTCTTTAAAAATAAACTGTACGAACAGTTTAAAATGAAATAGACACTAATCGCAGACATTTACGATCCACTTCCATTCAAAATAGACCAGTGGTAAGGCTCCATGCAAAACTATTTACTAACAAAACTCTCACATCAAACGAAAAAGCCAGAAAAAACTTTTGGAAGATAATTATGATTTTCCATACTTTCATTGAAAGAGTTATCCGAGTCGCACATATTCTATAGTTTTCAAATAAAGGAGTACATATTTTTCTGCAGTAGGGGTTGAACCAAGACATGATAAAAACAGAGAAGCACTAGCGAAAATACCCTACTTAAAAAAGGACCTTCTAAGCTTCGAATATTTACTCAATACTCAAAAAAAAAGAAAAAAAACTTTCTGGAACTGTTCAGTACGTGAAGAAGGAATTAAATGCACAGATAAAATGCGAAACATGTTCTGGATAATGATACATAATGAAAAATTTTTGTAAAGGAGTCGCGCAGAAAGAACATTCAGGGTGGTGGGTTAAATCTTAAGACACGTGGGATTGGTTAAATTATTAATATATGGAACTAGCGAAAAGTAAAACTGTGGACAAAGATGAAGGTTTCAGTGTCTGAATATAACGGAGATCATGCGTCCTATTGGGTGCGCTGAGGTGACGATATTAGCTCAGAATAGAATTAGAAGGAGTACCAGATCACAACAGTCGAGAGACTTCAATCTGATATTTCTATTTAGCTGCCCTGCTGAATCCAATCCAGTGTTTGTGTTTGGCTAGATGTTCTATCCCCTTCCGTGTTCATGGTATCTGCGTGGAATCTCTTCTGACGTATCCGTACTGATGGAGCTGGAATGTATCGACGCACCACAGTATTATACGCCGGCCCAAAGTCCCCTCTCGTCAGCTCTAAGACCCAGAAAACTGAAACATGTTTAAGACTGGTTCAAAAAGTAAAGAACTGGAGGCCTAGTGACAGAAACCAGTACCCTGAAGAATTGGCCGTGGTTGTTGAGGTACTTGTCCCACTGCGAAACAAAGCGGTACATGGCTGTCTCGTAAAATTCCTGTGGCTGCGATGTGAACCAGTTCCGCACGTTGCTTGACGTCGTCGTCCCAGGTGAATCGTTTGCCCTTCAGAGCAGAAAGGGGCAGAAAGGAGCCGTCTTAGTCAAAGAAGAACGTCAAGATAACCTTTCTTCCACTTGTGTGGATGGTTTTGGATTTTGTTTGTGGTCGTGACCCTCGGTGCTTCCACTGGAGATTTTGTCGTTTCGATTCTAGTTTGAAGTGATGACACCAAGACTCATCTCCATCCACCACTCGTGCCAGGAACTCATTACTATCCCTGGCACAGCGCTGCAAATGATCAAGACAGTGGTCCATTCGACATTGTACACACATATTGTGCCAGTTTAGTCTTTCCGTGAGGATGGTGTGAACACTTCCGACGCTCAATCCGACCTCAGCGGCTACGGTTTTCACTGTAACTCAGCGGTCCTGGGTAACGAGTCAATCAACCAACTGGACGATATCATCGGTAATGCGATGTGTTTCAGACACGTACATCATCGGCCAACAACACCCATCCTTCCCTGAAGCGCTTGTGCCACGCCATGACCGTTGGAACTGACATGCAGTGTTCACTGTACACTTGTGACATTCTTCGATGAATGTCCGTTCCCCTTACTCCTTCCGCTGTCAGAAAACAACAACGCCTCTTTTGCTCTTCTTTTGACGCCCCCATATCACTGCTTACAACACTAATGAGCGCTGGACGACTGACCCATGCTTCTCCTAGCTTTGTGGTCACGTGACTTGCCCTCGTGACCCTCCAGCGGCATGTGGACTTCCGTGCTCATGTCGGAAACTCTCTTTGTTACTGTCGCAACGATATTATTATTCTGTCACCGGCTTGCACATTTCAGACTCCGGCTCGTTTCTTTTTAAACGTTCCTTATACACTGATGAGCCAAAGAAACTGGTATACCTGCCTAATTTCGTGTAGGGCCCCCGCGAGCACGAAAAAGTGCCGCATCACGACGTGGCATGGACTCGATTACTCTCTTAAGTAGTGCTGGAGAGAATTGACACCATGCATCCTGCAGGGCTGTCCATAAATCTGTAAGAGTACGAAGGGGTGGATATCTCGTTTGAACGGCATGTTGCAAGGTATCCCAGATATGCTCAATAATGTTTATGTCTGGGGAGTTTGGTGGCCCGCGGATGTGTTTAAACTCAGAAGAGTGTTCCTGGAGCCACTCTGTAGCAATTCTGGACGTGTAGAGTGTCCTGCTGGAATTGCCCAAGTCCGTCGGAATGCACAATGGACATGAATGGATGTAAGTGATCAGCCAGGATGCGTACGTATGTGTCTCCTGTCAGAGTCGTATCTAGACATATTAGGAGTCCCATGTCACTCCAACTGCACATGCCCCACACCATTACAGAGCCTCCACCAGCTTGAACAGTCACCTGCTGACATACAAGGTCCATGAATTCATGAGGTTGTCTCCATATCCGTACACGTCCATCTGCTCGATACAGTTGGAAACGTGACTCGTCAGACCAGGCTACATGTTTCCAATAATCAACAGTCCAATGTCGGTGTTGACGTGCCCAGGCAAGGCGTAAAGCTTTGTGTCGTGCACTTAGCAAGTGTACACGAGTGGGCCTTCGGCTCCTAAAGCCCATATCGATGATGTTTCGTTGAACAATTCGCACGCTGACACTCGTTGATGGCCCAGCACTGAAATCCACGGCAATTTGCTGAAGGGTTGCACTTCTGTCACCTCGAATGATTCTCTTCAGTTCGTCATTGGTCCCGTTCTTGCAGGATCTTTTTCCTGCCACAGCGATGTCGGAGATTTGATGTTTTACCGGATTACCGATATTCCCGGTGCACTCGTGAAATGGTGGTACGGGAAAATCTCCACCTCATCGATACCTCGGAGATGCTCCCATCTCTCGTGCGCCGACTATAACACTACTTTCAAACTCACTTAAATCGTGATAACCTGCCATTGTAGCAACAGTAACCGATCTAACACCTGCACCACACCCCTGTTGTCTTATATAGGCGTTACCGACCGCAGCGCCGTACCCTTAGTGTTTACATATGTATGTCTTTGCGCACGCATGCCTATACCAGTTTATTTTGCTCTTCAGTCTATGTATATGATAATTATTCTCGAATGTGGAAACTGATAGAAATATATCGCCCACAGCTCTCCAGCAATCAGTAGCCAGTGTTTGTGTGTTTACAGATTGCTGTGTGGAGAAGGGCGCTCTGCATAATGAGGTGTACCCTGCAGTGCGTGCGAGATGCCGAGCCCGGGGCTACGAGCTGCACGTTGTCGATCTACACTGGAGAACTGCGCTGGAGAAGCAGCAAGACCACGAGTTTCCCGAACTCTGTCTGGGAGAGCTGGCACGTCAGTAAAGCTACTCACCACTCTTATTCATTCATTATTAGTTTATCCTTTGACACCCCGATTATCGAGGTGCGCTCAACTGCCAATTTTTTCTTGATGAAACGAATCAGAAAACTTTCATTGTAAATAAATAACTACTCGATGGTAGGAGCATTATTGCACGAGCTACAGATGGGTTGAATGATTATGGGGTAGCTCAAGGGCGTATCCAGGATCAGAACTAGGGGGGGGGGCAACATCTGAATTAGGGGGGGTAACTCGTATTTTTTTCGAGGAAATGGGGTGGGGGACTGAAATATGATGATTTCTTACAAAATAAAACTCAAACCTATTGAGGACACTATTTTTATTATTGATTAACATAGTAATCCAAGGACCTACTATGCAGTTAATCAAGATCGTAACTCAATTACAGTTTTTTATGTAAATATTAATCGTCTCGGATTCTCAGAAAAATTTTCAAAAACTTAATTTGTCAATATCTCACTGTGTACTTTCACGAAATTTCGAGGCACACTCATCAGGCATAATCCTGTCAATCTTTACTCTCCCATAATGCTCCTGGGCCAGTTCTTCACTCGTCGAAGCGTACTGAAAACAACTCGATTTTTTCCTAGGGGGGGGGGGCAGCAGCCCCCCTCTGCCCCTCGCTGGATACGCCCATGGGTTAGCTGCTTAGTACATAATCTTTAGGGTTTTACTAACAGCAGCGTGAATGAAGAGAGAACATGGAAACGGGAAACGTATCCTAAGATTCCCTCTTCAAATTTTTGAAGATGACCACTAGATGGCACTATTCATATGTGACATTAATACTGTTGTAAAATTTGTCATTTTTTATTGTTAAAACAGAAGCAGCTCAGAAATTGACCGAGTTGTTTTCTTACAGTGGACGTTTAAAAAAACAGTGTTGTGAAAAAATGAAAATGTCACGGGAAGGTTTCTGTTGAATATATACAGGGTGCTTCAAAAAAATGTATACACACTTTGAACTTCCATAGAAAATTTATTTACCGTTCTACAAAGTTAAATTTCAGGAAAATAGAAAGCTAAAAGTCCAATGTAAATCAAAACATAAACAACAAATGTTAATACTGTTCAAATTGGTGACCTGCAGCATCAATACAATTCTGAGTACGAGTCACCACAGATTCTGTACATCGTATCAAAACGTCCAATGAGATTTCTCTACACACTGCTTGAATCTCATTCCAAAGAATGTCTAGGTTACGTGGTTTACGTTTGTACACCTCATCTTTTACTGTGCCCCACAAGAAGAAATCCAGTGGTGTAAGGTCTGGAGAGCGTGCTGGAAACTCGATTGGCCCCCTGCGTCCTATCCACCGGCCCGACAAATTTTGATCCAGGTAAGCTCGTACGTCCCTGTGATAGTGCGGCGGAGCACCATCTTGTTGAAAATAAAAATCATCATTACCGTATAATGCACGAATGGCAGGAAATATGGAATCAGCAAGCATTGTTATGTAATTAATACCAGTTACAGTGCCTTCAAATAGAAAAGGTCCAATGAGTCCCCTTGAAGACAAACCGCACCACACATTTACACCTGGCAAATTTAGAGCTTTTTCAATTGTAATGTGAGGATTTTCTTCACCCCAGTAAACACAATTGTGCCTATTGACAGTTCCATTAAGTTTGAATTGGGCTTCATCCGACCAAATGATGCTACCCATAAATCCCGGTTCACGTATCACCATCTCCTGAATCCATTCACAAAATTGCAACCTTCTATCTGGATCGTCGTCACTTAGCTGTTGCACCAGCCTTGGAATGTAAACACGATACTTGCCTCTCTTCAGAATGCGTAGCACGCTGCTAGCACTTACATCACTTTCACGTGCCCCTTGCCTTGAAGATTTGTTAGGAGAGCGTTGAAACAGTTCCAAGACTGCCATTGATGACTCATCACTTGTAGCTGTTCGAGGCCGACCTGAATGACCTTTATGCACATCACACACTGTTCCATGAACTTCGAACTTGTCTCGTATGCGTGTAATTGTTAATCTTGAAGGTGGTTCCGTATCATACTCCCTTCTCCACTGTCTTTGAACTTCATTTACATTCTCAAACTTCCAGTACCACTTAATAACCTGCTTACGTTCTTCAAAACTCAAACGTACGTCCCCCATGTTGATATTACAAATTCCAACTGATAATATAACATAGAGGGACGATTATGCTGGCACCTGGCGAAGAAATATAACACTAGCCTTGTAGAGCGGGAAAACAACAATAGTTTAAAGTGTGTATACATTTTTTTGAAGCACCCGGTATATATATTTGTTGCAATTTTAGTAAAAGCCTAATTCAATAATAATTCCTCAAATCATTCCGTTCAGTTTTTGGCAATTAATCGACATCAGAAAAGGCTATTTACAATTGGTTTGTAGTGATTGGTCCGTCAGTGATGAATTCAACACGATCTATCAAAATCGGTTGTTGTTGCAATAAACATAGAAGTTGTATGCAACATGATTAAAGGTTATCAGCATGCGACGGCCGAATTCATCATTATGCATTGTTAAGAGACTTTCCTTGAAGACTTATCAAATTTAATTTTAATTGATTTCTAATGTGATAGAGAGCAAGGGCCAGTGACCATTTCCCTAAACCCACATTTTGCCTTTTCTTTTCCCATCCTATTTTTGTCCTATACGAATGTTAATTTTAAAACCTATCAACATCTTTAATAAATAATACATCATAAGACTTTTCTGTTAGTTATCTGAAGCTTTTAACTACATACACCATTTATACTGAAGTAATAGATAAAATATTATGGCGAACATTTCAGCTGGTTTGTGGATAGCTGGAAACAATAATAACATTGGAAACATTTCTTTTTACATCCGTTAATGCTATGTACTTCAAACGAAAGACTATTAAATGAAGTGTCTCTCAATGTTTAATTTTTTCCACTGTAATATTTAATTTAATTGCTGTGGACCGCACGCTCCGATACCAATTATTCACATCTCTCTTCGTAATTTATTTCAATCTCTGACCTCCATCCCTGAGAAAGAAAATTTTCCCACACCCTAATGCCTGTGGTTATGGTCATCTTTTCCCATCCATGCATCTCCCTTATTTTTTTCACCAATATCTTTCCACGCCTCTTCACCAATATACGCCTTGTACACACCCATGTCTCTCTCACCCTGCTCTGTCTTCCAATGAATCCCATTCCAGCTCCTTTACCTGTTATATCAGTTATTGATTGTGTTCTGCGGAAATTTCCAGAGACAAATCTAGAAGCATTTCTTTTTGAACCCCCTCCAACTCTTGTATTTGATACCCAAAAAGTGTATCCTGTATTACCCCACCAAATTCAAGCCAAAGTATGACCAAAGTTTTGTAATACAATGTTTCTTATGTCTCTGGTATATCGCCTCATCACTCTCTCCAAAAAAATAAAGGATTTTGAAACATTTTCCTACTACCTGTCCAATGTGTCCTGCCCGGTTGAATTGATTATCAAATTTTATGCCAAGGTATTTATATTTCAAGTCTTCAACAAGCAATCTTTCCCCACAATCATAAGCAACCGTTAGTTTTTTATCTCTTTTTTAAATTATCTTCATCCCATGTTGACGTACCCAGATAGCTATCCTGTCCAGATCACCCTCCAGCTGTTCACAGAATTCTTCCGTTTTAATCCTATTATATAGCATTATGAAACCTAATTTCTGATAGTAAACCATCAGCACAATCATTCATTAGATAAACGAATAGCATTGGGCTCAATACGTATACTGTGGCACTCCTATTTTCACTTCCACTTTTCTTGATACCGCATTTCCTACCCTAACTTACAAGATAGTTTTACCCAGAAAATCTCTTTTTTATACCACATTAGTTTTTACCTTGTTTTGCATAATTTTATGGCTCACTCTGTCAAAAGCCATTAAAAGATCTAGTGATACACTATCAACTTGGCCTCTCTTTATCCTAGATATCTTGCATTTAGCACAATAACTGAGATTCACATGAATATGCTTGCCTGAAGTCATGTTGTTGATTTGAAAATCACTTACTTTTCTCACAGACATTTCTAATGTATTTGCACATCAATTTCTCCACTAATTTACCTACCACTGATGTCAAACTGATTGGTCTGTAAGTTCCAACCCTATTATTCACCCCTCCTTTATGGACCGGTATTACTATCGCACTTTTACAGTCCTCTGTTAAGAATCAAACATCCAGAATCATCTTAAATGACGTTTCAAGACTGGAATAATGTCACATCCCGTTATCTTTAAGACGTCTGCAGTAATATTATTTACACCAGCCCCTTTATGCTTTTTTAGGTTACTTAGTTACCTCATGATGTCCTCAGGATGAATTTCAAATTTCTTTTAGTCTTCTCATTTCTAATTGTGTGGATAAGCTCGTTCTCCGATTTTCACCCTCTCACTCCTGATTCATATTCCCTGATGGTATCACTAAACGAGTTACTTAAAATCTCTGACTTTTTCAAATCCTCAATAACTTTTTCTACATCGTTATCTAAAATTGTCTCAACACCCTCCCTTCCTCTCAGTTTTCTTGCATTAATGGTTTACCAGTTGTGTCTAATAATGGCAATACTCTGCTCTAAATATCATAATTTTAAATCATTATAGAGAAACATACTGTAATGTGGAACAGCTTGAAGCCAAAATGGTAGCTAGTGAGATTAAGAGGCATGCATGTAATAAAGATTCATTCTCCGATCCCACACAACACTCTAAGGTCTCCCGTGATCTTGGGTTTTCACCTGACGCACAAAATCCTTTCAAGCAAGTAATTGCTGATACCTCAGATATTAAGAGCTTAAAACACAATGTTGGATTTATAGTTTTACTAAGAAATAACCGTTCAACTAATAACTCTTCATAAAACTTAACTCTTCTACGCTTTTTCAGGAATAAAGTTTGTCTACTTTATGTCTTAGTGGTAACAATTAACAATAACTATGTTTGGTACAGGTCACCGTAATCTGTGGGCCATCGTTCTGTGTTCTTCCTTAGGGTGTGACTGTGTTGTGGCAGACAGCAATTGATCTACCTGTTTGACAGTCGGGGAACTATTCTGGTCATGGTAGGAGGTCTAGCAGGACAGCTCACAAGGCGCCACACAGACGCTACCGTACTCATTGACTTCTGGATATTCGAGCCTTCATAATGGGCTGAAAAAGTGTTTTTTTACTGGGCTTCCATCTTCCTTCAGTTGTGATAGCTTATCGTAGTGGAGAAAAGGTCTGTAGGTGTCACCATCTGTGGGTGATCGCATAACCTACGTTCCGTTCACAAGTGTTAACTTCTTTGTGTGTTGTGCTGGTTTTAAGGCATAATTAGGAGCCGTTTTAGAATTCACGGTAATGACTACGCAAATCCACATAAAAACAGAACGAAGACTTTCCCGGCGTATGATTGCAATGTAGTCTTCACGGGTGTACCGCCGGATAGTGTTGTGGAAACACAATATTTCGACGGCTGGCTCTGCCGTCTTCTTCAGGTGATGAGACATGTGTAATGGTCGGCTGACCCACAGCCCTCAGTAGCTGTGGGTCAGCCGACCATTACACATGTCTCATCACCTGAAGAAGACGGCAGAGCCAGCCGTCGAAATATTGTGTTTCCACAACACTATCCGGCGGTACACCCGTGAAGACTACATTGCACATAAAAACAGTAAGCAGAACGATCGGTACAACAGATCACAGAATTTATCATTGGCCCATTGTACTTCCTGTTGTATAGCAAGGCCACATTTAAGCATAGGCTACATAGGCTGTAACCTAGGGGCCCGCACCACAAAGGGGGGCCCGCATCAGAAGAAAAAAAAGGTCACCCATAAATTTTTGGGCTGAATTTCGAATTTAAGCATCCGTAGCCGGAGGCAGCCAGGGCCACTGCCTACAGGGGGGCTCGCACCACATGTATAGCCTAGGGGCCCACAAAGCCTAAATGTGGCCCTGTTGTATAGCACGTTAACGCTTTAAACTCCAAACTGGAGGGTTATGTTACAAGAGCAGTACTCGGTTATTTCCCATCGAGAATCTGTCTTGCAAACTAACCTTTTTCTAAGCACCTTAATAACAGTGTTTCTTGGTTCTCCGATTGACGCTTAATTGATTTATTCAGAACTAACGTTTCAACCATCGTAATATGGATTTCGTGAGAGGACTTTGGTTTATTGAATCGTTATTATAATAGCGGAATGTATTCCGTGATCTCTTTTTCAGATATGATCATAAATGGGGAGGCTTTCACTTTTTACGTTCCGGACTTCTTTTTTTATTTTCTGATATTTCTCTAATTTTCGCGAATCATCGTGTGTTCTCTTGAACCAAAACTTTAATTATCTTGAGTAAAATTTAGTTTCTGTTTTCTCTTAGTTATCTGGATGGAGCCGCGTTTATTTATTAACATCTAATGTTTCAGCCATCGTGCTGTGCCTTTTATCAGTGCGCGATTGCTGAAACATAGGATTTTAATTAATCAATGCGGCTTCACCCAACAAAATAAGAGAATAGAGACAAATACCATTGAAGTCTATGCAATCAAAATTTAGCGTCTCACGTTTATTGATCACCAGATCGATGACTCAAAGACATACAGAGGGTCGCTGGAATTAGCTGGCAAAGAATTGCCCAAGCCTGTTCCACGTAGAGAATATTGTTCTAGTTCTTTGTGGACTCATAACTCTAAGAGGCCACATCATATCATGATTGAATTGGCTGATAATGGTGATGATGTCCGTTGAAAAGATAGGATAATGGCCCAAGAAGAACATGGACGATTATGGAAGAACTTATGAAAGACTTACAATTGTAAACGCCGATAGTAGACTTTGGCTTGATCAAACTTCCTCATGACTGATTAACAAAATGTAGAATTTTCCCCCTTTCGATGATCTGTCCAACTTATTTTTATTTTTGATTTACTATCGTTTCGCTTCTTAGTGACGTAGATATATCACCATATCTGACTACGTTTAGATATTATTTTATGAACGATGTTTTGGATAACAATCCGTATATGTGATAAACTGTCACTTTAGTACTTTAGTCTATTTTAATTTTGTCAAACTAAGGACCTCTTTGATAGGAATTTAACGGAACATCAGGAAAAGATCTTTCAAGTAAGTAGCATATTGTTATTCTGCCGCCCAGGTTCCCCTATCAAACTCGTTGGCGTTCTTTTGTCTGGCGGTACGATTACTTAACTTGTTTGTGCTTTAAGACAGCTAATGATTGACCTTGCATCTCGCATCAACCAAAAATTCTGGCAAACTGTCAACTTCTTGATCTTCAATCCTCCATGTCTCTTTTCAATTACTACTCTGACGTCTGTCATATTTCTTATTGCCTGACTTTATATTTGTCTGTAACTTCAAAACTGAAAGCTCTAATAAGAATTCAAAAGTTTTTATGCGACTCATATTTCCTTGTATCTGTCTTCCAATCTCTGCTAGGCCGCGGTTTCAAAGAAATTAACCCTCTACCTGCAAGCACAATATATGCTTGTGTCCAGATTTTCGAGAAAAATAATTTTAGCTCCCCGCTCCTTTCTCTAGGAATCCTACAGCCAAACTAGTCACCAATCGAATGCCGTACCCGGTCAGATAATTACTGCCTTCATTTCACACTCTCCTGCCATGTTGCAGTAATACTCGCTATAAATAATTAAACAATTTATTAGATATCGTTAAACTATCCTAAAAGATATTATATACTCTAGGTGGAAAAGTATGTATTTTAGTGGCTGAATAAGATAAATGTAGGCATTTGTTTTGGCATTGTTATTTTTCAAGCGTGGCACAATAATGCAACTACATCAATCCTGTCGGTTAGCGCGCGGATCAAGAACAGAGGTCGCCGCGACATAAAATGCCACCCTTCAAATACGATTTCGTCGCCTTCTGATGTTGCCGCCCGGAACAAATGCCCCAGTTTGCTCCCCTCCCCTCCCTAGATCCGGCCCTGAACTTTACTGAAATGTTAGTTTAGAATAAATGGACGCGGTTCGACCTCGAGAACAAGGAATTACTGACAAAGACCAAGAAATATTACGCAATAATTGGCAATAAAGACAGAGGCAATTCTCTAATAGGGGAGATGCAGACAGCGTATGTTGTGCCGGTACTGTTCCTGAGCAACTCCCTGGGCACCCCACTTCTTCCTAACACTGTGGAGACGCAGGACTTCGAGATGGCAGTGGAGCGCGCAGAGAATAAGGAGCTACTCCGCAAGTGGTACCGTCTGGACAGCTCGGCCCAGCCACCCTGCTACCGTCTGCAGCCCACGGCTATACACATACCAGGTTTCAAGGTACCTTACACGAGAGTATTTTCTTAACAGATCATATATTTCTCACTATAGAACATGTTTAACATATAAAACGCACGAGTGTCATTCCATGTCATATCGACCATGTTACTCCTTTCAATACGTCACAATATTGGAAAAGAAGTTTGAAAACCTGAGGAATATGCTTCCAAATTCAAATCCAATGGAGGCAACAAAAAATTACCTTAATATAAATGATATAGAGGGAAACTATAACAAAGTACAGAACCAACAATGGAGAGAATAAGCAACTCACACCCTCCAATGTTTTCACTCAGGTTATCCACTGCCTTCCCACTTCATTGGAGAAGGTGCCGAATACTGTTGGCTATTTATGATTCAATAGTGAGAAACTGTGGAGAACAATCGTAACAACTTTCGTTACATTTACATTAAATGCTGTAAAGATGTTGACATAAACTTTTTATGTGTTCATAGTAAGCCCTGTCTACTAATTTTGTTCTTTTTTAAGTATCCCTTTTTTTCTCAAAATAATTCTCGTTCAACACCCTGCAGATCGGTAGTTGCTCTGTACTAGGTTCAAGTAATTTTTCAGACTAAACCACACTATCATAACAGTCCTTAATTACTTGCTTACCATCATTGTTCAAATGGTAAGCCCTGTGCTTTAGGGCGTAGCCAGGATTAGCTTCAGGGTGGGGCAAAAACAAGGAATTGTAATAATGAAAAAAACTTGGAAATGGTTTTACTTATGAAAAAAAAATTAGAGCCATTTAACGTATTTAATCACTAGTTTGCAAGGGCTCTGGCAAAATTTTAACAAAATTTATTTTTAAATATTAAAAGTGCGAATTTTTATTTTCATATTTTTTTTCTCTGTCTACTATATGAGGGAGGTAGCCAAAGTGGGACAAGTGCCCCACTCTGCCCCATCCTGACTACGCCCATGTCAGTGCTTGTACATAATATCAGGCCTATACCTAATATCGCTCAAAAATGATTATTTATTTACTTATTTTTATCTTTATCAGTGATCTCGGATGACACGGGAATCTGGTTTAAATCTGTAGTATGTAAAATGTAATTGGATAATTTCTGTTGTTAGGAAAACTGTCCGGATGAGAAGGAACGAGCACTCAGTGAATGGCGGTCCGAAATCGAACGCACGCTTGCTGTTATGGTCAATGTCTTCCCACAAGAACTGAGAGATACATATCTTACAACAGTTGTAGAGCAGGTACCGCTTTCTTATTTGAATCATTATTTTGCTTAATACTTAGACTGTTGGTACAATGCTAAGGTGATAAATTCCAGTACTGGCACATTGCATTACATTGCTGGTAACACATTTTGTTTTTGTGATGTTGGTGCACATGTCGTAATAAAGAACTTCAAGTATCAACTTTATCTGTGAAGTAGTTTTTTTTGTGGGCTTTTTGAAGAGGTGTGTTGTGTGTGTGTTTCGTTGAAATGGAAGGATTGGAATATCGTACAGTCTTGAAATTCTTCGTTTAGGATGGTTTTTCGCCAAAGGAAATTCATCCAAAGTTTCGACAATGATCAAGGGGGCTGTTGAATTGATGTTCAACGCGAAAGACGATTCTACATAGATACTTTGCCAAAACGAAAATTGATGGATCACCAATACAATTTGTTGGAACAACCACCCTATTCTCCAAATTTGCCCCCACTGACTTCAGCCTGTTTCCAGGCTTAAAGAGCCAAAATGAAGAGATGTTGACAGTCATTCATAGGTATTTTTTCTATCTTACCTACTTCCTGTTTTTATTCCTTTATTATTGAGCACATGCTACAGTGGCATTTCCCTTAATCATCTATTTAGCTGTTTCTATTGTTTTTTTTTAATTATCTTCTATACTTTGAATGTTAAATTCAACCATCTACTTTTTCATTGGAGAAACATTCAACCAAATATGCCTACTTTGAACTAAAAGTGAATTTCACAACAGAGAAATGCATCTTTGAACTAAAATACATGGGCTAAAACTTTTACGAGTTGTCATAATTACAATAGTATATATATATAATAGAATAATTTTTTAAATATGAAGTGGTCGTAGGTAAAGTAGAGGTGGCATATAGGTAGGCCCCTAGATCAAACAGAATTTTGAATAAATAAAGACAAGAGGTACCGGTATAAACATTAAAGCTGCCAACAGGACACTATTTCTTTCAGAAGCTAACCAATGGAAGGAATACATAGAGAAAATGTATGTTGGAGATTATTTGAACAACAGTGTATTGGATAAAGAAGTTGAGGTTTAATTCTAGATGGGGATACCGCTGCCTCGCGACTGTTAACGTGACGTCACGTTCACGTACAGTAATCTGCGTAAAATACGTGTTATTTCTTGTCGAAGCACATAATTTTTTTATTGAAATGCGAGCTTCACCTGAAACATTGAACGTCCGGTTGTGTTATCGGACATCTGCGGCCGCTTACCAGCGGCCGCCTGCCTCTCATCTACCTTCGGGATATCAGTTTATGTTGATATTGTATAGCTTTAAATTATTGTGACCGAGCGTAGCGAGGGCACAATACAATAATAAATGATGACTGTACGTGAACGTGACGTCACGATGACGTCACGTTAACAGTCGCGAGGCAGCGGTATCCCCATCTAGAATTAAACCGAAGTTGATGTTGACACTGAGGAGTTAGGGACAGAATTTGATAGAGCTTTGAATGATTTGAAATCAAATAAGGTATTTGGAATTGACAAGATTCGTGCAGAACTTTTGAAATCCTCCAAAGGTTATCAAAACTGATTTGAAAAAATTACGAAACAAGAGAAATTCCAACTGATTTTAATAAAAGTATCATCTTTACACTGCCGAAGAAAGCAAATCCAACAAATGTGAGAATTATTGTACCCTGAGTATAACATCACATGCTTCAAAATTACTGATCAGGATAATATACAGAAGAAAGACAGGAAAGTAGAGTAAACATTAGGTGAAGATCATTTAGGGTTAGGGAAAAACCGTGACACAAGATTAGCACTTGGAGGGTGGATCAAGAAAAACATAAGATACTTCAATTGTATTTGTTGATTTAGAAAAAGCTTTTGATAATGTAAGATGGGACAAGATATTCAAAATCTAAAATACTGAGATAGAAGAAAACTTTATAAGAATCAAATAGCTATAATGAAGGTAGAGAATCATGAGAGACATGCATCAGTTAAATATGGTGTCAGACAAGGTTGTAGTCTACCCCATTAATATTCAACTTGTATGTACAGGGCCGCATTTAAGCAAATGCTACACAAGTAATAGAAACAAAAAAAAAAAAGGTCGCCCACATTTTTTTTGCGCCGAAGGGGTCACTGCTAACATGTATAGCCTAGGGCCTAGGGCCCCACAAAGCCTAAATGTAGCTCTGTCTATGTAGAAGAAGCAATAAAGAAAGTGTATGAAAGATTTGAATGTGGCATAAGTGTTCAAGGAGAAAAAATCAGTATGCTACGATTTACTGATGACATTGTCTTGTTAGCAGAACAGGTTGAGGATATTGAGAAGTTGCTGAATGTCATGAACAAAATACTGAAGGAACATTTTGGACTAAACATAAACCCAAGCAAGATAAAAGTGATGAAATGTAGCAGAAATGATACCAATAATAGCAGATTAAATATAAAGAATATGTTCGGATGCGATTGAAGAAGTTAGTGAATTATGCTACTTATGAAGTAAAATTACAACTGATGGCTGAAGCAGGAAATATGTTAAAAGCAGAATAGCAATAGTAAAAAGAGCCAACATGAAAAAGATAAATCTTTTGGTTTCAAATATTGATTTTGGACTCAGAAAAAACTTTTTAAAACTATGTGTGGAGCACAGCACTTTATGGCAGAGAAGCATGGAGTTTAGGGATACCAGAAAAAAGAAAAATTGAAGCATTTGAGATTTGATGCTATAGAAGGATGCTGAAAATTAAGTGGAAGGATAAAGTATGAAATGAACAAGTTTTGGAAATAATGGATGAGAATAGAAGTTTGTGAAAGAATCTCACAGAGAGAAGAGACAGGCTGGTAGGTCATATTTTGAGACATACTGGATTGGTTAATTGATGGAACAGTCGAAGGTAAGAATTGCAGAGGAAGACAGAGATTAGAATATATGAAGCACATAATTGAGGATGGCAGTTTGCATCAAACCAGTCTAGAGACTGATGACAGCAAAAAAAAAGTAACGATGATAACTTTTTACATTAATTAATGCATTCCAGAGAGATTGTGGGTCATTATATATCATTATTTATAGACTGTATAACCAAAATGTAAAAATAAAATATTTTTATGTTATTTATTACAGGAGGTCCATAATACAGTTTGTATGAGTCAAGAACTGGCAAGGCGATGCCTTTGGTTGTACAGGCTGTACACCCATGTTGGTCCTACCACAGAACCTACAACCCCTGGAGACATTGAGCTTCTTAGAAGGCTTGAGACATTACACAAAGAACTTAAGGTAAGCTGTAGGGTTGTAGATCATACTTTAGTAATATGTAAGTAATCAGTTTTGTAAGTTTGAAATCATATATCGACAGTGGCCGGGGTCATGCCCCCTCCCCCCCCCCCCCCCCCAACTGATAAGAGTTTCTGTATATGAAATTATATTTTATCATCCACGGACACATTTGACACGTACCGTATTTAATATTTTTGCTCTTCATGTTTTTAATCTTTTGTCCCTCCTTCTTTGGGTAGTCATGGTCTACATTTAATACCTTTTCCAAATTCATATTTTCTTTTACCGTTGTTTATTCCTTTATAATCTATCTTCCTTTTTTTCATCAGGATCATCTTCTCCATTTTGTGTTTTTTATACTGAGGCATGTTTGTTAACAATAACATTGGAATCTGGTTCAAACCCCAGTTCACACATCTAAATTTCGGTTTTACATTTTTTCCAATATATTTCAAGGGAAATGCCTGTAAACTTCCTACAAAAGGCCTTTGACTAATTCCTTCCCATCCCATGCCCATTATCTACTGGCATTCATGGCCATGATGTGAACAAGCTGTAAATCTATAATTTAAAAACAAAAAATTGTAAATAAATAAATAAAGTGTTCTATCTGATAGTTATGTCTTATACAATTTAATCCTTGTTTTCTATCTTTATAATAATCCAATTATTTTAATAAAATTTTGTGTCTGATTTTGTATGTGACAAGGTGTTCAAAATTGTAAATATGTCAGGTATAAAATTTTGAGATAAAAGTATAATTCATAATATATAGCTGGTTACAGTAAAAGTAGAGAATCACAAGAGACATTCAGTATTTAAAAAGGGAATTGCAGTCTACCCACTAACATCTTCTTTTGTGAAGAGGAAGCAATCAAGGAAATATAAGAAAAATTTGAATGTGACATATATGGATCAAATAGAAGTAATCATTATGCTACAATCTGCTTGATCCATCAGCAGATGACAGTGAGTATATTGAGTAATTACTGACATCAGCAAATTCTGAAACAGGGACTTAGGCCAAATAAGGAGAGACTATACAAGTATACTTTGATAGGTTGTATTTAAAAAAATATAAAAGTTAGGATCTTGCTTGACCAGTATTTTCAAAAATAACATTGTTAAGTTATGAAGTCTATAATTTCATAAATGTTCATTGTAATCACTACAAGAAACCCATCAAATATGTGCTCAAACTTGCCCCTCACTGTTTGTAGCATGACCATTGTTACTGTTTGGATGGATGCAATTATTTTTGTTTTCAGTCGATCAATGTAAGTGGTGGGAAGAACAGTATTTCCTTTATGTACTTCCAAAATATCACAGAGGGTTAGATCAGGGCTTCTGGAGGGCCAATTCTGAAGAACCTGGTCACTATCTGCTCTTTGTCCAATCCATCACTGTGGCATTGTTCAAGTATCCATGAACAGATTAATGCTTATTGGGTGTCACTTCATCCTCTTGGCTAATGAAGTCCTCAGGTACTTCCAACAGAGGAAAAACCAAATCATTATCGTCATATCCCAATTTAATCATGAAAAGGTGTGGCCTCTTGGCCCAGATAGATTTTTATCAGTTTTCTCCAGGTAGAATGGTCTTCAGATATTCTCTGCTGGTTAACTCCAGCAAATCTGTTCCATTAGTTTGGGGTGATCTTCCTACTGATCTCTGACGGTGTCTTGGATTCCACTTCAGTATTGTTTTGTAAGTCTTTTGTTTTTCTTGTGCTTTTCCTCCTTTATTTTTCCTCCAAGCAACATGCCTGGCCTTTGCCACTTCAAGATAGCTGCGTTCTCCAAGATGTCTATGACCTTTGTAACCAATCTGATGTTGGGTGCTCTCTTCTTGATTTGTCTAGTGAAACCCATCACTAACTTTTCCTTAGCTCTTTGGGGATGTACTTTTTCCTTTTGTAAATTCATTAGTATAGACAAGTAATAATTTCCATTAACTGTGGGCTCTTGAAATATAATAAGCTTTAGATATGCACAAAATATCTTCACCTTGTGTGAATTGTGCTTGTGTTCAGCAATTTCATGAAGATTGACTGTACCCCACTTTATGCAGGTTAATTTAACCTATGGTTTGCAACATTGATTTTTGCAGTATCTAAAAGTTCACCAGAAGCATTTCTAATAAATATCCCCAGTAGTTACATACTTTATAGTTGGATTTCAAAGTTGTTTTAGTGGAACATAGAAATTACAGTTCAAGTAGTTTTTCAACCTTAACGGATTTTATTATATTCATTTTCACTGTTAAAACTCACTATGAGAAGCATTTTAAAGTTTATTTATTATACCCGGAAAAATTTAGTTTAATAGATAATTCGATTTGTTGATGTTTGTAACCCATGCAGTCAGTGGAGACTAAAACTTAAAACTGAAATGGAAACGCAAGAAGTTACTGCTGACCTTTTATCACCAACCATAGTCAGCACCTTCAAGCATATTTTAAATATTAAATCAAGAAATTAGGTAAAGTTTAAATACCATTTTTAAATAAGAGAAAAAATTGAAATTTAAACCAAAAGAGATAAAAGCAAGAAATTAATACCAGAGAGTAGATCAATTTAAGGGTTAAAAATATGTATAGGTTTCTGTAGAAAGTTTAAAGTGTAAGATAAACGTGATTTTGGAAATGATTTCTTGTAATTGTTAAGAAAGATGCCAGATTGATGACATAAGAGGATTTGAAATTTATTTAACAGAAACCTTTTTGAAGACCAAACGAAGTTAAAATTGATAGAATAGGATACTAAAGAGCCCATATGCTAATTATGAGTCAATCTAATAAGTATTTTTTGAGATATTAAATATTGAAGGTTTTTGCTGATGTCACAGAAATCCCCAATTAGATAAATAGACCAGTAGCTATCTTGGTGGCACTCAGTTTTTTGGTGGTTTTCAAAGAGTTAACCTTGAATAGTAATGTAGCTCACTTTTTCGGCAAGTTTCGTAATGGTCAGTTTGTGCCGCTGGCGGAGCGAGTTGCTCCACGTTGTTGGTAGTCGGAGTGCATCTTAAAATAAGGTAGTTGTACTTTCATCTAAGTTAGGGGGCTTGATGAGAGATTGACCTCTCATGTGAGTGTGCTTTACCTGCAAATCTTCTTTGGAGCTGTTATCAGATTGCTTTATCAGAAGAAAAAAAAATCTGTTACCAATATTGTAAGGAAGAACTTTTTGAAGAATATACGTTTATTGTGACTTTAAAACAGTGTACAGTGAACTCATTTCTATTTTCCCTTTTATGTTTGAGGGTATATCAATCATGTCGCAACCGGATCATTTAAATTATGGTACCAGAGGCTACTGGTTATGAACATTATTGTTCAAAGTTAAGAATAGTGTTGCTTAGCCTCCAGAGCTTCTTAAAGGCCTTACAGATTCATCACCAAAAATAATATTAGACACTAATAGTTATGTCCCTCCATTTAATTAAGAACAATCTGTAACGATAATGTTGACTGGTAGTGGGGAAATTGTTGGGGTACTGGTTATTACTTGATTGCAGGTTCTTATACTATTTAGTCATAAAGTCTCCATATGAATATTCTTCCGATTTATTATCCAAATACACACCTACAAGACCACCACCACCAATGATTATACTTCTTTAATTCAATCGTGTATAAAGGCTATGCGGCACTTCTTCTCCTGTTTGCAAGTTCGGAAACTACACTATCATCACTTGGTTCCTACACCTTGTTTCAACTCCTACAAATGTACTAATCTTTACGAAGCACTATTTTTTCATCTGCTTGTAAGTGACATTTTTATAAAGTTGCTTCTGCTCCACACAATAGTGCCGGGCACATGACCAAACTATTACCGGGCATGCAGACACTCATGACCAATCTCACAGACAGTCAGCAGCAGACTGCCCTCAACAATCAGACTCACACCTCGCGTCTTATGCTCGACAATTGGTTCATTCCGATTCATCCGCTTAACACAAATACATACATGGTTTTAATACTGTCTCGCCACAACCCCCCTTGGGTTTATTTTTTCCTATTTGGAAACCATTGTTTACATTGGCAAAATTAAACCCTACAACTCATAGAGACCATATTAGCTTAAGTGTGCCACCTTATCCATACCCAATTCTTACTTTTGAGGTGGTGATGGTCGACTGATATACATATCTGCCATTACTTTTCAATGTCAAACCAATGTTAGTTTACTACATAAATGACATATCAAAACAATGTCCCAAATACACCAAAATTTATCCTCCTGTAATATGTCCAGAATACACCAAAAATCCTTGTCCTGTCACAGTCGCCATGTAACGATAATGTTGGCTGGTGGTGGGGAAATTGTTTGGCTACTGGTTATTACTTGATTGCAGGTTCTTATACTATTGAGTCATAAAGTCACCATATGAATATTCTTCTGATTTATTATCCAAATACACACCTACAAGACCACCACCACCAATGATTATACTTCTTTAACTCGATCGTGTATAAAGGCAATGCGCCACTTCTTCTCCTGTTTGCAAGTTCAGAAACTACACTATCATCACTTGGTTCAAACACCTTGTTTCAACTCCTACAAATGTACTAATCTTTACAAAGCACTATTTTTTCATCTGCTTGCAAGTGGCGTTTTTATAAAGTTGCTTCTGCTCCACACAATAGTGCCGGGCACGTGGCCAAACTATTACCGGGCATGCAAAGACTCACAACCAATCTCATAGACAGTCAGCGGGAGACTGCCCTCAACAATCAGACTCGCACCTCGCATCTTACTCTCGGCAACTGGTTCATTCCGATTCATCCACTTAACATACATGGTTTTAATACTGTCTCGCCACAAATCTCATAAAAATCAATTCTCTGTTATTAATCACTTTTGGTAAGAGCTTTACCAGCAGTTACCTGTATAGTATTGAGACTTGCTGAAGAATTAGCAGTTCCTAGCTGGCTTGTAAAATTGATTTCCTCTGATTTTGAGTGATCATTGCTGAATCTGTTGCATATCCTTTTCAGATTATTGTTCAGTAAATTGATGAAATCAAGATACATATGATAACTCCATCTATTAGAGGACAAATGGCATATTTCTGATAAAATTTACATTGAACAGTCTTAACTGATTCAGTTGTCACCATAGTCATCCACAGTTTTAGCCATCAACTAGCTCTGCCTCTCCATTTTCTTATATCTTCCCACTAGTTCAATTCTCTGTCACCATCTTGGTTCAGTCCTCTGCTATCTTCAATACAGACTCCTCTCATTCTTCTATCCCTGGGCCATTTACCTTGAATCCATAGTATTCTGCAATGCCTCAGTCTCTTTAAATGTCATTGTTTAGGTTTTGGCAGCTTACAACAGAGTAGGAAAATAGTAAGCTCAATAAATTACTCCCTTACTTCTCTGTGGCATATTCTTGTTCCATAGCAGGCTTATGATACGTCTTAAAAATGTTTCCACATATCTCCCTCTTTTGGTTACGTAGTCTTTGTTTCTTCCACTTCTAAGGAACTTAATTTTTCCCCTTTTCCAGCTGTTACCTTGTCATCATAACTTTCCTGATTACCTTCTCCTTTCTGATTGCAACCATGTTCTCACTTTTCTTTACATTTAATTTCATGCCACAATTACCCATAATCTCTGCCCATTTCTCTAACTGCCACTGGACTACTTCTTCACTATTCCCGTTATCATTTGGTCATCTGCAAAGGCCATCAGCTTTATGTGTTCCTTTAAAATCCACCCTGCCAATTGCTCCATTATATCATCCACGACAGGGATGAAAAAAACAGCTAGAAGACACCGATTAACTTTTAACAAATTTTGTAGCTCAGAACACCTTCTGCTGTGTACTTGTCATGTCAGCAAGAATTGACAACAAACAATGCTCATAGTTACACCTTTCTTCAAGCAAGTGCAGAACATCTGCCTCTCAATGATTTGTAGAGCGGTGCTGTAAGTAGTTTGGTTGTGGAGATATAGTATTTCAAATTTGGAATATTCTTTTGTAACCACACAGCATAAACAAAAGCAAGCCATGAACCACATTTCAGATGTGATTGGCAGAAGTGTTCATGTGTGAAATCATGCATCTGCCACAACCACTGTGGGAAATTTAAAAGTATATCTACTGCCCCAGACGGCAAGAATGGGATGGCAACAATCGGGGCAGTGACACTTAGACCGGCGACAATGTGGGCAGAAAAATAATGTTCGAAGGGACAGTAATCCCACAGTTTTTGCCCTGGCTCAGAAAATTCTTAGATCCATCAATGGCCACGACATAGAAGTTATGGACAGCTATCAAGGCAGAGTAGCTACAGATACCTCTTTAGGATGTCCAGCAACAAGTTAAGTTCATGATGTGTGTAATTGCTGAACTTCACTAAAGAACAAACTAAAGAACATCCCTTGTGTTATTAGAAGGAAAATTAGCTGCTGCACTGATGTTTATATGTATTATTTCTTGTTTTTGCCATTGGAGACTGGAATGAACGGAGAATAAATCAATTTAGGTTCAAAGCACGCTGTGCCAAGGGCGTATCCAGGATCAGAACTAGAGGATGGCAGGATTTGAACTAGGGGGGGGGGGGGGCAACTCATTTTGGTTTCGAGGAAGTGGGGTGGGGGACTGAAACATGACATTACAAAATCAAACTCAAACCTATTCAGGAAACTATTTTTATCATTGATTAATATCGTAACCCAACTACTTAATCTAACGACCTAATATGTAGTTAATTAATATCATAAGTCAGTTAGTTTTTTATGTAAACATTAATTGTCTCGGATTTTCAATTTCAATAATTTTGTTCGTCAATATCTCATTGTGTTCAGACATAATCCAGTCAATCTTTCTCTCCCAAAGTGCTCCTGAACTAGTTCTTCACTCGTCGAAACGTACTGAAGGCAACTTAATTTTCTTCATGGGGGGGGGGGGAGCAGCCCCCCTCTGCCCCTCGCTGGATACGCCCATGCGCTGTGCCCATAATTTTGTGAACTGTGGAGTGCTGATGTAGATGTCAGCATATGAAGAAAACAAATAGTTTCAATGCAAATAATTGTATTCTGGTTGTAATGGCCTTGCAGTCAACAAACTACATAGGTCTAAAAAGCCCATAATCAACATGATACTCAGATCCTAAATTTAAAATACATATTTTCTGATGACCAAGCAAACATCCAAAACATTCATGCTGTATGAATTTTAATTGTGATGCAACACTTACACCAGTGACAATTTCTATACACATCTACTTTCCTTAAATTCTTTCATTAATAGAGGTAACGTGTTCACATATCCCTCAGTAATTTATTTCAAGCCCTGACTCCCTTCCCTTGTACGTGAAATAAATTGCTAGGTTATGGTTGTGGTCAGCCCTTCCCTTCCATGTACTACTGCTTCTTCTGACAAAATAATCCAGGCCTCATCGCCAATAATGTCTATTCACTCTCAGCACTCCTTTCGCCCACCTCTTGCCTTATGATGACTCTCAGTCCAGACGTTTTATCAAGTCAGTTACTGATCCTGTTCTGCAGTAATTTTCACAAACACATTTAGCAGTCCCTCTATGCACTCCCTCCATCTCCTGTATTTGATTCCGATAATATAGTTAACATGCTATTTCAACATACTCAAGCAAAGCTCTAATGAAGGTTTGATATTCCAATTCCCTTACTTCTTGGTCCATCACCTTCTCTGGTAACAACTTTTCCCTACCACCTGAATGTAATAGAATGTTTTCCATCAAGTGGCAATTTAGATATGTTCTGATTTCCTCTCCACCATACAGATTTATTCTCTTGTCAGTTATATTTTATGTTTCTTTCCACTTGATTTATTGTACTTTTATCTAAATTAAGTTTGATTTTTTCTTCAAAATGTTAATTTTTCCTATGTCATTTTCTTATTATCTATAAGTTTAGTAATTTCAAACATCAAGAAACTGCATTAGAGTTTGTCATTTTTCAATTAAAACTTTTGTGTGTATTTGGAAAACAATATTCTGCTATTTTCTTGCTTACATAAATATTTCCTGAAAGGTTTTATTATGAACAGCTACTTAATTGATACAGATCACTGCACCTACTCATTTAGTGAGCATTTACAATCAAGTAGTCACATTGTTCATGTACTTTCTGTACAGGAATTAAGGAGGAAATTATTGGTTTTCTTACATGTGTGTCAGAAAAAATATATATTTATTGGATTATTTTCAGACACAGCTCTCTGAAAAGCACATTCTACGAATTCCAGTGCGATGGGTTGAAGGAGGGCTCAATACACAACTACCTGAACATGCACAATATGTGTCAGAAGTGATCGCTCAGCTAACAACTCACCTGAATACTGTGATCGATTCCATAATTGAGGAAGACCAGTCTAAGGTAAGAGTATTAATATGTATACAAGCGTGAGTCAATAAATAAGCTGCCAAAGTCCACTTACTGTCTAAAATATTTAAATTCCACATACATATTTTGCCATTATGCGGCAATATATGTGTGTTTGTTGTTGTGGGAGTGTACACATGAAAGGTAGTATGTAGTTGTTCAGTTTTTTGTCGGCAAACAACAGTCTACAGAAGAAGTGCCTTGCATAATTCGTCCCATGTATAGTGAAAACTGTTTATCACATAAAGCTGTGTTAAATTAATTCAGGATTTTAACACTGGAAGGCAAAACATCAGAGGCCAGAATCCTCCTGGTTGTGCTATGGAGGTGTCAACTGAAACCACAGTGCAGCCTGTGGAACAAATCATTCATAATGATCGGCATGTCATGATGGGTGACATATCAAATGCTATAGATTTTTCACATGGAACTGCTTGCAACATCATCCAAGAATAGCTGAAGTTTCACAAAGTTTTTGCTTGATGGGTGCCTCAACAGTTGTCAGAGGAACACAAAATGAACAAAATGGGTCAGTCCATGTAGCATCTCACTCAGTACATTTAAGAAGAACATGAAGTGTCACATGGGATGAGTTTTGGGTTCATCACTTTCAACCGGAATCAAAACGATCCTCCATGGAATGGAAACATCCCACATCCCCCAACCCCCCAAAAAAGTTCAATACAATTCCATCAGCCCACAAGGTTTTTCTTTCCATGTTTTGGGACATGCATTGTACTGTAATTCCAAACTCATGGTGAGGCCCTGAATGCCACATCATACTGCACCACACTGTAGGAACTCTGACGAGTCATTCGCCACAATCAACCTGGACTCCTAACAGCGGGTGTGATTCTTCTGGATGACAATGCCCGTCCTCAAACAGCAACACAAATTCTGGAGCTGTTGTGAATATTTTATTGGAAAAGCATGTAACATCCACTATACAGTTCTGACTTAGACCCCATCTTTTCTGGACCCTAAAATCTTATTTGAGTGGCCAACATTTTGCCATAGTCCAAGCAGTTAATCATTGGATGTAGCCACAATATTGAAAAGACTTGAAAAAAGAAGTAGGATAAATGTCTGAATGAGCAGTATAAGTTACTCTAGTATTCCCTCCATCTCTTTTCAAGTTATTTATTGACAACCCTGCAGTATCTCGTGCCGGAAAATAAATGTTAGTATAATCAGTTAGAAAGTATTATGATAATAATGACAATGAAAACGCTGTTAGGCTATAAAAATAAGGAAGTATAGGGTACGTAAACCCATCACTCACCACATGATACAACATAGTCATATAGTAGGTCTCTGTGTGTACGCATCTTTCCCCTTGCTATCTGTCTCACCTCTTAACATGATCAATGTTTATACTGAAATATTGTAAGGTGTGTTCATATTCATTTTTTCACCATGGCTCACCTGCCTTCATCTGCAGTGAGTTATAAATTCAAAAGTATTTTGCACTATTAATGAACTCTGAAAAAGAAACTAGCTTAAACATTTTCTGTGTTGGGCTATGCATGTACTGCACTTGGCTATAACATTCTAGAGAGCACAGTACTTCTGCTGCAAGCTTCATTCAAATATGTATGGGCTTGAATGATTGAATCCATGAATTGTTGAAGACAAAACAGATAAGAGGGCCTGCAGTTAATTTACATAAATTATTGTCTGCATACATGTGGTCCTGCATTTATTTATTTTTTCCTTTCTTATGGCCTCATGATATCAAGGTCATCAGAGGCAGAAAAGTATCATGACATAACTGTTCATCGGGGTTTATAGATAACTGTTGATGTAGCCTAATGGAGTAGATTGTTAGTTCAATCTAGCATTCACCATCTAATTAATCACTGGCAAGCCCTCTGTGGCTCCTGCTCCAAATGCTAGTTAACAACTGACCACTATGCAACAAGTGACTCCCTCCCCTTCTTCTGGAAGTTCTTTTATAGCTGCAGTCTAGGATCTACCTGGCTTACAAGATTCCCACAAAATCTCCATAGATCTTTTTGAAATAATTTTTCCCCCAATCAACTAGTTCAAGGTTTAAATGTCAAAATTTTAATACCTTTAATATTTTCGCCATAAAAAATTGTTTTCATAGTGAATTTAAAAATGTCTTTCACATTCAGAGTTTTTAAGCTAGCAAGCTGAAACTGGTTTTAAAATGATCTGTAGGATTATCTCTTTCTTTTGATATATAAACCCACCTTGTAAAAAATCTCTAACATGGTGTAATAAAAAATGTGAAACTTAAAAAATCAATATCTCCAAAAGTATTTAAGTTACAGAGCTAAAATGTGCTTTAAATTATTCTACATAAAATTTTGTGTAAGGTAGTGACGCTCTTTAGCTGCAATAACTGTTGTTTAATATCTTTCCTATTGTTTGAAATGTTTGTTGTTTTTTTCTTTATAGATCTAGTTTGATCACGTCTCGCCAACCTAAGTATCAATTTACGTGTATTTATCATATAATTTTTTATTATTCTTATTATTTCAGCCAAAGTACTGCATGGATTTTGATAAAAATTAGTGAAAATTACTCAGGAAAAATTCCCCTTTCATTTGATTATGGTAGCCCTTTTGTGAATTTAGTCTGTACTACCCACATCTTTTACATTTAAAACCGGTATTTGACTTTTAGCTATCCTTCTCAAACTTTTACATAACGTGTAATAAAAATTTACATATCTTTTAAGCCATAAATCATTCTCCCATCTTTAAAACTGTGGCTTCAGGAATTTATCAACCAATTTTCTGATTTGGCCAAAGCATTTTCGATTTGATTTTCAAAACCTGATAAATTTTCTTTACAATTTTCTGCCTGTTTTACTCATTTTACTCCTTGTGTCCTAAAGTACCTCTGAAAATGAATGTGACTTTTTTTATAAAGAAATAAAAATTTTCATCAAGTTACTAAAATATACATATGTTACTACTTAATATCACGCTATACTTCAACGCAGCCCTTTAAAACTGTAAGAAAATGACTTTAAATAAACTTTATAATAGAATTGATACTAGCTCAATATTCTCTGAACAAATTTTTTTGATGTAATAACAAAATTTAGGTTATATTACATGCACCTCCAAAATTGAAATTATTTGGTTTTCAAAGAATATGTCGACTGAAATGTTTACAAAAAAATGCTAAATACAGAAATTCCCCCTTATCTTACCTACCATTGGAGTTGACCTGTGCTCATTAATTCTTTCTTTCACTGTCTCTCTCTCTCTCTCTCTCTCATTCCAACATCATCAAAAATTTATAAAAATTGGATAAATATCACTCGAAAATTTACAAAATCCCTGCTGATTGGTCTCGTTCTTAATCTATTGCACAAATATTTACATCTTGTAAAATGTAATGTGTGTACATACAATATATTCTTCAAAGTAATAATGTTTGATAAATATGTTTATTAAAATATTCACTTTTGTAGTGTCCTTGTTTAAATGTTTATTATGAATGGTCAGTTCCACTTTTAAATCTTTAGACTAATCCTAAAAAAACACAAAAATTACGCATATTATCCTACAATCTGTCAAATCTGTGGATTTACAAAGTCCTGTCACGGTCGCCATATCATGACATAACTGTTCATTGGAGTTTTTAAGATAACTGTTAATGTCTGAACTCTAACTGTTGATGTAACCTAATGGAGTAGATTGTTAGTTTGATTAGCGGTCACCATCTAATTGATCACCTCAACTAAAAAAGGTATGGTTTAGAATAAACTCACTGTAGCCTCAAAATAATTTTAACATCACTATATTCTTCAGAAAATTTTACAAAGTCTGTTGGACAATCTACAGGAATTGGTATTTCTTTTCCAAAATAATGATTGCAAGTTTGGATCAGTGAAACCAAGCATGGTCAACTCCCATAACCCATTAACTACAATCAGCTACATGAGAGTGAAGTGACTACCAAACAAAACACTTTCAAAATTTCAAAGATGGATGCAGAAACATATCCACTTCCTGTGCCGCATAGTGCCTAACCCCTACATAATGCTCCATATCACCAGCAAGTAACATCAACAGTTGTTTCCAGACGGAATTTTGATTTGTAATATATTAACCAACAACTGCGGAAGATGGCCTACAAGCATCCTTTCATCCCTTAGACAAAGTGAACAAAACCATGGGAGAGCCTCATTTATTTCCCATGTTTCCTCTTCCCTATATGCCCAATGAAACCACTTCCTACACCAACTACAACCCAACTCCTTTGCAACGAAAAGAATTAATAGATATCTTAGGGTTTATGAAGTTACATCTTCAGGCATCATCTCAATCCAAAGATACTAAGTACAAAGATATACATATTCCAGTGATTCTATCTTTCAATTACCTCGCAACTCTCTACACAACTAACTCGGCTATACCCCTTGTTTACATAGACATTACAGAAAGATCCAGAGTAATTCAAAGAGCTGTGACCGAAGTTTCTCGAATTCTAACAATACTTTAACAATTAAATACATTCAAAAATAATTACAAATTGTACAAAATCACTCACAATCTTTAGAAAACACCTTGAGATGAGGGTTAATTATTGTTTACATACAGTTACACACAAAATTTTGAATACAAACCAGTTGCAAATTGTCCCCCAAACATCGTAGCACACATCAGAACTTACAATTACAAACTTTCAATAAATGTTTCATACATAATACTGTTCTTCAACACATTATACAGCATTTACATAGTTTCTCTTCCTAAAATAATGTTCATTTACATGATAAATATACACAAATTCACAATTAATCACACAAAATATATACAAATTCACAATTAATCACAAAAAATATATACAAATCCCTAATTAATCAACTCCCAACTTGCTATACATAATTCTTCAGATAGCATTATATGGAAGGGCTGTATCAGAAGGCTGTTATAGACTTCTGCAGTAAATTTCATTCTGACGACTCAAGACTGTGGGTGAGCACTGAAATTAGATGGTGTTTTGGAAACAAGATGAAATATTTATCATCTTAAGAAGAAATTACAAAGAACTTCATTGGTATGAATTAACAAGTGCTACTACCATGATAAGCTGAGTGCTCATCTGCATTCAGAAACCTTAAATAATTCTTCCTGTCCCTTAAGATTTGAAGGGAAATTCTGTAAATGAGTGCTGAAATTACAATTTAGCTCAAGTCACATAGTTCACAAAAAAAAAAGGTGGAAGTTTACATGTCACTCAATAATGATAATTTATAAGAATCTAATTAATTTCAAATGACAAAAGTAAATAAAAAAAAATATGCCTCACAACCTTCTTACCTTCAGCTTTTGTAAATGATGATTGTAAGGGTTTAGTAGAGACTGTATTAGCCTCTTCCGACCAAATGTCAGCCTCTCGTTCACGTGATGCACTCCATTAGCACGGCTCTTGCAACTGAATTATTCCCAGTATAAGAAGTTATCCACTGCTTTCCAACAGTCTCCTGAAAGAAGGGTGGAAGATTGAGGAGCTGTTCAATGCATCCTCTTGCCCTTGGGGTTTTAAAAAGCCCCCAAAGGTGATTGAATCAGATTAGAACAGGGCAGGCAGATTATGTCATTTGAATTAGTGGGATCAAGTGTAAGTACACCAGGATTTCTGGTCTGGGGAACACAGCATAATTAGGACACAAGGTTTCAGTGGAGTTACTGGCGTAGGATTTATTATGACCAAGAGAGTAGGGAAATGGATGAAGAATTTAGCGACAGGATTATTTCGATGAGTATTGACACTAAGCCTGCTCCGACCATGTTAGTACAAATGTATATGCCAAGGTCGCTTGAGGATGATGAAGCAATAGAGAAAATATATGATAAAATTGAAGAATTAATCCAATAAGTAAAGGGGAATGAAAATCCGATAATCATGGATGACTGAACGTGAAAGTTGGGGAAGATAAAGAAGGGAATACTGTAGGAAGTTTTGGTCTAGGAGAAAGAAGTAAATGAGGAATCAGGTTGTTAGAATTTTGTGAAAAATATAAACTAGTCATGGTGAACACACTATTTAAGAATCATGTATGAAAGAAATACATCTGGAAACATCCAGGGGATACAGCTAATTTATATTATGGTCAAACAAAGATTCAGGACTCAATTTATAGACTGTAAAGCATACCCAGGAGCTGACAAAGGCTCTGAACACAATTGATAGTTATGAAGTGCAGGTTCAAGTTCAAGGGAATAAAGAAGTGATACAAGGGGAGCATCCATAAACTACACAGCTCAGTCTAAGGGGGGAGGGGGGGGGGGTTGTAAAGCAACACTGGCCTATGGAGGGAGGGGAGGGGGAGCTACGTAGCCTAGCAGAACAGACAGGAAGTGAATAAATTTAAACAATTTAACACAAGAGAAAAAAAATACAGATATGATCAACATGGTTCTAAAAAATAACTTTGAAAGGAGTTCCACTGAGGCCGAATCGAATGTATTGAAGAGAGAAATAATCAAAGCTGGTAAGGCACCATTATGCTTTGGGAAACAGGCTGCTCGAAAACCTTTGACCACAGAAGAAATTTTGGAGCTGATGGATGATAAGAGAAGGCACAAAAATGCTCAAGATGAAGCATGAAGTGAGCAGTACAGACATTTTATAAATCAAATAAACAGATAATGTGAAAAAGAAAAATGTCTGCAAGAAAAATGCAAAAAAGTAGAAAAGGAAATGGTTGTGGGTAAAGTAGAAGTGGTATATAAGAAGATCAAACAAGATTTTGGAGAAATAAAGAAAAGATGTATAAATATTAAAGCTTCTGATGGGAAAACTGTTTTAAACTCAGAAGATAGAGCGAACCAATGGAAGGAATATGAGGGTGGTTTGAAAAGTTCTCGTAATGTATTAGAATTAAGTATCTTACCTCGGTGGAACTGCTTTTATTTTTCAACATAGTCTCCCTGTAGACTAATGCATTTGGTCCAGCGATGTTCCAATGCCTTGATCCCATCTCGAAAATGAGATTCCTCCAGGCCTGCAAAATGCCTCTCCAATTCGGCTGTCAGTTCTTCCCTTGTAGAAAATCTCCTTCCACTGAGGAAATTTTTCAGCTTGGGGAATAGATGAAAGTCAGATGGTGCCAAATCAGGTGAATAAGGTGGATGTGGCAACAATTCGTACCTCAGTTCATGAAGTTTTGCCATGGCAATAACACTTTTGTGTGGTGGAGCGTTGTCCTGATGAAAGATGATGTTTTTCCTTGCCAAATCAGGCCTTGTTTCGCATATCTTTTCCTGTAATTGGTCTAGGAGGTTTGCATAGTATTGCCCTGTGATTGTTTGGCCAGTAGGAAGATAATCTATCAGCAGAATGCCTTTTGCATCCCAGAAAACTGAGGCCATGACCTTTCCGGCCGAACGCACTGCCTTTGCTTTCTTTGGTGGTGGTGAATCAGCATGTTTCCACTGCTTTGACTGGTGTTTTGTCTCTGGGGTATAGTAGTGGACCCAAGTTTCATCTGTAGTCACAAACCGGCGCAAAAAATCTTGTTGGTTGCTCTGAAAATGGGCCAGACTTTGTTCCGACATTTCCAATCTGGTGCGTTTATCGTCCAGTGTCAAGAGCCGTGGCACCCATCTTGCAGATAATTTTTTCATACCCAATTCTTCGGTTAAAATATAATATACCCATTCAGAAGACATCCCTACAGCTTCAGCAATCTCCCGCACTTTCAGTCGACGATCCTCCATGACCATTTTATGCACTTCTGGGGTCGTAGCACTTTTTGGCCGTCCACTACGTGGATCATCATCCAAGCTCTTCCGACCAAATTTAAACTCGCTGGTCCATTTGGCAACAGTTGAAAATGAAGGAGCAGAGTCCCCTAGTGTGTTCTGAAAGTCAGCATGAATTTCCTTTGCTTTCATACCTTTCTTTAGAAAGTATTTAATCACTGCTCGAATCTCAGTTTTTTCCATTGTAACAAATCACTACGCGGGAACAACAACAAAGAGGTCGTCACTACCACGCTCCTGCAGCTAGAGCACTGATGCGCCATGTGTTCACTCACAAAGGATGTGTGATTATTGCGCGGGAACCTCGTTGCTCTAGCACTGACATCTAGCGGTGATTCCAAGAACTTTTCAAACTGCCCTCGTACATAGGAAAACTGTATGATGGGAATGATTTAAACAACAGTGTACCAGAAAAAGAGGGCAATCTCGACATTGATGACTTAGGAGATCCTGTTTTAAGAACATATTTTAACAGAGCTTTGAAAGATCTGAAATCAAATAAGGTAGTTGGAATTGATGAGATTCTTCCAGAACTTTTGAAATCCCTAGAAGCACAAGGAATCCGATGATTATTCAACTTGATATCAAAAAGTTATGAAAGAGGAGAAGTACTAACTGATTTTAATAATAGTATCATCTCTACACTTCCAAAGAGAGCACAAGCAAACAAATGTGAGGATTATTGCGCCAGAAGTCTGACATAATATGCTTCAAAATCACTGACCAGGATAATATATAGAAGAATAGAAAGTATAGTGGAAGAAATATTAGGTGAAGATCAATTTGGATGTAGGAAAAACCGTGACACAGAGAAGCAATTCTGGCTTTTAGATTAAAACTTGAAGGGTGGATCAAGAAAAACAAAGAAAGTTCAATGCCATTTGTTGATTTAGAAAAGCTTTTGATATTATTAGGTGGGACAAGATGTTCAAAATTTTAAACAAGTCACATATAAAGTTCCAAGAATTACTTTATAATGTATATAAGATTCAAATGGCTATAATAAAAGTAGAGAATCATGAGAGACATGTATCAGTCAAAAATGGTGTAATACAAGGTTGTAGTCTGTCTCCATAAATTTTCAATTTTTGTTTAGGGGAAGCAATAAATGAGTAAAAGAAAAATTTGAATGTGGCCTAAGTGTTCATGGAGAAAAAAATCGGTATGCTATGATTTGCTGATGACATCCTGTTAGCAGAACAGACTGAAGATATTGAAAAGTTACTGAATGTCATGACTAAAATACTTGAAAAAAGATTTCGGGTTAAATATAAACCTAAGAAAGACAAAAGTGATGAAATGTAGTAGAAATAATAGCAGTAATAGTGTAATAAATATAAAAATTGGATCAGATGTGATAGGAGAAGGAAGCAGGAATGATGTTAAAGGCATAGAGGTTTCATAAAAAAAGAAATCTTTTAGTTTCAAATATTGATCTAAGACTCAGAAAGAAGTTTTTAAAACTCTATGCGTGAAACACATCCCTGGAAGTGAAGTAAGGACTTCAGGAATAAGAGAAAGAAGGAAACTTGAGGCATTTGAAATGTGGACATATAAAGTACAAAATGAACATGTTTTGGAAATGATTGGTGAGAAAGAAGCTTGTGGAAGAGTCTTACAGAAAGAAGAGACTGGATGCTGGGTCACATTTTAAGATGTGTGGGATTCATTAATTTGTTAGTGGAGGGGACTTTCAAAGGAAAGAACTGAATGAAGATTAGAATATATGAAGAATGTTATTGAAGATATAGGTTGTAAGGGGTATGTTGATATGAAGAGATTAGCACAAGATAAAAAGAAAGGGATGGAGGTTTGCATCAAACCAGTCGAGAGACTGATGACAGCCAAAAATAAACAAAAGTAATAGTAAACAAATACATGGAGAAATATGTGGTGGTGGAATACAGAAATGAAATAATGATTAAGTTTTGCTTAAATTGAAGAGTGGAATGAAGGGCTTTATGCAATATTTGTGCCCCAAGATGGATATAGCAGACTTCCCAGATAAAATTTCAATATAAAAAAAAAAAAGTTATGGGAAATTTAAATACGCAAATGGGAAAATAAACGAAGAGAAAGAAGAAGTAATTGAACCTTTTGAATGCATGAAAGGAAAGGAGAAATGTTGGTTCGTGGGTGAGCAGTAATTCTCAGGGGTGGCATTCTGAAAACATAGTTCAAGAATCCTGTATAACCATCCAGATTTTGGTTTTTCATGGATTCCCAAGTCACTCCGGGTGAATGTCAGGATGGTTCATCCAAATACCTTTTCATTCCTTGACCCTATTCTTTCCTGTCTGTAAAGCTGTCAGTCAGGTACAAAATACTAAGCAGAAAATAAAATGCTTTACTCCTGTAAGCTAAGTGGTTTGACGATGTAAAACACGGGGTTTAGGAAAAAAAAAAAAAAAAGATTACAAAATATCATTGCGGTTACAGAATTAAATAATCGGTGTTTTATTTTACATTTTTGTGGAAAGAGGACACCACTAATAGTTGATGTCTTACTATAGTCTTACTATAAGAGAGATTTGGATAATGATTACAATGAAACTGCTACTGAGCAAGATAGGGTAGGAAAAATAACCACAAAACAAGACAGGAGAACCAGACCATGTGATATGTCTGCACATGCTTACATCTTTCTCCCTGCCATATGTCTTACCTCCTACATAAGTAAAGTGGTGTTTTTTTTTTGTGTTTTTGTGTTCATCTGGCCTTCATCTGTGGTAAATGATGGGTTATTTTCCCTTGTATTTTCTATTGTAGGTTTATATGTGGTTTTTGACAATGATCACAGAAGTGAAAGTATGAAAAAAAGCAATAATAAAAAAGTAGGATTAAAAAAAGTAAAAGTAAGGAAACCAAAAGACAAAGATATACAGACAATATTTCAGGAAAAAGTGACACTGCAAGTACCATGAACAGAAAAGGGAAGTTTAAATAAAGAATGGATCCAATTTAAATCTCTACTTGTAAGAAGTGCAGAAAAAACATGTGGCAAGATATCAATAAGTCTGAAGGAAAAGGAGGAACTGTGGTGGAAAAGTACCAGGAAATTAAAAGGAATATTAGATGCTGGTAGCTGAAAACAAAGACATAAAGCTTGAGAGTAATTTACACATTAGCTAGTAGATGACATGTGCTGGTGTAAGGATGTTAAATATGTTTATAAGAAATGAGAGAATAGATGGGGTACCCACAAAGCAGTTGAAAGATTACTAGCATTGTGGATCTTGGGAAGAGGATACAGGGTGGGTGTACGAGGGTTCTGGGGAGTTAGGAGGGAGATGAACTGAGGAGAGAGGCTCTGCAGGGTGCCTTATATGTTAAGGAGAGTTTTTTTATTTCCTGGCATATGGAGGTAGTGGGATCTGTAACATTTGGAAGAAGATGATAGTGTAGCTGCCTTAGTGTCTCAGCCACATAGTCATTGCGGTCCATCACTACAACGGTTTATCCTTTGTTGGCAGGGAGGATGATAATGCTAATGTTTCCGGACAGTTCTCTCATGGCTTGAGTTTCCATGATGCTGAGGTTTTTAGAGTGTGGGATGAAGTTTAGGAAAGAGGATAAGGAAAGATTGGATGTAAGGAACTCGTAGAATAGAATAAGGGTATGGTTTTGTGGGGGTCAAGGTGGATCAAGAGAAGATGAAGACCTAAATTATTGTAGACTGGACCAATCTCGTTCTGTCGACTGATGTTTTCTCCTCTGTTGGCAAAATGGTACTGCCAGACAAGAGAGTGGCAGAACGCTAATGGTACCCAGACCAAAGCAGTATGGTCGAACTTGGGAGTCAGAGAAAAGGTGAGGCCCTTGGATAGGGTCGATATTTGGGATTCAGTCAGGGGGGTGAAAAGAGATTAATCACTGACTTTTTGGATTTAACTGCAGGAGAGGCAGGGGCTTGTGGGACAGGTGGTAAAGGATTTGGATGGAGTAGATAGAGTGAGCCAAGCATGGAGTCTTGGCAACTAGTGGTGGAGTTGGTGTATGGTGAGTGAGGGGTCAATAGGGAAGGAACAAGCCTGCTCCTAACATGAGTTGACAGCTTGCTAAGGTGTTTTTGTGCATGTTGGACCTGCATCTGTCTGCACTGTGACAGGATCTGCTACATATGATGGATGAGGTGAGGGGATGAAAGGAAGAGGATTTTATGGAGTGAAACAAGCCATGTGAATATACTGTTGAAGAACCAACAGAATAAGAGAAAGGAACTGCGCGAAATGGAAAGCATGAAATGATCAGTGAATTTGTCGCTGGCAACCTGAAACTGGAAGTTTAATAGTCAAACCTTTCAGTGCAATATTTAGAGAGAGGCAAGTTTGTGAGAATTTAGTTTGGTGAATCATGAAGCATGAAGATGGTAGGGGGACAGACAGATTTCTGAAAGTAGCATATTGGGAGAATGAGAATAGGGGCAATAATAGGTCACAGATGAGGAACGTAAAACTACCCACCTATTGGGAGGCTCAGTCGGTAAAGATAACGGAAAGAAACCTGCTACTTACAATTTCAAAAACTGCAAGTGTAAAAAAACACAAACTATTTACAATGTCTAAAATGGGAAGTATAAACATAATAAATGAAGAGTTTGCATAGATTTAGTTCAGAAGTGTTGTTTACTTGAGGTTGTGACGCTAATAATAACCTGGACCACAATTGAGCAGTGGTAAGATGTAATAAAACACAAACATTATTGGTTAAGTAAGAGAGCAACCAATTATCAGGAAGAAAGGCATGTGAATCACTAAATCAAAGACCCGTGGCAAGTTTTCGGACAGATTTATCACCCTGAAAGTAAAAATATGGCATCTCAAAACAAAAAGACTATTGGGCCAGAACTATATATGAAAATCAAATATTGGCCAGAAATTTAGGTTTGAAAGGTAGGTAAAAATGGAAGAATTTAAAAGTAGCATGAAAACAGAGGTAAAAATGTAAGGGACATGTAACTATTGCCGGGAATTGATGTGATGCTGGAGAAAACAAACCAAATGGTTGGAACTTCCAGAGGAACCAAGCATTGCAAAGTAAGTTGGTGAAACAAGCATACAAAATAAGAGGAAGGCGGACAGAAAAAGTAACAGAACACGAGATACAAACAAGCACCACAAACACGTAAGATGGCCATTAGACAACAACAATGAAACTAAGGAAAAAGGAAGCAGCTTCTGGGCAATATAAATAATAAAGGAAAGGGAAATTAACCCATCACATATCAAAGTTGATGGCTGCGATGAGAGAAAACGTTATTTGAGTATATACCGTATTAAAGTTCGGTTCTTATTGTAAAGTAGAGAAATGTAAACTAATTTGGAAATACTTTCTGGAAATTAAAGTATCACCATGCCTACAGATATTTATAGTTACTTTTTTGATATTCCACATGGTGCAGTACTTTATAGAATATAACACTATTTTATTCTTTCTGTTACAGATGGTTCTCAAGTCAAGTTACGGAATTAGTGGACAACTGTTACAAGAACTAATGATCCAAACTGGTGTTTGTCAACAACTTGCACAGTCCAGTGTGAATCGAGAGGCTTTGCTGAATGACATAAAGAAGTGAGTTTTGATTTACCACCTAACATGTTATACATATGCTAATACAGTTATAATAACAGTGTCAATGAAATGCTATTAGGCTATGGAAAGTAGGAATGTTAGGTAAAGTAAATCCATCACTTGCCACAAATGAACGTGGGGGGGGGGGGCTATGACGAATACATAAACACATACTTTTTACAGTATTTCCATTAAAAGCTACACTTGGTCTTGAACCTGAAAGTTGGTTCAACCCTCCCAAATGAGGCATACGAAGACTGGTATCAGTACCCTTTCTCCTTCCTTAATGTTACCCAGTAATCCACAACGTAAATGAGACCTATAGTTTAATGTGGAATCTGAGCCACAGAAGTGTTTTGGTGTACTTCACAATACACAGCAAGTTATGCCAATTGAAGGTCAGGTTAAGGGGCTTTGAAAATACCCGCTGAGATGGGGAATCAAACTGGGAACCTTTCAATCTCCAGTTACGCACCAAAAAACAACACACAACATCTTTGATGGAGTATTGGATCTCCAGTCAATATTATCAATATTTTGTGAAATCATGAATGTAAATTGACAATAATAAACTGATATAAATGTTTGAATGTTGCTGTCCAATCCTAAACTTTGTAAACATAGTGCAGGTTTTTATCTTTGATACTGTGTACAATTTGTATTAAGAATCTTTGGCACCTATCTTTTCATGTTATTAACAGATTATCACTTTTTGTTTCATCCCCCAGCCACATAGAATCATAAGATACACCACAGAAGTTAATTTAGCCATAACTTTCAAAGCATGAAAACCCTATCCAAATCAGTTTAGTAGTTTTTGGATGATGGGCCAAAGAAACAGATTTATACAGGTAGAGATATTTTTTTCTGGTTAAAATTATTATTTTTTAATATTATTTTGATGGTCTTTTACAAAGGTCATGCTTTCCTGTAATTAACTGATTGTGTACTTCTTCCCACACTATTGCCATCCTGGTCCTTCCCACCTTGTTCATCTATGGCATCAGTAAGGTTGCAAGTCTTGGTGTATGCCCATCAAATTCCCTTGCCATTTTTATCACCGTTTAAGGGATATACTTAAAAATTTTGAAGAGTGTTTGTGTTTACATGTTCGTCATGACCTTTCTACCTTAATGTTGAACTGTTGATATACTTTCGCTATTCTTCCTAATTTTCTTGGCATTAACAGCATTTTAGTTGCTATTATTATTGAAATAATTTTATCACTTCAATTGTAACCATTTCCCTGAGTTATCTTGACTGGAAATCAAGATCCTCCATGAAACACCACTGCCTTAAAGCTAACATGAATTTAATTAGATTTTAAATGCATGGTTACCACTATGTATCAATCAGAGATAGATTATGTACTATTCCTTTGTCTGTTTTCTTCTATTATTCTTTTCCCCCCCTCAAAAACTCACTCACTCTCTCTCTCTCTGTCTGCTAATCTCATACTCTTAATCTTAGGTCTACTGGGTATTGCGATTCTTCTACAACAACATTCACTAATGATGTCATAATACTACTGTATTCAACTGCAAGACATACTATTTTTAAGCAGTAATTCCACTGTAATACAGCCTGGACCATTATTTTCAAGCAGAAATTAGGTTTCACTACACCCTGCACCAGCACAACAGTGTTAAATGTACTTTGGAAAGTATTTCTAGTGGTGTCGTATGTTGACTTCTGCAGTATTATGACGCCAATTCCTTGTGGAATTGCGGTCTCCAGTAATCCCTTTATCTTTACACTTTCATCAACCATCACCTAAGCCTTTTCCCTGTCAATCATATGACCTCATTATTATTCTTACTAAGATTTTTTTTTAAAAAAATTGCATTACTGATTTTCATATTTGAATAAAGTTTTGGTAACATGATCATCCAAAAAAACTTCCTTTGTATTTCCCATTTCTTCCCCTCCCCCCTTTTTCAGTCACTTCGTCTCCATTTGAAAGTCTGCTTTTAGCCAATGCTAGACCATAATCACACTTATTATCTTCTCTGAAGTGGAACTTGCACAAATTAGCATTATGAGTGCTCTTATATGTTGTTTCTCTATCATTTTGCCATTTTGAGGGTGAATTTATGGCATCTTTCTGTACACCCATGAAATGATAATCTTACTAAGAGCTGTTTTTATTTTGTCATCCATTACCTGCTCATCATTCTTCCTGATTTTTCAAAGGCTGCTTTTTTTTTGCTTAGTTTGTATTTTGATTTTGTATGTTGCAATAGAATGAAAAACTTTTTCCAAATTATGAAAGGTATTCATAACTTTTTTATTCTATCCAATTATTTTTTGTTTTATATTTCTGGTGTTCTTGGTAGGTAATTTCTATTTTATTTCACCACTATTTTTCTTTATTTAAATCCTATATTCATTACTTGTAGAAGTGGTTAGAGTGAACTGAAAATTATTGAGGTAACAAACAATTGCAATTGTTTTTTTCTTTCTGTTCTTACCACATAAAAATGATTTAATGGCCATAAAAATTGATGTCTTAAAATATTTTGTGTCATGGTTAATTAATATCTTTCATTGGCAACATTAATTTCATATACTAACTACCATAATCTGCTTATCTCTGTTCCTAGTTTACCATATAAGATTATTTTTATTTATTTTTAATCTAGGTAATTTTTGTACTGTTTGTTTTCTTCTGTTGTATATTGCATGATTTTTTTTTAATGTGAATGATTTGTATTTATTATTTTCTGTATATCAACAGAATTTAATTTTAGTATTGTATCGCAAATATGATTTAAACCTCAGTCTCACAGTAGTGATACTGTAGTTTAACAAATTTGCTTGTCAACTTCCATTTTCGATATTTCTCTGGTGTTAGAACATGCTCTTAAACAAACTTGGCCTCTTGCACTGACAGCAGTATGAAAAGTAAAAGTTTAAAAAAAGGTAATTTTCACTAGTGATCAAACATATTTTTCTTATAATACTATACAAATTAATAGGTGTCACTCTGATTAACGATTGAGGCCAGGAAGTTTTCTGTATATCTTTGTACACTGAGGCTGGTCTTAGAATGAAAAATAAATTAATTGTATGTGTGTAATCATGTGTCACCACAGATAAAGGCAGGAGGTCCAAATCATGAAAACAAGAAAGAAAGAAAGGCCTTCACAATATTTCAGTTTGTAACCTCAATCATGTGACATGGTCACATCTTCCTCCTGCCATGTCTCACCCCTGATGTAATTAAATATTGTGAAGTGTATTTGTTTACTGTGCTTCTTTTTTGTCTTAATCTGGCCCCCCTCCCTTCATCTGTGGTAAGGGTCAGGTTATTTTCTCTATGCTATCTTATTCTCATTGTTTAACAGCAGTTTCATTGTCGCCATTATCCATATAATTATTTTGAGAAAGTTAAGGAAGAGTAAACCAATCCCTCACTATAGATGAAAGCAGAAAGGCTGCAACAAAGACATTATACAAGATTTCAGTATGAACCTTGCATATTGTATTGCTTGTTTCTATTTCCATGTTTATCACAGTCAAGAGTGATAGGTCTATTATCCGTATCCTTCCTTATATTCATTGCATAATATCCTTTTCAGTGTCTCTAATATTGAATTGTTCAATAAAATGATTGATTAGCACTTGAAGAGATTTTCAATATATTTTCTAAAATGTTTTCTTGGATTTGAAATATTTATGAAAGCTGAACTGTAGACTTATAGAGGCTAATGTAGTGACAGAGAAATCTGTGTTTTGTGGTTACAACATTCAAAGAATGCCATTTTATTATTGCCTACTAGCTGTGTAGTCCATAACCTCTTCTTTGGAACCTTGCTGTCCTATGTTTCATTCGGGAGGACCATTGTCAAATTTGCTTTGGCCATCCTGACTGGGGTTTTCCGTGGTTTTCCCCAGTCACTCAAGACGAATGCTGGGATGGTTCCCAACAAGGTCACAGAGAACCTTCTATCCCCCTTCCCTCCCCGTAGGTTACATAGGCTGAAAAGAGTCTTCATGACTCTCCAGCAGCCAGCTGAAGGCTGCGAGGAATGAAATTGTATATGTGTATATATATATATATATATACGCAAAGCACTGTAAAAAACAATTAACAATTGATATTGTAAAGGAGCTGGTTTAGGGATTACTGGTAGACAAGAGGTTGTTTAAGAAAATGTACAAGGCAAATATTGGCAATGATGCCTGAACCAATATTTGTAGTATGAAATATTTTTTATTTTTAGATAATGGCTTGTGCTGAACAATTTACCTGAAATGGTGAAAGAATTTTAAGTAAGTAATTTGTGTAGCAAAAAAGTAAGTGTGTTGGGAAATTGCCACTAAAGCATGGGCTCAATTGCAGTCTTTGTTGGTAAAAAACATTTATACTAATTTGTTTCTATCATTTCATTAAAATTAGACTCTAGTCAATCCTAATATATAGCAACACTGGCATAGTGCCAAGTTGGTAATGCTAGTCTTGCTAGTATTCAAACATAACTATTTATCCAACAATATTACTGTGTAACAGGGCCGCCTTATAGTATGTTATCAAGTCACATTGTATCTAATGGATTTTTTTTATTCATTTCTAGAAAAAAATAAAATAAAAGTGATAATTTCTTTCCAGCTATGTCATTGGCAATGCTCGGTGTCCATTGGTATTATCAGGAAGCCATGGATGTGGAAAAAGTACTCTGATGGCTCGTGCAGCACAGTGTTGCCACAGTTGGCTCCCTGAAGCCCTGCTGATTGCTCGATTTGTTGGTATATCTGCTCGTAGTCGTAGCACTGAACAGTTGTTATCAGGCATTGTTGATCAAATCTCTGTCGTCAGCCTCGGTTCACAGTGTTGGACTTCTCAGGTATATATGTACATACTAAAAATATACATCCCTGTGATTTTTGTTTTCTGTCTAAACATTGATTTAATACATAACTGTAATTGTAATATCAGCAACAAAGTAGATAAAAATACTGTAGGAAATATTAATGTAGAAAGGAAAAATATATCTATTTCTGACCGTAGTTTCTATTTTCATAGCTCAAAATATTGTTTTTTTTTTGTTTTGGTGTTTTATTTATTTAACCCTTTTTTTATTATCATTATTAAAATAATCACTTCTGCCCTCATTCATTCAACGTTGATGAATGACGTATTTATTTTCCCTTCCGTGTAAAAATATTGTTGAAACAAATTTAGGCTACTTATTTGGAGTGTGTATTTTATTCATCACTTCATACCAATTTAAAATCTATAAAAATGTGAAAATTCTCAGTAAAAATATACAATTACAGTAAACTATAAATATATTATATATCTCTCATGAACTATAAATATATTTTTAAATGGTTATATTTTCTTAGACAAGCACCGTTTTTCATGAGATTAAAATCACTAGTGCAGTTTCTGTGGAATTTATTATTAGAATACTTCTGATGCAACCATCCATCTTTAAGAAGTTAGATTATGAAACTAAGGACAGAAAGTAAAAGTATTCCAGTTACATTTTTTTCTCTTCATACAGAGTATGGAAAGCCTGTCACAACAGCTTCCCAGACTGATTGCTGCTGCTTGCTTGCAGCACCCACAAATAATAATGATTGATGGAATTGATCAAGTAAGTATATATAAAAAGTAATACCATAATAAATATTATTATTACAAAAATCTACCAGCCCTGAAACGGTTGATAATGTCCACATTGTAAAATTACAAGGTTTGTACTGGGTTAATTTAATAGTCAGTTCTGTAACAGCTTGCACTGTTTTACACTGAATAATAAGGTCCATAATAAATTCAGTCCTGTCGCGAAGCCATGTAAATTTACTGTTTGTTTAGTAACTTTACTGATAATACTTTAATAAGTCCTGATCACAGTAAACCTGTAGGTTACTGGTTTTAAAATTATATTGAAAGTTCTGCTCACAGTATTATCAATTGACCTGTCTAATGTAGGTATCGGTACTTCACAATTTATTCTTTAATCACAGTCGCCACCAGAGGTTAGTCTAAAGTACTAGAAATATAAAATGATACACTCACACATCGAGAATACTAATAGCAACACTCTTTTTATTCCAATAGTTTGTACCATACACTAGTACTCTGACCACCAACTGGAATTCATTAAATAATACTTATCCGAAGACCACATATTCTTATTGAGTGAAAAGTTGATTATCAAACTACTCCTCATCAATAAGAAGCATATTGAATGTTCACATAACAGTTGCTAGTCCACTATAACACTTTCACTATTCTCTAAATCGTGTAGGTGTACTTTTCACTGTATGGCGGGTTTCACGGAATCGACGTCCTGCCAAATTACATTTACCAACGCGGACGCACGATTTCCGTATCCAAGTGCCCGAGAATGTTTTCCCGAATGTACTAAAAACATGTACACGCCGCCACACTGTTCCCGCCACCGTTAACACTTGACTTACTACTGCTCTGCCACAGAGTTTAGTCTCTCGCGGCATATCGATAATCGATATTTATACCGATAATCATTAAACAAAGATTGCAAGCCCAATGTAATGTCACAACCCCTTCCAGGTCTCTGTTTACCAATGTGAACAAGCAGTGAACAATTTAAACAGAAACCGACAAACAGTCGAGGTGTGATTGGGTAGTTAACTTACTGCTCATAGGTACAAATTCACATACACAATTACACTCTTGTACAATGTAGTTGGTGGTCGGTACTCCTCAAACAAAAATTACATTTTCATGGGTACATCGACATTAAATAAGCAGATACAAATTTCATATGGCATATACAAACAGTTGTACATACAAAATAGTCAACTGGTTCTTTTCAAAGCACAATGTCCTTCATTGCTATTATAGAGTCAGCTGTTCGTTCCCAAACTTAACCTTTAACACAAATTGCACCACACAAAAAATGAAATTCACACACTGGTTATGGGGCCACTCACTTCATCACTGTACACGGCCTACTGCTAGGACCTAGAGAGTGCACGACTAGGCCACTAGCCACCAGGTTAAAATCACCACCGTGCTTCTTACATTAGTTTCATGGTTCACAAGGAAAAGAAATGCCCATTGGCGATAAAGGTCATCGACCTCCCAACACGTGTGCAGTACAGTAATGAGTTGGTCAACTTGAAAACAACCTAACAACTAAGATACATATAAACAGAGAAAAAGAGAACATATTTACAACCTAAACTATTTACAAAATGGGGGTGGAGGGTTTCATGGGGTGTTCAGGATGCACATCACCCCTAGGCACTCCCTTCTCTTCCCCCACACTGAGTCTTGAACGGATTTAACCAATACCTTTCTTGTCCTCTATTCTTCTTCCATCCGGACCACTTTCTGTCTTGTTTACTTTTCCACCCCTTCCAGGGCAATCACTCTTCACTTGCACCTGATTCTTTTCCAACATCTCGAGAGCTTCCATAACATCGTTTGTCTGGAGACTGACGAAAATCAGCTGCGTAGGTTCCGGCAATCTGGCCATGATTACCTCAACATGTTTGTGAACCATACCTACTTCTCGGTCATCTGCACAATTTGAGAAGGTGGATAAGTTTCAAAATCATCCAAGAAATCTACTGGGTGGAACCTCCCTGAGTCCTCAGACCTCTCGAGTTCACTATTTTCTTCTACTGGGTCATAACCTTCCTCTTCTTCTTCACTATAGTCTCGTGCTCTATTCCTTTCTTCTTCATCATCTTCTGTGTCTTCGATGTCTACCCCTTCCATGACTTTTATTACATTCGACGAAAGGGAGTTTGTCTCCACTTGCTCTGACCTTATTGGCTGTGTGATCTCTGCCTTCGAGATTCTGCTGGCCCGCAGAACTCTAGCATTCTCTTGTCTGATATTTATCTTTTTGACGATTGCAGCTCCCAGAGCATTGTAGCTGTCTGCAATTCTAGCTCTTATATCCTTGAAGTGTTCATCAATGGCACCATTTATTTTTCCATATTCATTTCTTAGGGCCTTGAAGTTTTCAGCATTTTCAGCTCTTAATGCATTGATAGTCTCAGCAAAGGAGTGGTTAAGTTTCTCCCAAGGAGTAGCTTCTCTCCGCATTTTCTGTTTTTAAAGCCTTGATATTCTCAGCATTTTCAGTCCTTATCGCATTGATAGTCTCAGTCAAGTAGTGGTGATTGGTTCATCTGGTTCATCAACTGCCTAAGCATTTCCTTAACAGACATTTCCTCGGTCTGCTCTCCTGTTCCTTCCACAAAAGTTTCCTCAGTATTCATTTTCACAGACTAAGAAAAAAACTATGCAGGATTCAAAAGTAAAAGGTGGAGTGGGGGGGGGGGGGGTTTAAAGCCACTAAGTTGCCCATGCTCAAAATCAAAACAAAGGAATTAGTAGCTAAACAACACACAGCTTGTCCCATAACATCAAAAGCAAAACAACTTAAGCTTCACCATCAAAACGCCGATAGACCAACAAATCAACCAGTACAACGCCGATGAACAGTAATATTTCAAACATAAACAAAACGCCGATAGACCAACAAATCAACCAGTACAACTCCGATGAACAGTAATATTTCAAACATAAACAAACTTGCAAGGAAGCATACAACGTGGATCTTCAGTAATCCTGGCTGCTACTCTGCTCCCATCAGGAATAGCTGAAAATAACACATCACTCACACAGAAATGTAGGAATTAATTACTGGTGATTGCTGCTGTGGGTGTAAGCTTCATATGCTTTACACCACCCTGGTAGCTCACAGGCTGGCAACCTGTAATGTTGCATGCAAAATAAAAAAAAAAAAAATTCCAAACGCGAAAATGATTTCGATTACCGAAGATACTCTGCCAAAATAATTTATATTTTTTTTTTTTCAAAACTAAACTGAAAACTTTATACTGAAAACTAGTAAGCATGCATTTAAACAAAGATTTATACTTTTTCTTCATGTTAAATATTTATTTATCCGCGAATTACGGTTCAATTTAATGATACATTGCTCTTATGGTACCTATGAAGCTCGGTGTGAATACTACCCGGCGCTAAAAAAATTATTTCTCATTCACTTTTTCAAAAAAAAAAAAAAAAAAAAAAAGGAATTAAAAATTTTCCGCGGCCGAACTTACAGTATTTTAGATTGCCTGTTCGGTGTCTTCTTATCTGCCGAAGACAGTTCCGCTACAGTCTCCCTCCGCGATGTACCACTGCGCCGCGAAATGTAGTTCCTCTTCATCTCCTTCCGCGTTGTCCTACTGCGCCGCGAGATGTAGTTCCTCATCGTCTCCATCCGCGTTGTCCTACTACGCCGCGAGATGTAGTTCCTCTTCGTCTCCTTCCGCGTTGTCCTACTACGCCGCGAGATGTAGTTCTTCTTTGTCGTTGACTTTACTTCCGTAATGTTAGCCTTTGGTTAGCAATGCTGTCTCTTTCTCTCGTAACTTCTTTGCACTCAGTTCCGCAACCACTGCACTTAACAATGTATTCGATCCAATACATTCGATACACGAACTGTATTGTTGTTTTTCGTTTCACTTTTTCACTCAAAGTTTGCGTTTTCCGCTGGTTTTATTTCTTCACTCTAACCATCTTCAAACCCAAGTCCATTTCACGTGCGCCATGTAAAATTACAAAGTTTTAATTTAATAGTCAGTTCTGTAACGGCTTGCACGTAAAACTATTGTTTTACACTGAATAATAAGGTCCGTAATAAATTCAGTCCTGTCGCGAAGCCATGTGAAATTTACCTGTTTGTTTTAGTAACTTTACTGATAATACTTTAATAAGTCCTGATCACAGTAAACCTGTAGGTTACTTACTGGTTTTAAAATTATACTGAAAGTTCTGCTCACAGTATTATCAATTGACCTGTCTAATGTAGGTATCGGTACTTCGCAATTTATTCTTTAATCACAGTCGCCACCAGAGGTTAGTCTAAAGTACTAGAAATATTAAAATGATACACTCACACATCAAGAATACTAATAGCAACACTCTTTTTATTCCAATAGTTTGTACCATACACTAGTACTCTGACCGCCAACTGGAATTCATTAAATAATACTTATCCGAAGACCACATATTCTTATTGAGTGAATAGTTGATTAACAAACTACTCCTCATCAATAAGAAGCATATTGAATGTTCACATAACAGTTGCTAGTCCACTATAACACTTTCACTATTCTCTAAATCCGTGTAGGTGTACTTTTCGCTGTATGGCGGGTTTCACGGAATCGACGTCCTGCCAAATTACATTTACCGACGCGGACGCACGATTTCCGTATCCAAGTGCCCGAGAATGTTTTCCCGAATGTACTAAAAACATGTACACCCCGCCACACTTTTCCCTGCCACCGTTAACACTTGACTTACTACTGCTCTGCCACAGAGGTTAGTCGCTCGCGGCATATCGATAATCGATATTTATACCGATAATCATTAAACAAAGATTGCAAGCCCAATGTAATGTCACAACATGTTTCAATGTTTGGATCTATTTTAAATAAAAGCCCTTCCATTTTACCTCTCTTCTCTCACCAACTCTCTGCCATCACTTTGATCCTGCCCTCTCCTCACTCCTTACAGCTATCATTTACCTTGTATGCTTTGTTATATCCTCACATTTCTGTACCATCTGTAAAATTACCAGTAAATTATTCCTTTATTGCTTCAAATCAGACTGCTGACACTTTAAAATTTATTCACTTACCTCCCCATTTGATCATATTTCCTCCAAACCTCTTCCCCAGTACTAAAATCCATTCACCTTCTGTAGTGGCTGTCGCACATCAAGTGGATCAGGCCACGAAGAAGGAAAGACTGTCGTAGCGTAGTGGTTACGCTAAGAGACAGTGGGACTAAAGGTCATGGGTTCGAATCCATTAAGTGCTGTAAAATTTTAATTTCTTAACTTTGTGTAAACTATTCTGGACTATTCTTGTTGTTACTAGTGTTAATGTTCTAGACTGTTTCTCATCACTATATAAGCGATACTCCTTTCTAGTCGGAGTCAGTTCGCTCCGTGCTTCTGTACTGTGCCAGCTGTTAATAAAGCTTCGTTGCCTTAAACTGAGTGTTTCGTCTACGACCCCACTACGCCCTAGGATTCTGAATTTGGTTTACTGCGTGACAGTATTATTTTCAGTCAATCAAAAACGAGTAAAGAAGAATTGTCTAGCAAACAATATTATTAAATTATTTAGCACACATAAAAGAGAACTTAATGTAAATGTTAGAAAAATTGATATTGAACTTCATATAACTCATTATAAAACTTTCAGTAGAATTGCAGCTAAAGTAATTAAAGGAGGAAAATATTTTGTGATAAATAGAAAGGTTATAAGATTTAATGATAAAAAATAAAGTGTGTATCAAACATTATTAAAAGGAAAAGATGTGTCTAATCATTTAAACATAAGCCAGTAATAAAATTATAATCAACAGGATCTGAAGTATCTGCTTTAAATAAACTACTTCTTGATATTTGCTATAGAGCCAAAAATAAAATTCATTAACTACAAATACAGATTTCTTAGTAATACTCAGAATATTGTCATAAAAAGTGGAAAGTATGTCTCTATTTTCGAGGGATCTAACGGATATGTGCATTCACATCCGCAAGTGCGGAACTTTAGCGTGAAATCCTACATCCGCTATCACATCGGCATCCACAATTTTTAATGTGGATGTTTTGTTTACATTGCAAAATATATTATTCTTTTCTCTTTATTCGAGATTCTGCCCATCGTCGCTTAGCTAATAAAAAAAAGTGGTGCTTTCTGACGATCTTTCATTAAAAGTAACAATGAACTAAACGGTGCTTTTACCCAAGCGACGAATTGGTCAGGCAACAATAGACTGCACCGAGACCATACTGTCACCAGCCGAAACTTTCCTTATTCTTGTCACTCAGTCAATTGAAGTGAGTTCAAACGACACCGCTCCGTATGTAGGCCATCATTAGTTTGGTTTAATTTTTGAGGGTGCAGGCCAGTATCGGGCTGGTCATATGGTGAAGCGTGTACGAAGAGTTCCTAGTGATGGCTCGGTGTTGTCTAGTGTGGCCCAACCTTAAAGCGGCCTATTCACGGTCCAACTTATAGGACATCTGTGTAGAACTACCATAGGATGCGCTCACCCATTCACGCTACTCTAGATGTTCCAAGCAATTCATTCCACTCATACTTTATTGCAGCACATCATGTGTCCTCATCACACATTCGTAGGATGTTTATTCCAATAGCTTTCTCCAATATCTATAGCTTGTTGGACAGCAAGGAACCTTTTGGTTTCCTGGGAGTCCAACAACATCCAACACCTCCTACATGTACTCTTGTAACTGCTTTCATGAACCATAAAGAGTTCTTTTATCGAAAATCGGATCTCGTAGGTCCTACAAGTTGTACTGTGAATGCGCAACTAGAGCGGTGGGGAGGTAGATGGCGAACATGGAACTGAGCGTGGCGAGTAGGCGGTAACGGCCTAGCCTTGCACTCGGGAGGACGTCGGTTCGAATCCCCATTCGGAAATCCCGATTTGAATTTTCCATGACTTCCTCAAATCACTCCAGGTGAATGTTTCCTTTAAAAGACCATGGACGAATTCCTTCCTGTTCCTATCCCCAATTTCTTCACGCCTCTAATGATGTCTACATTGATGAGGCATATAGTTATAAGGAAAAAAAAAAAGGAAAGAAAAAGGCGAACGCAGAGATGCATGGTGGCGTGGCCTTGTGCTTGATGCTTGCAGTAGTCTTGCCACAAACTCCTCAAAGTTCGTGTGACAATGACTGGTTTTTAGACGTGTGCATAGTTATGTAAATAATTTAATTCACTTTTGAAATCATCACACTTTTTTTGTTTTTGAAAGATGAGGCAAAAATAGATCAATATGACAGAACTATATGAAAATAAAATTTACTTATGAAAAAAGATTTATTTTATATTTATTTTTGATAAAATATTAAAATCTAAATAGTTATAAATTTATTTATCCACATCTGCTTCCGCAAAACATCCGGGAATGTCAAGCACTGAATATCCGCAAAGATGACATCCGCAACAACCCTACTATTTTCCACCAACCAAAATAAAATGTTTAAAAAATTATTAAATCCCTACGAATAAAAAGTCTTTTGATTAACCTGAAACATATTAGCAAAGTTACCTGCCATGCTTGTAAATGATCTTATGAGAATGGTATATTTTCTTTCTCATGATAACACTAATTAAACCAATTTATATGAGGGGTGATACCTCATAGACCAAGAACTATAGATTTATATCACTACTTATTTGTATATATACATCTACATAATAATGAATTAGTCAGTGAAGACTCAATTTGGTAGACAAGGTGTTCCAAACAAAGTTTACATTCTTGTTTGTATAGGCAATATAGAAAGAAATTCATCATAAGTTGAGTTAATCAATTTTTTATAAAGGTGAATAACACGCCAATGTAACTGAATTTTGTTTTATTTTTGTGTCGTACGCGTTTCGCTCTATTTCAAGAGCATCATCAGCGACATCTGTTTGGTATTTATGCATTTAGTTAGTTACATTTGGTTCAAAAACAATATAAAGTTGAGGTGAAATTAAATTTACATGTAAGTAAATTTGATTACACACAATTTACATTGACATTATCTGGAGCTTGAATGTTCTGTCTCTGGAAATAAAATGTTGTCTGCAAAAAATTGTCAGATTTAACCCTTTTGCTGCAATGTTAAGATACTTGACCCCAGTGCTGAATGATTTTTTCATTTTCTTGCATGCAGTACTTCACTTTATTGTTAGCAGAAACCTTTTTTTACTAAAAAAAAAGAATGACGTCTAAAGACATCATTCATACCTCACATGCTAATTTCTCCTCCAGTGCTGATGACATTTGTCAACATCATGTATTAAATAATCAGTATTAGAACATGTACAAGCAAGTAGAATAAGATTTTTTGTTACAAAACTATGTGCAAATGTAAATACAGATACTACCCTAAAAATACACAAAAATTAAAACTAAAATGAAATATATTCCTAGCTGAAAGGCTTAAAATGTAATTCAGTATTGTACATCTTTATCTTTGTCATACACATCTGACCTATAAACTGATTCTGACACAAAGCGGTCTATTTGATTCTTCCATAAGTATTGAAATAACAATCTCAGTAAGATGGAAAGTGTAAGATTCCCACATTTTTGTGAAACTCTGAGAAGCAAAATCCTGTAGTATGTAAAACGGGTGTTGTGGGAAACATTTGACAACAATATGCTGTTTCCCTCTGCTTTCCATTCATATAACATGGAACGTTGATTAGCACCTTCTTTGCTAACTTTGCTAGCTTTTTTTTTTTTTTTTTTTTTTTTTTTTTTGCAAAATGTTTTCCCTAGGTCTCCATGGATAGGCTGGTGAATAAACCATTGTTGTAGTTGTCTTATACAAGCAAGTCGAAAATGATATGGCACGTGTGCTAGTTGTTGTCATATATCTTGTAGAGAAAATGGGCATTTATGAGTAAAAAGTTGAAAATATAAATTCCTAATTTTTTATACCACCTGTGGGTTTTGCGCTGGAACTGATAATAGGCCATCATTTGGTCCTGCCTAACCACACTGCCCAGATATTTGTTATACTCATAAATTGGATTAGGTTTCTGGACTAGTGTGGAGGTTTATGTACGTGGAGAGGCCATCAACTGTAAATTTCAGATTTGATTCATATTGTGTGTAATAAAAGCTCATGGCCATGGGTGTAATGTGGCAAAGCTGTAACATGTGCTTCTTCACCATTGTCGAGAAAATTGGCATTGAAATATTCCATTGCATTCAAATGGTTCAAATGCTTCCTACGTTAAGAAACTGTCAAGCAGCGCGTGGCACAATGAACAAACTTCCTGGTTCATAAGCTCGTAATCGCGGGATCAAATCTCGCTTATGGTAACTTTTTTTATTTATTAAAATGTGTATACAGATAATTTCCAGCAATAAGTTTCAACAATTATGTATATAGTTTTTTAAATTCCATTTTGTTGCCGAATAATCAACCCTCTTAAACTTCATTATGTTGTTTGCAAACAGTGTTATATTTTATGGTAGTTTCATGCAAATAACATTAGAAATGAAACACAATGTCACAAATAACATTCAAGTGAGTATAATTTATTGAAAAGATGACTGTATAATTGCAGATAATTTACAATTAGTGAAATGAAGTAGCTGCAGTTTCAGACGAAAAACTTAGAAATCAAAAAATACCATGACATCTAGCTCATCTGATAAACAATGCATTTTCACAAGAACAATCATTTAATGTATCTTTTTGGAAAACACACTTGATTTACATAAAAACAAATTATTCTATGGTCCTTCAGGTGTGATAGAAATAACACATATCTTATAATTACCTTTATTTTTTTAACTACTATCAGACTGTCGACTGGTTTGATGCAATCCTCGATCCCTTCTTGCCTACCTACCCCTTTCAGATCACATCCTCAATTATCTGCCTTCCTATACAGTTCTTACCTTCAACTGTTCCATCCACTAACAAATTAACCAATCCAGCATGTCTCAAAATATGACCTACCAGCATCTCTCATCTTTCTGTAAGCTTCTTCCACAAACTTCTTTCCTCACCCATCATTTCCAAAACTCGTTCATTGTGTACTTTGTCTGTCCACTTAATTTTCAGCATTCTTCTGTAGCATGTAGTATATCCACTATCCCCGAATATATATTTAGATGTATATGTATTATAATATTAAAATAAATGTATGAATATGCATTGTAAGCAAATGTATTTATGCTCACGGAAATCACAGACGATACTAAGCATGTAAAAAAGGGTAGTATAAGTGATGCTAACATCTATGGTTGAGAGTGTGTGCAGAGGTGTGGAGTGTCTCTGGCCGTGAGCGGGAGTGAGAGGTCGTGCGCCAAAGTTGTGGCGGCGATCTAATATTTTGTATTATGCCAGATGAATCAGTGATTGTTTCTTAATATACAGAACGAGTGTATTTTCAATTGTAGTTTTGTGCCTCGTGTAAAAATAAAGTTGTTAAGAGCAGTAATCGAGCTTTAATCAATAAAATAGCAAATTATTGATTGTATGAAGCTAAGACGTCTTATTTGGATAGTAAGAACCTTTTAATGGAACTAAGTAGCTCCTCTGTCCACGTATGTGGGTTGAATGGCGGTATTTAAGGGCCAAACCATCTAAAAACCTGTGGACTTTAATTAGTAATACAAATTAATTAATATAGAGGAGTATTACAAGCACCACTTTTCAATGCTTCAATGTTTTTCTTTCTGGTATTCCTAATGTTCATGCTTTACTACCATAAAGTGCTGTGCTCCTCACATAGAGTTTTAAAAAGTTCTTTCTAAGTTCTAGATCAATATTTAAAACTAAAAGATTCCTCTTTTTCATGAATGCTATTATTGCTAGTGCTATTCTGCTTCTAACGTCATTCCTGCTTCAGCCAGTTGTTGTAATATTGGAAAAAATCAGAGAAGACAACTTTTGGTTGTCGATCAATTGGATTTTTATACAGTCTTGTCTGGAACTGATCTCACAGTTTTGCTTGATTAAATAAAAACCATTCTGAAGGTACCTGATCATTTTTTGCACAACATTTGCCTTGTCCTCACGTAGGAAGTATTTGAATGGTTTCAATGCAACGGAATTTTTCAATGCTGATTTTCTCGACAACGGGGAAGAAGCACATGTTACTACTTTGCCACATTACGCCTCTGACCATGAGCTTTTATTACACAAAGTATGAATCAAATCTAAATTTTACAGTTGGCGGCCTTCCCTTGTAAGTCATTGTTAAATTCTTTTGAAATATAGGAAACAACTCATTTATCGCGCCACTTGCAAATCACATTATTCACATAATGAGCCAATGTTTTCCCTGATGTGAGTTTTACAGTTTTTATATTGCAGGTGCATTTTTTCTGTTGCTCTCAAGACTTCCTATATATAATTTATCTCTTTGTAACAATTTTAACACCAAGTCATAACTATTACAGTAGTTATCCATAAAAACCAGAGTGCCATATGTCCAGTTTTTCTTCCATCAAATGCATAACGACCTTGCTGGCGAATCACTTTCCATCCTGATCATTGAATGTTCCAGTGTAAAAATGGATCTTCACAACAATTCCACCTGTTTCTGTAAATGCATACAATTTTATACCATACTTATGGTGTTTCTTTTTTATATATTTTCTGAATACAAGTCTGCCATGCCAAAGCATCATTGACTCACCAAGTGACAATATTTTACCAGGATAGTAAACATATGTCTTTTTTTTTAAGTAATCTACAAGGGATGAGGGAACATATTTTCTAAAGCCTGACATCTGGCTTTGATTCTGCATTTCCTGGATTCCTCACAAAATTTAGCCATCACAAAATCAAAAAAAAAAAAAAAAAATTGTTGCGGTTTATATTCGCATAAAATATTAGAATGTCAGTTAATGGGTCTACTTCCAATATTCCTTCATGTGACTCAAATAAGAAAATTAATTTTTTTTGTCACTTCACCCACTGTCATGTCTTTCTATTTAAAATTTCTTAAAACTTTCTTTACGTCTTGAAGACAAATAAATCTGTGTTGCGTATTCTTTCGTTTGTTGTGACATTTGTTCATAAAATAGTTTGTCCACTAGAAGGTTCAAATAATCTGCTGGTGTAATTCCATCTGGTAACACTAAACAACTACTGTAGTTTTACAAATGGTACTGTCTGATGCACAGTTGATGGAGTATTTGACCAAGTTGATGACACATCACAGTCTGAATCACATGTATCATTTCTTACTGTTCTGCAGTGTACAAAGGATCATATTTTCTCTTTTTAGATGTTTTGACAGTTTCTGCCATTTTATGATATGAGACATGCTAAGTAATTACACTTTATAACATTAGGAAGATAGTCTGTAGTCATTTCGGTAAACCATAGAAAAACAAAATCCAGACCGGGGTTTAAATCCACATCCTCCGAAATGCTAGGTCAAAACATTACTGCTCAGCCACCAGGTTCAATAATTTCTAGTCACCAGAAGTGAACCTATTGACCACCTGCAAGGAACATAAAAAATCTGTAGAAATTTTATATCTATGGATGTGACCATTTTTGCTGTATCTTTCATAGCAACTGGAAGGACTTTTGAATCACCATGCTTTATACTTTGTGGATTTGTGTTTAAATTTTAAATTCATCATTTAGAACCATTTGTAATCTGGGTAAAATGATGTAAATATTTTTGTAATTTTGCACTGAAGCATAATTGAGCTGATACAACAATTTTACACTTTTTTCAAATATTTATATCAGATTTAATAAAAAATAGATTCAACAAAAAAGGAAACAAAGATACCATCATACAATCAATTGATTATTTTGACTAAAACTTTGTATTTACATGACTTAACAGATGAAGTAAAGAATATGAATAGGATGAAAGTCATGTACCCTATTGTGAATTATGTCCATTTTATAGTTTTAAGACTCCTTCAGAGATAAGGGTGATAATTTTTAGAATACTCAACTTTACATATCCAACAAAGAGTTTGTCTTTGTTTCGCCAATCAGTTCTAGATAGTAGGCAGATTGCTGCTAGCTTTATTTCTTTGTACTGACAGTCTAATAATATGTCTGGATTGTTTCATAAACTAAACTGATTACTATTCTTTTATTCTTTTCCATCTTATTAAAAATAAAATTTGATATATATGATTCTGGAGTCTTTCTCATACTGTTTTGTTCTCCATTTATTCTATCTAGATCCGAGAGTATGGTTCACAGTCCATTGAATGGATCCCAGTGAATCTGCCTGAGAGTGTCAAGCTGATAATATCTGTAGCAGATGACAGTCCTTGCTTCTCAGCCATAAAGGAGAGATTTGGTTCCTCAGTACAAATTATAAATGTAAATATCTGCAATTCATTTAGAACAAGTATTTATTTGTATTTTAGATACTAGTTTGACTTAGAACTTTTCTTTCTATCCTTTACTTAAAAAAAAAAAAAAAAAAAAAAAAAAACCAGGGTTATTTAATAGCTTCAAATAAATTTTTCCAGTTAAGGACTCACTCTTTGTTCATTGAATTTGGGTGTTGAGCTGCATCAAGTTTCTTTATATTGGCAAAATTTTTCTCGAAGGCCAACATCTTCTATCAAGTCACAGCAAAGAACTGATCCAATCAGCTTACAAGTTGCTGAGAGACTTTTGGTGAAACACACCACAATTAACAAACTTGACACAGCTTGACACCTGAATCAATGAATGAATATGCAGTTAGTTAATTGCTTATTTAGTATTAAAAGAAAAGCGATTAGAAGAAATAGTTACATAAAATCTGAAACTATATTTGTCTTTAGCACTTTGCGAACTGTTATATTTTCCCTAAATGGTTCACATTTGCTGTCTTGCATGACCATACATCATTGTTAAAACTTAAATAAGCCATTTGAAAACTGCAGAAAATTTTAGTTATTTGAAAATCTTTCTGCAATATTTTTTTTCTCTTATTTTTTCCAAGAAGTGGAGAACGATGGTCCAGAGAAGTATAATAATTTTACTGGAAGTGCCTGTAAAAATCAGAAGATTCCGTCAGATTTTTTTTTTTATTTTTTTTCTGAAAACTGCTGTTGATAATAGTGACTATGAAAATAAGGAAGGATATTGAAAGTAAATCCATCACTCACCACAGATGAAAACAGGAGGACCACAATGGAATACACTTTACTGAATTACTGTAAATTCCACTTGTTTTTATGTGTTTTTCATGGTCCTCCTTCCTTTGTCTGTTATGAGGAATGTGTTTGCTTCCCTGTCCTTCCTTATTAACCGACTTCAAAAAAAGGAGGAGGTTCTCAATTCGTCTGTATTTTTTTTTTTTTTTTGTATGTATGTTCAGCGATATCTTCGACAATTTTGAACCGATTTAAATGAAATTTCTTTAGTGGATAGGGTACACCTCCAAAGTGGTCCCATATGAATTTCATTAAGAAACCACCCCATCTACCCCCTTCAAACCCATAATTTTTATAGAAATCCATATTTTTTATTCGATCTCGTTGAAACTTTGGACATATATAGCCAAAAATAAAGAGAAAAATATTGTCAACTTTTGGTTTAAAAAAACTGAACCCCTCTCCCCCTATCCACCCCCTTGATTTTTGACAATTTTCTTTATTGAAAGCTACAGTCGACTCCATTCAACTGATCTCCATAAAAGTTGGCAATTACATATAGTTTTTCATGGAGAAGGTTTCTAACCAAAAAATAAAAATAAAAACCACCCCTCTCCCCTTCATACCCCTTAATTTTATAGAAAACTACATTTCTTATCTGATTTTTATTGAACTTTTCCCGTGTATACTTTAAAACAAAGAGAAAAATCCTGTCGAGATTTGGTCTGCCAAAGCTCAACCCCCTCCCTCCTTCCACCCCCTTAATTATTGTCAATGTTCTTAATAAAAAGCTACACTCTACACCGTTTAACCGATTATCATCAAAGTTGGCATATACATGTAATTTTTTTATGGAGAATCTGACCAAAAAATAAGTAAATAAAAAACCACCCCTCTCCCCTTTACACCCCTTAATTTTTATGCAAACCCACATTTTTTATCCGATTTCGATGAAACTTTGGACATGTGTAGTAAAAAATAAAGAGAAAAATACTGTCAACTTTTGGTTTGAAAATACTGAAGTCCTCTCCCCCAATCCACCCCCTAAATTTTTACCAATATTCTATATACAAAGCTACAGTCAACACCATTTAACTGATCACCATTAAAGTTGGCATATACATGTAATTTTTCATGGAGAAGGTTTCTGACCAATAAATAATAAACCACTCCATGTCTCCCTTTACACTCCTTAATTTTATAGAAATCTACATTTCTTATCCGATTTTTATTGAACTTTGCCCATGTATACTTTAAAACAAAGAGAAAAATCCTGTCAACATTTGGTTTGCCAATTCTCAACCCGTTTCCCTCCTTCAATCCCATTAACTTTTGTCAACGTTCTTTATAAAAAGCTACAGTCGCGATCGTTTGACCGATTACCATGAAAGTTGGTGCTTATATATATTTTTTCATGAAGAAGGTTTCTGACCAAAAGATCTAAAAACCATCCCCTCTCCCCATTAAACGGCTTAATTATTATACACAACCACAGTTTTTATCCAGTTTAGACAGAGCTTAGCAAATTTTTAATATAAAACAAAGAGAAAATGATGATAACTCTTGGTTTGCAAAAACTGAACCCCTCTCCCCGTTTCCACCCATTTGATTTTTGTCAATTTCTTTTTAGAAATTTACAGTAGGCACCATTTGACCGATCTTTATGAAAGTTGGCACATGTAATTTTTTTTAAGAAGATTTTTGACCAAAAAAAAAAAACCAATCCTAGCTACCCTTCCCATAATATTTGTACAAAACCCACAGTTTAATCCGATTCGGTGGAACTACACATAAACTTTAAAACAAATAGAAAAAGAAAAATACTGTCCACATAACTTTCACAAAAAATCCTCCTTTCTACTCCTTTAATTATTCCTGTCAATGTTCTTTATACAAAGCTACCGTTTCTTTCTGATTTTGAAGGAAGTATGCACATGTAAACTGCAAAAAAAAAAAAAAAAATTACTTTCTACATTTGGTTTCGACAGTCTAAACTCCGCTCCTTTATTTCCATCCATTTATCTACAGTTTCTATCCGATTCTGCAGGAAATTTGCACACGTATACTTCAAAACATACAGAACAATAGTGTTTATATTAGGTTGCAGAAGCCCAACCCCTCCCAATTTCCAATGTTCTTTATAGATACCCACAGTTTTATCAGATTTCCATGGAACACTGCCCATGTTTACTTAAAAACAAAGAGAAACATAGTGTCTACATTCTGTTTACAAAACCCTACCACTCACTCCCTTAGCCCATTTAATTTTTGCAAACGTTCTTTACACAAAGCTACACTTTTTGTCTGGTTTCGATGGAAATTTGTGCATGTATACTTTAAAACAAAGATAAAAATACTGACCACACTAGCTTTACAAAAACCAAACTACTCTTCGTCTCCAAACCCCTTAATTGTTTTTTATTCATACCTACAGTTTTCATCTGATGTCAATAGAAATTTAAACACGTATACTTCAAATCAATCAGAAAAGGCAGTCTACATTTCGTATACAAAAGCCCAATCCCTCTTCCCCTTTACCCTCACCCCTTTTAATTTCCAATGTTCTTTACAAAAATCCACAGTTTTAAATCCCGTCAAAATCAATTAAGCTATTTTTAAGTCAAGGCATGATATTTATAAAATAAATGTGTCCTAATGTCTCAATATGTACCTCAGATTTCTACTTGGATCCCAAGCTTCCACGTTGCGAAAACCAATTAAAAATCTATATTTTCTGTGTGATGCCGGAGCAAACAGATATATTCCAGAGACAGATTTCTGTATGTGTTATGTATTAATGCCCAGATGTTACATGTTTCAGTTATCGACCATAAGCTTTAACATATGTTATGATAAGATCGAAACGTAGCCTGGACCAAAATTTAAACTGACTTTCCTTAACACAACACCCAATACACCCTGTTCTGGAAGTAGTTGTGGTATATAAAGACAGAATTCTTCTTTGAAAGCAAGCGCTTTAATCTCTGAGCTACCAGGAAGTTCGCAAAATGGGAACTGCTGCGGCATATTTAAAATACAAAAAAACTATAATACCACTAAAAATTTAAAAATAAAATATTTGTTTAAAAAACATAAAAACCGCCTTCAAAAAAAAGCACTAAAAATTTTAAAATAACTTTATACCTTGCTTAGGAAAAAGTAAATCTAAATGGACAAAATTTTACATTACTGTCATTGAAATTTTTACATTAATTAGTTATTTTTGGAGTCGGTGAGAGCGAAAGCAAGAAAAACAAAAAGGTAAAAACAATAAGGAATTAACTACAATTAATGCTAGAAACATGTTTCAACAAATCTGAAACATACAGATGATACGCCGATATTATACTAACTGTAAATCGTTTACTGCGTGATGCAACCTACCAACTGACACTGTAACGCCAGAGATATGCCTGGATGTCCAATAAGGTCAAGCCACATATTAAAATACTATTAATTTGTTTCCCTATGCTCTCTCCCGCAATAACACTATCTGCCTCACGACATGCTGTAAAATATTGTGAATTTTTTGTTCGTACTCCCCGTTTCGCCTCAAACACCAGTAATTCGATCTTTTCGATGTGACAGCTGGCACCGACTCCAAAAATAACTAATTAATGTAAAAATTTCAATGAAAGTAATGTAAAATGTTGTCTATTTAGATTTACTTTTTCCTAAGCAAGGTATAAAGTTATTTTAAAATTTTTAGTGCTTTTTTTTTGAAGGCGGTTTTTATGTTTTTTAAACAAATATTTTTTTTGAAGATTAACAATATTCTATCAGTAGCAAATTACCTCTTCCGACAAATACATAATGTCTACCCAGAACTTGAAATCCAATTTACTGTAAACAGAAACACTAGTTTGCCTACAGCATAATTAGCAGACAAAATAAAACTGTTTGATGTAAAATAGATTCAGAAGGAGAAAGATTATGGAGCAGCTTGTATAATTTTCAAATATTTGAACTTATATAAATCATATATAACATTTATTATTTTTTTCCTTAAACATGTTATGAAATAAACCAACACACTTCTACTTTATTAAACAGCATTGATCCTTGTATTTACATTAGTAGTCAACATTAGATAAGTTGTAAATAATAAGATTTATTTATACGTTAATTTATTTTCTTTAGATGCCTGAGCTGGGCAAGGAAGAAGCTGAAGCAATTCTGATGGCATCTGTCATGCAGTACAATCACAGTGTGAACAGCAGAGTTCATGACTGTGTTCGAGCTTCAGTTAAAAATTGCACTTTACCCCTTTATGTCAAAGTAAGGTTATTACTATTAATTAAAAGTTTTTAACTATTTGATGGTATTATTTTATTTAACAATCAGTTTGTTATTCATTTAACAAATTATTTTCATTTCGAAACATCATTTTCGTTGTTACTGATTTTAAATGAACAGCATTTTTGCAACTACTCTTTCTAATATAAAAGATGCAATGATAGAATTTTATGTTACTGCTCATTCCCACTCTATGTGGAATACAAACTTTGGGGAATTCATATCATACAAGCACTGCCAGTAGGGTTGTCACATGGCTGAGACATCTGGGAATGTCCAAGAATTTTGTTACTGGTCCCGTATCCAGTAATTATGTGTTACTGTCGCAGAATTCCCGTATGCTAGTTTTTTTCTCGAACTCAATTCACCATGGTGGCCAAGAGGCCAAGCCAAGCATGCCGTGCTCATAGCGGGAGAGTACAATTTACAAAAAGTTTGAGCTATTGTTCCTTAAATCAGAGGAATTGAAATTGACATAGGAAATATGCTTTGAATTTCCTGGTATATTGAAAATTCTAGATGCAGTTAATACTGATTCCCTTTATACAGAGGTCACATTGTAAGCACCTTAGAATTTAGATAAATTCTACTTTTCTTGGCTACAGAGCATAAGGGAGGAGGTAAGCCTTCCAGAAAACATAAAATTTTTCATCTAGTAACTACAGGACATGGGAGACATGTTTCATGCAGAAGCCGATACTGTAGTCTAACTCGGAACATACGTCGATTTAAAAACAATAAAGTCATTCAGCACATAACACAAGCCCTTAATAAACAATGAATAAGCGTAAATAACCTTTAAACTAACCTGAACCAGTGTAATCCACAGTTATCCAATATGTAAACAGTCTATTTTGGTTACATGATAATATCACTAATTCTCAACACATTTCAAGGCAGTAAAGTATTTTTATAATAATAAGAACCCAAGAAGAAAGCTAAATTAACTAAAAATCAGCAGTTTCAGGCCGCATAAATAAAGTAAACATAATTTTAAACACTTCGTTGAACACACTCGCATTTTCAACACATCATAACAACATGTTTTCGATAATTTCCTGAGCTAAAAAGTAAATTTTCTGTAATAATAAAGAACCTGGTACAACATATTCAAGTTTTAGAGCATTCCATTCAGTATAATGAATATTATATCAGTTTTAAAATAATTACATCATAAGTAAAAACGTGGTAGCTTTCAAAATTAAACTGAGAATAAATAAGACCACTTCAGTAAACAAAATAACTTTTAAAACGAAACAAGCAGCACTTTATTAGGGAGCAATCACAGAACAAAATGACAGAGGTTTAAACATGGTAATTTCTAGTTCAACAGTAATTGCTAAAATAGGGTATATCCATGTATTTTTTTAAATAAATTATTTACATTCGTACATAACCGTAAAAAAATATTACATTGATGTAATATTAAGATTTATCGTCAAAATAAATACTTTAAAACTGAAATCCAGTTCCGCCGATTTAAACGCTGTCATTTTGGCACGCTGCACTATGACGTGTAAATACACGTGTACACATGTTTTCTAACTAATATCGATTTGGAAGGAGGTCGAAAACCATGTTATAAGTACTGTATTGTACCTGCGTGCAAAAATACTAAAAGAAATACATTTTATAAAGTGTATTTTCTTGTCCCACGAGATGTGAATGTAAGAAAAAAGTGGTTTACCGCTATGAGAATAGATCTGCAACTAGTTGTTAATATTATTGTGAAGATCATTTTTACGTAAGTACTTAGAATTTCTGTATTTTAGGAAATGTAACAAAAATTCGTTACCTGTTCAAACTCTAATCATATCTTACTTGGACATTTCAGACATTTTAAGAACGGATTGCGATCTCCTTCATATGTGTTGAAGGCTACACAGCTTATATGTGTGTGCTATAGTTGTTTTTCAAAATGCTCCCTAGTTTTTGAGATATTTGCATAGAAATAAACAAAAAATTCTAGATGACTGGTATATAGAAAATTATTGACCCACTTTATCAAATGGCAGCCTAGTCTATGGGATAGGGTGCTGGCTTCATAATTTTGTGACCCGAGTTGAAATCCACACAGAATCAAATATTTTTACTTATTTTTATCTTCAAAAGTTGTCAAGATTCACTTATTTATTTTGTTAAAACTTCATTTACATACTTTTATAGTGCGAATTAAAATTAAAAACAAGTCACATTGCTTATAACAAACACACCAAACATAATTTCAGCCCATTTGTCAACAATGGCTTCCTAATATGACTCGTTCCATACCCAATGAAATTAAGTAATGATGCGAATCTGCTAGTAAACTGGAATCTGAGACAAGAATTTTGCAATGTTTATAAACATTTGTCACTTGTTCTTCCATTTTCTTGTCGAGCTCCATATTTCGTCACGGATAGGCCTACTATTTTATTTCCAACCATTTACACGCAACCATTCTTGAAACAAATCGAGTGTAGAAGAAAGAAAGAAAAAACTATCTTCCCAATGCTACTTATTTCATTTAAAATACCTCTTGATAATATACAAGTAAAGAAACGACGAAGATGAAATAAATACTGTAACATGAAAGGAACTGTTTCAATTGAAAATGCACCGAAACAACTTATTAACAAAAAGTGAAATAAATGTAAGAATGGAGACTTTCTTGATGAATGATTGCAATGAAGTTTTATGGGCGTGCGGCCGATTTGTGTTGTGATAAGACAATCCATCGGTAGACCCGTGAATTCATTACGAAAAAAAGAATTTCAGGAAAAAAATGACGCTGAATTGTAGGTAATATGATTTGTTTTAAATATTATTTCACTCAATAAAAGAACATAAATTTAGTTTTAACAAAATAAAAAGGTCAAGCTTGACAATTTCTGAAGATAAAAATATTTAATTCTGCGGGGATTTGAACGCGGGTCAGAAAATTATGAAGTTAACACCCTACAGAATAGACCACGCTGCCATTTGATTAAAACAGGTAATAATTTACTATATATCCGACATCCAGAATTTTTTGTTTATTTGCATGCGAATATTGAAATATCTATCACTTAATTACCTTGCAGCTTTCACTGCTCTGAGCTGAGCGGCCGTAAAATTCAGATTTTTTGCAAAATTTCTTGTCATCATGAAAGCATCAATTTTTACAAGATTATCCGACTGTGCTTTCAGAAAACCGCTTTCAGTCATTATTTGGTGTGTGTATTGTAGCAAGAATACAATATCTCACCAGTTATGCTGATAGGTTAATATAACACAATCGCAAAGCTGTTAGAACTCCCAGCAACTACACCTTTGTTCATATCGTGTACTTGGTCGTCAAGATTCGATTCGACCAATAGCATTGCATTACATTTCCCTTGTATTTTTAGCACTTTTGATTAATTAAAATCCGTAAATAAAAATCGAATAAATAGGAAATCCTACACTAATAAAGTTTTAAAATAAAAATACTAGATGTAAATTTGAATTTCATGCATATTCCCTATTGTGGAAACCAGGGATTTACCAACATTTTTCAGGAAGTCAGTTACTATTACGCACACGCATTTCAATTTTTTACAGTAAACTGAGTAAATTTAGAACTATGGTCGTCATAAACTCGACAAACCTACACATCACTTACTATTTACTGTTAAATTCTGAACACTGGGGATAACAAAATTTTGTCAGACTATTTTGGATGGCAAGGTGACACTGAAGGCAGACGTCGAAAGGTATATAATGAGGCGCGGAGACCATCTGTGCTGCCTTGTATTTTATGTCGCGAAGCAGACCATGCATTAGATAGTTTCAAGAAATTCAGTTGGGAGTGCTGATGTCAGACAATGATGATGGCATCCGGAAGACATTGAGTTAGTAACAACATTGGTGACCGGTAGCCATGATGGAATTTTCTCATTGGACAGTGGTGTAAACAGTGACTATGAAACTTTAACTTTTGTAAAGGGGTTTAGTCTGGTATTTATTCCTCTTCATGACTTCCGATTTTTTAGATATTTAGTCCGATTTTGCCATTTCAACTGTAATTGTGACTTTCAAATGTGTCTTTGAAATAAATTTAAAATTTTTCACCAAGTGAACTGTGCATATTTTTGTAGGGAATATTAATCTCTTCTTTCCTGAGGAAATAGGGAAGTGGCGACTGCAATGCATTACAGTTGATCTATTCAGGCTCACTCATGTTCATTCAGTTTTATTAATGAAAATTTGTCAGAACTTAAAGCAAGTTGGAGGTTAGCTAAGGTAACTAAACTGGTACTTCACCCCCTAGATCAGCTTTGTTCCTTACAACATGTCTGAAAGCTGTTTTTGAGGTCCTTCCAAAAGACTTGCCAAACAACAAATTCCTGGGCCAATTTCTTTACAACAAACATTTCTAATGATTTGTACATTTAAAGAAAATAGTAGGTTTTGCTTTGAAAATTCCAACAAGTAACATCTTTTGTGAGAGACGTTTCAACCTGTTGAACACTTTATGTACTAAAGAGTGAACCAGAATGCTCATGGAATTGAAGGTTGAACTGCAAACTCAGTTAATTTTGAAGAGTCTTACTTAGAAATTTTATCAGTGTTACAAAGCAATGATGGAAAAAACCTTGTGAAAATGGCAAAATCTATTAATAATTTTTTAAAAAAATAAAAGTTGATTAAAATTCATTTTGATTGATGTTGATTTTGATGTTTATTTGTTAATAACGCCTGATGTTGATTTTCTACTTGAGTTTAATTAATAAGCCTAACAGAAGTGTTCATTTTTTGTTTAATATTTTGAAGCTTTTATTGAAAATACCTGATGTCGGTTTTTTACCAAAGTATGAAAAAGCCCAAAAGAGGTACTTAATTTTTGTTTTAAGTTTAAGTATTTTATTTTTTGATTCATAGTACCTGCTGTTTATTTTCAACTAAAGTTTAATTAATAAAACTAAAAGATGTGTTGTATACATTTTAGGTAGCGTAGCTTTTACCTAAAATGCAATTTTTTATCAATTTGCATTTTTGTTCACTCTTTAAATATACTACTAAAATACTTTTTAATGCCAGAAATGTCCCGGAAATTATAAGCCTGTATCTGGCAACCCTAACTGCTAGAGAGAAGGCTATATACAGTTTCTGTAAAAATTCCTGTCCCTATCAGTATTTGAATCCAGGGCCTCAACTCAAAAATTTCCAAAGCAATAACATAATGAGCTACAAGACCACCCAATATCCTGGTAACATAGCATACTGAGAAAATTTTAAAATGTTGAATTTTCCTTACATTTTTTTGGTATACAAATTTATGAGGCATGATTATTATGTTCACTTACTTTAAACTTGTTAGCCCATCTGGCTTAAATTTTATTCATATTAATTTTGAATCCAATCATAAGGTGATAATATATACAGTTCATTCTAAGATTTCAAACAACATAAAATTTTGCTACAGGTTCTTGCTTGGCAAACATCCTGGTGGTCACATACAGACCACAATGTTGCTCCTACTGGTGCTGTGATAAAACAGATCAACCAGATGTTACAGGAGGTAGAAAACATCCTTGGAAAGACCTTGGTAAGACACAAGATGGAATAATTGTTATTCACATTTATACACATTTCTATCGACTGTCAAACAGCATTTCCATTGTCACTATTATCATACTTATATATTATTTTTTTGAGTTATAAAACAACTGCACATCAAATATGGTTAGTTGGTATATGGAAATTTTTTTGCAATGAAAAAAGAAATTCTTGCATACAGGATTCTAGAATAGTTTTCTAATCTTTTATCTTAAATTCTTTGAGTGCAATGTTGCTGTCCACCTATTTTTGTCTTTTACAAATTTTAAATTTTTTGATGTAAATTGTTCAGCATTTCCTTACCTACAACAGAAACTTCCCAATGCTCTTACAATTGAATTCAAGTGTTGGTTTGTAATCATGTTTATTTCTTCCTTTCTATCTTCTATTCCTAACTCTTGTGGAAATGTCTATAAAGGCCTCATCAGCAATATTCACACATTATACACTCTCAGCAATTGTTTTACTCACCTTCCATCCTCTAGTAACTCCCAACCGACTCCGTTATCAGTTATTGTTTGTGTCCTGTGGTAATTTACACAAGTAAATCCAGCTGTCATCCTTTGCACCATTTCCAACTCCTCTATTTGATACCTACAGCAATGGTCCTATATTATCCGACCATATTAAGTCTGATCAAGGTTTAGTATCCCAATTCTCCCTCTTCCTTGGTTTCCTGTTCAGTCACAAACAGGCTCATGTATTTTCTGTTATTCATTATGATATTACTGACCACAAGCTGGCACTCAATTTCAGACATAAGGGTGCTGGAAAATTTTCTTCTATTGGTAAGGGAAATTGATGAATTAATCATTTAAAAAATTTAAAATTAATGTTTGTAGAGTGAAAAAGTAGGTAGTTAAATTAAAGAGTAAAATGGATGTGTAGGGAGATTGCCTCCACAGAGTACACTCCATCCAGTGGCATAGCTAGGTCAACAAGGACCCTGGTGCAAATGGGTGACCTTTTTCTTGCATTGTGTTGCTGGTAGGGGCCCCCTGAGCTGAGGCTGGAGGTCCCTGAGTTTGCTTGGAGGCCCCCTGAGCAGTGAAGAGCTCCCTGTGTCTCAGGGGCCCCCTTAGTTGACGGTAGAGCTAAACAAAAAAAGGTCGCCAATTTGCCGTCAAGGCCCATGGGCCATCTGAACTGCGCTTTGGGGGCCGTCAGAGGTGCGCTAGGCGCCCCCTGAGGTAGGCTTGGGGGCCCCACTGAGCGTAGGGACTTCAGTGCACTGCACCACCTAACCCCATAGTAGCTATGCCCTTGACTCCATCACAGTAGCAAAATTACATTAAATTATGTTTCTGTAAGTCCATGATGTTGATAATAATTAAAGCAGACCAACAACAAAGTGCCTAACAATTCTGATCTTTCCGCTAATTTCTCTCATAATTCATAAAATATTTAATTAATCTTTAATTGTTTCTCTAATTTTTACAATATCTACATTATTCACATTGCACACAAAAATTTCATCTTTATAATGATTTTTTTTAAATATGTTTTCCTTTTTTCTTGATTTTGCAGGTTCAACATGCATTAGCTCTTGTGACTGCTGCCAAAACTGGTTTAACAGACTCAGAAATGCTGGATTTACTTGCCCATGACAGCACTTTTCACAGCACAACAACATACGGTGATTTTTGTTTGAAAATTGTACTCAACCATTTTAAATGTTTGCTGAATTAAGTTTATAATACAGTCTAATTATTAAAAATAAAACAATAGTCACCTTCTAGAATAGGCTTTTTCTTACGAGAGTGTAAGAAAAAAAAATAGAGAAAAAAATTGTTTTCTCTTTATGATCAGAGTTTACTAGGAACAAATTCAGTTTTCCTTAGACTAAAACACGTGAAAATGAGAGAAATATAACAGGCATTACAGAGATACAGCAGTTATGGAGAGCGTATTAAAGCACCACTGTACTGGGTACAATTGGATACAATGGAGACAGTCTAAAATCTTAGTGTCAAGATACCCCACATCCTGATTATAGACTTCGACATTTTCTGTTGTCATCTAATTTCTGCCTCTAAACTACACACATTACATAAACTGAGTTCTAGATACAATATGTGGGGCCAGGTCAGATGTGATGATGCAATGTACTAAAAATAAAAAATAACCAGTTACTTTTCCTTTTCATATTAATATTGCCTCACAGCATTTCCTCTGACTCCAGTGTTACTGAATTTCTGGATACAGTTGTGCAAAAGTTTATAGTCTTCACAGACAGATACAAATACACTATCCTCCCTTGGGTTACTTAATCAGTATTTATTTCAATGTCAACAGGTTGTAAAAAAGTCAATTTGCGTAACTATATAATGTTTGTTCTCGAAACACTGGTGTGGTACTATTCAGCACACAACATGTTGTTACTACATTGTAGTCTTTCAGATATAGTTCGGTATCTCAAAAGTGATAAGAAATGAATACAAAGTTATTAAAACAACTATTGTTCTATGCTCAGTGTGCAAATATAAAACTTTTGACCATGATCCGTGTTTAGTTCTTGTGGTACCGGACAATCAAGTTGTTAGTTCTATAAACAGGTTCTGTAAATCGTTCAACTGACCATGGTTCCAACCTGTACTCAGTAAAATAAACAGAATATCCACTTAGGTAATTGGTCCCTAAAGAATTTATAACCCTGAAATAACTACAATCACTTCACATAAGTTACAAGGCAGGATATTCAGAATTTTTAAACTTTCTGACCGGTACCATACACGTGTCACACTTTTGGAACAAAAATGGAACTTTGATCTGACTCATAACTAAAAATAGTACATCACTTGATCATGTTTTTAACAACACACATTCCTGAAGACAGTCAATTAATAATGAGGACTTCCCTGTCTTGATTCAACACTCCCGTGTAAGTTATTCGTGGATACAAGTACATCTCAGTGTACACATGGTTGCTAGTACTCTCATAGTTACTACACACTTCTGACCTGAGCAACTCTCGGTCAAATACTGACTAAGTCAAGCACAGTCGCTTCTTCTTCTAGTTCACTGCAGTCAGTCATAAACATCCTTCGTCCTCTCATAGCCTATCTTGAATTTCCACTTAAATTCATATGGCGAAGATTCCTTTTTACATCAGTCTCTCCACTCCCTGTCTTATTTCCTACACCACGCTGATTTGTATTGTCTGTCTTCTAGTTCAACAATCTCTTTGCCTGGTCACTACCTGGACCAAAACAATTTACCACGCCTCACTTGCTTAGCTGGAATTTCAACTGTCACGTTACATTTGTTTGCAAGGGAAAATATAATTCTATTTAATAAATATAACATCATTAACCATACATAATTGCAGGGAAATTTACATGGAACAATGGGATTCTTGAGTTTAAATACTTCATCAACAGAAGAACTTTATGTATATTTGGTGTGTGTCCTGCACCATTTCTCTAACATTAGTTATAGTCAACTGTTATTCTATAATTATATTTGTTAATCAATTATTTTCCATCAATTCTTTGATGAGAAAGTATGACATTTTATAGAAGTGGAAATGGGAAGAGAGAGAGAGGATGTAAAAATTAAGCCTCTACCTGCTGAACATCTTTGGTAACTATGTCTAAGCAAAAGCAGAAGGATACAAAAAAACCTCCACAACAAAACTGACTGTTAGGCAGGGTCTACATGTAACGTCTTGACTGACGTTTTACTTGATCAGGCAAGACGTTAGGTAAAACTGACCAAAAACTCGCGTCCACACGCTTACGTTTTTAACTTCATCTTCAGCTCAGTTCTATTGAAACCATGAGCAAAGCATTACTTTAAGTGGTTATTTCACTATGTCTAATGAGATTAAAATGTAAGAATGATCTAGAAGTTGTTTCCTAAGAGGAAAAGGTTCTTTCATATAAATTTGCTTCGCAAATTACCTCATGAACCTGAATACTGGCGTAATTATTTACGAATAGTTACGGATCCTTGTTTGAAATAATCTAAAAAATAAGACTCTGCTGTGACAGGGAGAATCTCACCCTTTGAGGGACTGACTGCTATTCTAAGATTTCTAGTAACAAGTAGAAACTATGAAGATCTAGAGTTCACAACTATAATGTCAAAACAATCTCAACACTTAGAGTTCACGCCTTATACCAGAATCTTGTCGAGTTATATATGAAATGTTGAAACCAGGAAATATACACAACATTCAACTGAGAACACGTGGACTTGTTGACCGCGTCATGTTTCTTGAAACCGACATTTCGACCCTCATTCTGGGGTCTTTGATTGGCCGGACAAATCGAACCATCTAGACGGACGCGGACCTCGGCTATAAAACAAGACCACTCGCTGACCGAAGACGCAGTTCTGCCCTGGAAGAAGACCCCAGAATGAGGGTCGAAACGTCGGTTTCAAGAAACATGATGTGGCGCCACCCGGACAGCCAAGAATCAACTGACTCTGGCCGCGGAAGCCTACGATTACAACACGTGGACTTGTTCTGAAAGATGCGAATTATGTAGGGAATACATTCAAGATGTACTGTAATAACCAAGGATCATGACATTGGCAGGACAACGCCGTATTTTAGGAGAATTGGATAAAATAAAATAATTTTTAAAGACAATAATAATTTCTCTCATTTATATTTAGCACTACTACTGTGTAGCTATTAAATAAACCTATTTTACTTTTATATGTACAGTTCTGTTAATTTGCAGCGGTCAACAACTTACTTCAACTTCTGACTCATTCTCTGTATTGATAATTGTTTCTCTTGGTGTATGTTTATAGTTTAAGAATAAAAGATGGTCGAATTTCCACAGAGAAGCCGATTGCTTAACTTTTAGCAAACTTTTAAGAAACACTGAACGAAAAGAATTGATTGTTTCTTTCATATCCGCTTCCTTTGTATCTCCAAGATACACTTGCTTATATCTATCAACCAAAGCATATGCTTAATTTTTTTTGTCCCGATCACTGTTGCCATTTGACTTTAACTTGCCGTATCCAGGGATGACTATGATATAACGTAATTAATTCCGTAAAGAAATCACTGCCCTAGATTCCGAAAAACCACTGCGTCAAATGTTTTTGAAAATAAAAACAAAATAATAGTTATTTTAGCTTCGCAAAAGGAGGAAAAATATCAGTCAAGACCGACAACAATGCTGGAAGTTGTCAGTCGAGACGGAAAACAAAGCTCCCGCCAATCCGTTTTCTGGAAGTCGTCCGTCTTCATTCAGTTCAGGTAAAACGTCCGTTTTGCTGTCCACACACAATGTTTTGTCTGATACGTTTTGCCTGATCAAGTAAAATGTCAGTCAAGATGTTACGTGTAGACCCGGCCTTAGATATTTTCGGATGAAAGGATGTTCAATTAAGAATTAAACTACAGTGAGGCTGTCTCTCAATTATGGTGTATACTCACCAGTTGAAAGAGATGATGATACAAACACATGAGACATTCTGCAAGAAATTGCAAGAAGTCACAAAGTAAACAAATCTGATTATTTGATACTGATGGGTGAACTGAATATTAGAAATGGCAACACTAATCTACAGTCCATAACTGTAATACTGTAACAATTTAATGTGCTTGCGCACACTGTCACTTGTGTTGGCAATAATAGGTATGGTGGGTAGTTTGCTTAGTTGTTTAGGTTTGCAGGTTCGAATTTTCTACTAAGTCAATTCACAGGTCGCTTTTAAATTCACATCTGATTTATTTACCAAGCACAAACATCTATACCATCCAACACCACTAATTATACTTATTCATCCTGACCGTGGATAAGGCTATACAGTACTTCATTTCCTCCGATTGCAAGTTCTGACCACGTTTCTGACTATCGAGTCTACACACTGTGTTACCACTTCTCACCTCTTCTAACTTGTCATTTGTCATGAAGCACTTCCCTAATGTGATTAGTGGATGACATTTTATTACTTTTAGGTCCACAATACAATTATACAAGGCCGTGCTGTAACCTTAACGCTACTCTTGCGGCGGCCAGCTACCGACTCCTGCAGCGGCCTGCTACAGACTGACAATTAAAATTTTACACTGTGCGCCTCTGCACTTATCAATGCTTCATAGCAACTTTAAGCTTTACAAATAATATACATGCTTAATACTGTCTCGCCACAATATATGGTGGGGAAAGAAAAAGAAATATAAATGGCAGTGGATTAATTGATTATGTCAGATATAATAACCTCAGAATTACAAACACATTCTTTCCACACAAAGATTGCCACAAATACACATGGGAAACATGAAAATACAAATCATTTATAGACCATAAAATAGCAAACAGAAAATTGGACAAATTCATTCTTAAGATTCAAGTACTCAAAAGCTTTGAGTAATAAACAGATCAGTTCCTACTTATTTCAACAATTAGGCTTTCTCACTGGTGTGTGGAAACAAAAGACCACAGAAAAAATCTAAACAGCGAGAATGTTCAAAAATAAATCTGCCAATCTTTTCATGAAGGGGCAAAAATAATAACACAGCATTTTGAAATAAGTATAACAATAAAGGATGAATGGAAGAACATTAACAAAATATTGAAACAAACAACTAATGAAAGCATTGGCTTTGAGAAAAATTGATTACAAAAAAGGGGCTGAGTCACCGGGAGAAGAAATTTCCAAAATTATAGAAAAAAATAAATGCATTTAAGAAATACATAACAACCAAGTTAGTAGAAGTCAAAATTGATTACAACAGAAAAAAGTGATTATGAATAGAGCTCCATGGAAAGTTCACAGGGAGAGCTGGGACACCTTTGTTTCTGATTTAAAAAGAGACATAGCTAAGCCAAAACCTAAACCTTACAGAATTATAAAGAACCTTGGAGAAGAAACGAAGGTAAATGTAAACATAAATATCATAAACAAACTAAGATTTTCAAAGTTTATGGGTGGAAATTGAAAATCATTTAGTCTAACATCACTCAGCTAATAACTTACAAAACCGGAATTGAAAAGTAAATCAAAAAGTTTCTAAAACAGTAAAGCTCCTGAAGAGGATGGAATCAATCCAGAAGTCTTTAAATATTGTGATCAAACACGTAACTATAATGTGGAAATGACAACTGCCACCCAAATGATGGAAAAAAGCTTTAGTTATCTGCATTTTTAAGAAAGAAAATTACAAAAATTGTGAAAATTATGGGTGTATTGGTCTACAGAAAACTGAGTGTAAATTTTTTTGCAAAATTCATAATAAACAAATTGAAGGAATTTTATGATAATAAACTTCGAGAAGAACGGAATGTTTTCCAAGTGGGGAGGTATTGTGCAGATGGCTAATTTACTTAGCAATTATTATTGAAAAACATTGGGGATTTAACATAACATTCATAGATGACAAAAAAGCTTTTGATATAGTAAACTCTTAAAAAATCTAGCTCTTGATACAGTAAATTCTTTAAAAAAATCTAGCCTCAGATGGAACACCTAATCAGATAATATTAGCAATATACTGTCTTTTTTTTAAGTATAATTTCGTAGGTGTGAAACTGGAAACTGAAACAACAGTCTGGAAGCCTATTAACTGTGGTGTCAGACAAAGTTGTCCTTTATTCATATTACTCTTTATTATTTATATGAATTCATTAATCAAATACACGAGATTAACCATACATGAACGTATAACACCATAAAAACATAACTATCTCAATACCCTATAACGACCAGGCTGATCTACAACGTTCAGTACATCACTTGAAGTGACAACAATTTTAATATGGAAATTTGAACAAGGAAATTATAAATCAATGAATTTAAAGGAAATATACAATTCTGAAGCAAAATAGTCCTAAATATAAAAGTTTTAGAACAATGCTGAGGGTCAGAATACCTTCCCTTCTTACAAGACAGCCTCAAGGTTCTTTCTTTGTAATAGATTCTGCTAAAAATTGTGCAAGTACACCCTACCTCCACCACCTTCACAAGCCTAGTAATCAAGGAAAGCTTCCACATCATAGGACTTGCCCTATGTATATACTCCCATCTAATATATCAACTAACCTGCAACCATTGTCCAGCCTCATACATAGGTTGTACCATGAATTCACTGGCTATCACCATGAATATACATGGAAAAATAGTATTTACCAAACACCTGACCATCCAGTATCTTATCATCCTACCATGAATGATACAACCAATTTCAATTCTTGCTTCTCTATCCATGGCATCAGTCATATCAGACAAAATCAGCATATCTGAATTCAGAAGGTGAGAACTTCTTACCAAAATAAATTGGGCACCGGTCAGCTGCCAGGTACCACAAGTAATCTTTATTCTCTTCCACCCATTCTTCATATCTACTTATGTTCTCCCACACAACCATCATTCACCTGATATAATTTTTGAGTAGTTTGTAATACCCTTGGTTTTTTTTAAATGTATATTTTTATGTATATATGTTTTATACACATTTAAAAAAAAATGTGCTTAATATTTTCTGCCTCATGCCTGTGATATGTTTCAAAATTTCCATGTTATGCTTTTGAACTCCCACCCATAATTCCCTTCATGTTGATTTTCCTCCTACACAATGGTCTGCACCTGCAGTTTGTTGTCAGTCTGGACAAGAATGAGAAATCAGCTGTGACCAAACACCGTCCACATTTAATTTTGAAGAAACTATAATTTTAGCCAGGACCAAAGATTTTTGGGATAGCATTATTACAGAAGCTCTTGAAATCAGTACAGCTGATTGTGACAGTTATACACAGCTGAAAGCCCAAGAAGTATTTAGTTGTTTCCTTTTACTGCACTTAATTTCAGTCACCGCCATTCATACCATTATAGATCACCGGTTTGTGCCATAGGGAGAGCATATCATAACTCAGTTCATTTTTAGAGATAGACTAATGAATTTTTTTTAGTGTGAGAGAGTTCTATGTTTTGTCTGTTCTCAGTACCATGGGCACCAGCTTGCCTCTTCTGGGCACGGCTAAACAAGTACCTGGCCCCCTTCCTTCGATGGCTAGCTACAGCAGATTGGAGCACAGTTCAGTGGAGTGATGAAACACTGCTGCGGGCAGCATTGGAACGTTACTCCCAGAAACTCCAATGGGCACATGAGACCCTGATGCAATATTACCAGGTAAAAATATGCTCTTAATAATGAAGGAAAGAACATCAGTGTTATTTCTTAAGCCTAGTTCCCACTTAGACTCTTTGAGTCAACTCTTACGTCTGAGTAGAGTCCTGCGTCATCTCAGTTGCATCTGGGCCGTCCCAACTCATTGTCACGGTGATCCTGGTGTTATGTAGGTTAGTATTTTCTGCGCCCTTTGCATCCCATCTGATAGGGAACTCTCAGACATATGTCACACAAACATTTGCCAGTGTGGACATGAATTCGAACAAGCTATAGATTTTCACACTCGATATTCAATTTGTTTGGTGCCTAATTTTTAATTTATTTTTGCAGTTATGTTCTGTAGTACGGACTTGACTTTACATTTTATAAGTTACATGCATTCTCATCATTGTTTGTGGGATGTGTCCATCACAGAATATAGTAATCGAGAATTAAAAACAAGACATTGATGGCTTTGGCTAATTAATCCAATGTGACTGTAGTGGAAACTGAGGAAAAAAATCACATGTTTAAATGCAAACACAGTTAGGTAAGAAATATGAAAAGTGGAACCTGCTCATTACAAACTGTTGTTATTATTGCCTATGATGGAAACAAAAGGAAGTAGAAACACTGATGAAAACACAGAGCCAGACCAAGTAAGTTGATTTAAAAAAAAATGTATATAAAGAATAAGTTGGTACATTGTTTCATATGATGTAATTTTTCTATCACTCTGAACCTCATTTGTGACAGAAAGTGATCATAGAACTGAGTCCGGATTTCTTTTGTATCATCTTCCAATCTCCTTGAAGTATTTTGTATGGTGATAAGGGGCCTGATATTGCAAGATTTCAGCTCCTCATGATCCTGGTACTATTTTCCCATATGAATCTTCTGCATCCAGAGAGCCAGGAGGAGTATATGAGTTGCTCAAACATGCATTCCTATGAAGGAAACTATGCAAGTAGGTACCAGCAAGAGACCACTGTTTCTACTTTGTTAGGATGCAAATCCAGACATTACAAAACTACTCAGAATTTTTAATTCCATATCCCAAACGCATTTCCAATAATTCATCAACCCTGTCTCAAGCGATAATTGAATATTCTTCCCAGTGTAGGCACACCATCGCTATCCCCAGGGAAAGGTTGAATCAAACTTTAGATAAAGGAAAGGCATGATCTGCAACAAACATAAGGAACAGAAGTTATTAATTATACATAAAAGAGCTAGGAAATTCTTGAGAGAGCAGCTTCCTCGACAATCTTTCGCAAAGGATTCAATTGCAACATGAATCTTGGTGTGAAAACAGTTCTTGTTGCAGAGAGTGTCTGAACAATGAATCTATCCAGCACAAAACTGAATCGGAACATGACTCAATTCAACGAGTCCCAGTGGGTACTAGGCTTTACACATACAATATCTGAACAGGGATCAATTATAAAAGCAATTTAATTTCCATTGATGGAGAAAATAATAACTTATGAGGAAGTAAATGAGGCCTATGTATGAATTTTTGTTAGACTTTGCTATAATAACTGAATACGGCATTTTACGCATCTCAGTTAATGCAATATAAGTGTTAACAGAAATATTCTCCATTTGTTTTCATCTTACATGTGACATCACCATCCTTCTGGTTTCAGTTTTGTTAAGTTCTCTTCCTCATTCGGCATGTGATGAATTTACTGTCTCTATTATCATTGAAATGCACATATTATTTGTACATAAATATTCCCGAAAAGTTGATTCTTGTTGAACGCACATTTAAAATCTGCTGTTTACATAAATTTTTAAGATTTTGTACACTCACTTTAGACCTTTCACATTAGAATTTCATAATTCTGCTCACTTTCTCTGGTAAAAAAAATTATAGTTGATAGATTTTACACCTTGCACAAGGTCAAGATGGTATTTATATATATTGAGAATGACCCTACACAAGTTGGCCAAAACTGAGAGACATTTTATAGTAAATACTATGACCCATGATGACTGTCCACTCCAAGACACCTTCTTAATATTGAAAAGTAAAATTACTGCAAAATTAGTACCAACATGATTAAAATTTAAATTGTAAACCACCATAGAAATTACAATGTATAGTTGATGCTGATCAGGTAGCATTTCATTTTAGCTGTGGATGAATTGTTCAGTGGAATAATTTGCAAGAATATCATAAATGGCAAACAAATTTGTTTAACTTTCTAAAAGAGCCATATTGCAATGGTATTGAATAAAGTTGTTAATTGGAAAACATAACTGTGTTAGGGCAAGCGTCCACTGTAACTGAATTCTTCTGACTGAGTGGTCGGCCACATGCGGCCAAATATGACCGACTACATTGCGTGGCATTCCCACAAAATCCAGTTTCTATTACCAAAAACCAAGTTCGCACATGCGAAATTCAATCTTTTGAAGCATGGGTTTACTGTGAAGTAACAATTTCAGTACACCTGTATTGAAAAATACCAGCTCCACAGCATGATGACGAGGTCATTCTATAAATGTACTCATCACTTGTGATTACAAACAGAAGAGGAGGAAGGTAATCTTCAAATTTAAAGTTGATCAAACAAGGCTTTGAACCTCCATGTTAGAAGAGTCAACATTGAAAGTGATATTTTAAGACAACTAGGTTATGAAGACATCAGAAGGACGTTAATTACTTTTAACTGTAGGCATGAACCAATAAGCCATTTCTAAGTCACATGTATTAACTAAACTTAAATGTTAAATTCTACACACAATTTAATAAAAAAAATGTAATTGAGGATTGAAATAAAATATAGGCAAACAATACTACATTCTTGTATAAACTGCTCTCGGGTAACTAGCCGAGTCAAGAGTGCGTTGTCACACGATATTTCGACGACTAGATTCATTGCCGCCATCTTCTGGTGATACTACATTCTTATCAATGCATTTCAGTACAATTTATACCAAGTTATTTGACACTTCATGTTCATTTTAAGTTTTATATTGTTTGGGGAGGCACTGTATTTGAATTAGGTATAATTAAAATTTATTGCTTTATTGTATTCCTTTGTTTTAAATTTTTAAAACTGAAATATTAATTTTTGTATATTTGGTGACATAGACATGAATTCCAGTTTTACATTCTTTTCATTCTATAACTGTTGACAATCTTGTTAATAAATTGTATTAAATACCCCAGTGACTCCCTCACCCCATCCCTCGTAGTTTTTTTGAGGCCTCTTATTATTATTATTATATATATTTTCCTTCAAGAATTTCAAACGCTCATGTGAGATTTCTCTCGAGCCCCCCCCCCCCTTTTTCCCACTTCATGATTATACCGCAAACTGATCGTCATTTTATGCTTTATTAGTGAACTTGGAGGCAACAAATGGGGTTACAATAAAATTATCACTTTTAACTTTTTCTGGTTTTTTTTTTTTTTTTTTTTTCAAATATGGTTAGAATTTGTCTAAAAAGTGTTTTATTCTTAATTAAATAGTTATAAAAGTTATTTACTGTATAAATTATGTGTAATAGGCCTCCTACTAAATGGTTTAGGCAAGATAATGGATATATAACATGATGTTCTACGCTTTATTATTACAAAAATTATTATAAAAGTTATTTTCAATATGAATTATGTGTAATAGGCCTCCTACTAAACAGTTTAGGCAAGATAATGGATATATGGGGTTACGTTGCCCATATAAACAATATCGTAGTTTACGGTATGGAAGACGAAACTCTTATCCATGCATTTAATGTAACCAATAACACATATACATATGTACATTACATTACATTGAAATATCATAACAATGCGACTGTTAGTATTACTTTCGGCTTCTGTATTGGCGACAATGTCGTCTCTGTGTTTTGTATGCCTCGCCAACAGTGTACTCTTTGGTTGTTTTATCGTTGCCACAGTTACTCGTCAGCGAGCATCGTTGCTACTGCGCTAGGAGCCGCCGCAACAACGACGGAACTGCGCTGACAACTGTTAAGGCCACGATGTGTTTCTGCCACACCGGCCCCCCACGGAGTTGATGAGGCTACGGCTGAAGATGTTTGGGGAACTTTACCCGGCGACCGGATCTTGTGGTTCTCGGGTTGTCCGGTGTATCATGATCTGTAGTTGTCTTTGCTTTGTTGATTGATGTACTAGGTAGTTCTGTCACAGCACTAGGTTCGATGTTAGGATAATCGTCATTGAGCAGAAAGGCAGGTTTCACTCTTTCTAGGCTGACACGTACCGGTTTATCTTTGTTCAAAACAGTTAAAGTTCTATCCTGGCGATCTGATATGCGGTGTGGGCCAGTATATGGTGGCTGCAGGGCACCACGTACTGAATCATCCCTAAGATACACGTGAGTGCACGTTTCAAGGTCCTTGAAAACAAAGGTCGAACTGTGAACATGTCTGGTGGCTGGTGTTGGACGTAGTCTGCATATTTGTTGACGTAGTTTGTCCATGAAGTCGGATGTATCTTCCATACATTCTTCCATCGCGGTGCACAGTAATTCACCAGGGAGGCGTAGTGGTTCCCTGTACACAAGTTTGGCAGAAGAGGTGCCTAGGTCTTCTTTGTAGGCACTACGAATACCAAGAAGAACGATGGGAAGGGCTTGCAACCAGGACATATGGGGATGGCACATAATAGCTGCTTTGAGTTGACGTTGGAACCTCTCCACCATGCCATTTGAGCAGGGGTGCCAGCCAGTGGTGCGGGATCTTAGTGTTCCAGTCAAGAGCCCCAGGTTCCGGAGCAGTACAGATTCAAACTGCCTGCCTCGGTCGGTGGTAATACGTTGAGTTGATCTAAATCATGAAATCCAGCATGCTACGAATGCGTTGGCAACGTCCTCTGCAGTGGTTTGTTCTGAAGGACAGACTTCTGGGCTGCGAGTAAATCTATCGATGCCTGTTAGGCAATAACAATAGTTTCCTTACGCTGGAAGTGGTCCGATTATGTCCAAATGAACATGTTGAAACCGGGCAGATGGCATTGTAAAGTTTCCGACTGGTGCGTTGGTGTGACGCGTAACTTTGGCACGTTGGCAATTTTGGCAAACTCGGACCCACGCGCGACAATCTTTCGCCATGTTAGGCCATACGAAATGTTCTGATACCAAACGAGTGGTAGCTCTGATGCCGGGATGACTCAGCCCGTGAAAGGACAAAAAAGCTGCTTTTCGGAATGATGTGGTGATAAAGGGCCTGGGTTTTCCGGTTGAGGTGTCACAGAAGAGGATAGTGGTACTGCCAGGTACTGGGACTTGCTCCAAGCGAAGTGATGTTTCGCCATTGATGAAAGAATGGATTTCCGGATCGCCCTTCTGAGAGTCTGCCAGAGCAGAAAAGTTCAAGTTTCTGTCTGCGATTCCGTCTACCTGGGACAGTGTGTCTGTGACTACATTGGAAGAACCTTCAATGTGTTCAATATTGGTGGTGAACTGCGCAATGAACGACAATTGATTCAGTTGTGCAGGCGGAAACTTGTTACAGCATTGCTGAAACGCGTACGTAAGTGGCTTGTGATCGGTGTAAATTGTAACCTGATGGGCTTCCAAGATGTGCCGAAAGTGTTGGACAACTTCGTAGATAGCGAGTAACTCGCGATAGTACGCTGGCCATTCTGATTGCTTTGGTGAAAGCTTCTTAGAAAAGAAGGCTAAAGGCTGCCACGTAGCATTTACGTGCTGTTGTAGACAAGCCCCTACAGCTGTGTTGGAAGCATCAGTAAACAATCCTAGAGGTGCGTTGAGATCAGGATGAACTAGTAGCGTCGATTTGGCAAGGCTGGCTTTGCAGGCATTAAACGTACTTTCCAGGTTTGGATTCCAAGGTACAGGTTGAGAGCCTTGTAGGTTGGATACTGCCGAGTGGAGAGAAGCCTGGTATTCTGCTGCTGAAGGTAGGAAACGGCGGTAAAAGTTCACCATGCCCAAAAAGCATCTGAGTTCACGCACTGTCTGTGGAAGGGGGAAGTTTTGCAGGGTGCTGATCCGATCTGGTAATGGTTGAGTGCCAGCGGCAGAGACTTCGTATCCCAAGAAGGTAACACTTAAAGAGGCTAAAACACTCTTACAAGCATTAACGAGAAACCTATAAGATGACAGCCTTTGGAAAAGTGATCGCAGATGGCGCTCGTGCTCTTCGGGGCCCTTAGAGAATACCAAAATGTCGTCTACATAGGCGAAGCTGAAGTCTAAGCCAGATAGGACTTCATCAATGAAACGCTGAAAGGTTTGTCCGGCATTCCGCAACCCGAAAGACATAAACGGAAACTCAAAAATTCCAAACGGTGTAATAATTGCTGTCTTTAGAATGTCGTACGGGCTCACAGGAACTTGAGTGTAGGCTTTGACTAGGTCAACGACTGAGAATGTAACGTAGTTGGCTTTATTGGCAACTGAGAAAACGAGAAGGAAGAGTGTTTGGTATCGGTTTTAGTAGGTTACCCAAAGTAATATTTCCCCCCAAAAGATAACACTAATCAGGTGTAGAGGAGAATGTAAGACTCACATTGGTAGTAGTACGAATTTTCGGAAGGAAGTTATGAGTAATCTTTAAGTCCGAACAGAGACGCTGTGTGGCAGTGATGACGCAACAGCCGGCAGGTTAATAGAAGTATGAAAGAATGGTAGTAAATGAATTAAGATACCAGGCTGAAAGTATCAAATCTTTGTTTAGAAGTACAAAACATGGTTTCCAACTGAATTTAGAGTTAATATGACTAATTTTAAGGTACTTTTTCAATAAAGGAAAAAATAGTAAGTCGAGAATAAAATAATTAGTCAAAATAAAATTATGTCCGATTAAAGACCTTCCTGTGAAAAGATAATGACAGCAGTTTGAGATCGTTGAGTTGAGTAGAAATATGTTAAAAGTAATTCCAAAGCGAAAGCGGTTAAAGCATCGTAGCTATCCAGGTTGTCGAGAATGGGTAGAAATGAAAGTTGACAAAGGGGAAAGGAAAAACTAGAAAAACATCTGGGAGGCAACCTATTTTTATGAAAGTACAATTTTTTTAAGTAAGTTTGGCGGAAAGTTTTATCAAAATAATGCACTCTCAATATAAGATATTTAATTTCAAAGTAATTATTCTGCATTCCATGATGGCTGACGAGAAGGGTTGAAAACTTTGAGAGGCGATATCTTTTTAATGAAAGGGTTTTAGAAGGTAGTGAGATATACCAAATTAATTGTCAAAAGCTGTAGAATTCCTGAAGATTAGAACACTCGCGCTAAAACAAATAGTTTGGAAACTAGATCTAGAAAATAGGTTTATTTAATTTCGGAAATTAATAACAACAAAAGGAGAGCAGATAGGAAAAATTTTATAAGGATAGAAAATGCTTAGGATGAGGAACTCAACGTAATCACAAAGTTTCAGGAAAATCGGAAAAACTTGTGGGGAAAGCCTTTGTGAGCGGAGCTGGGAGAGAGCGCATAGAGACGCTAGATGAGTGGGAATTTCCATCAGGCTTGGGTGAGCCTACATAAGGGACCTGAGGTGGTACCTCGACCGCATTAGTTTCGAGCTGGTTAGAGGGTGAAGGTGTGAAGTGTGGGCGAGCGTTATGGCAGTGTCGCATGGTGTGGGTGTCGCGTTAGAACAATCATGAATAAATGGACTTGGAATATTTGTAGACGGCAACTATAATTTTTGAAACAGGTTATTAATTTAACAAACTTCCTTTCCATAATTTAAATTTGACAATTTCTATGATTTTGGTTGAGGTTTCAAGTGGAGTGAACTTTTTATTGTGTCTGAATTGAGTGTATGCAATTATCGTGGCATTAATCTGCAATTTTCGGAAACGAAGTCTTTCTGGTAACAATTTCTGTTGTCAGAGTGAATATGTCTTTAAATTTTGAACAATAAAATACTGGACTTTAAAATCTGTGTTGAGAACAATCTTTAGATATTAACCTTCATTGAAAAATCCCATTATTAAAAACATTTGGGTTGGCGACCGTTCTAACTAAATTAAATATTGCAGAGAAGAAAGTATAGGAAAGAATTGACTTTGTGAACATGGGGCACCACACCTCCACCCCAAGAAAGAGTTTTTTTTCCTACAAGAAGATAGTGCATCCACGCAACTGGTGGCTGAAATCATGGAGTTGGTGAGGTGGATACCTATCTGGAATTGTCCGTGCATTGAGAGCTCGATAGTCTCCACAGGGACGCCAACCCTTGTCTTTCTTTGGGACCAGGTGAAGAGGCGAGGACCATGGTCCCTCTGAGCGGCGCACTGTGCCCTCCATTAACATTGCTTTGAATTCTTTCTTAGCAATCTGAAGATGGTCTGGAGCGAGGCTACGAGCATGACAAGAGACAGGTGGCCCATGTGTTGTGCGAATGAAATGTACAGTAGAGTGCTTTATTTCTCTCGGCATTCCAGGTGGGCGTGTGAGTTCTGGGAAATCTCGCAATATTTCATGAAAAACAGTAGTGGCCTTCAGTGATTTCACACTAGGTAGCTTCCAGTTAGCCAGCTGTACAGGCACTGACAATCCTGTCAAGCTGTCAATGATACACTTGCTGTGACAATCCTGGAATAATGTGCAAGGAAATCGGAGCCTATGATAGGAACAGCTACATCAGCTATTATAAATCTCCAAGATAAATCGTGCTGCAAGCCGAGGTTCAGCTTGAGAAACAAAGTGCCATAGGTATAAACGGTAGAGTCATTTGCCGCTAAAAGTTCATATATGTTGCGTTGATGACGCCCCTTTACAAATTTTTTCGGGAAACAGCATAAATCAGAACCAGTATCGATTAAAAATTTTGTCTGCTGTTTCTGTCAAAAACAAAGAGGCGGTTACCAAATGTTGGGCAGCCGTTTACCGCCATCACTGGCTGGTTTAACTGAAAGTTACACGGTTGTTGGCATTTGCGAGCTTGCCCGTGAAAATGGCGGTGGTACCAGCAAACCTGAGAGGTGTCAGTACGTGGCGAAGAATCACGGCTGTTGTGAGCGTGGCGCTGCTTCGGGGGCTGGCTTCGAGAATGAGAACGTGTGCGAAATGAAGCTTGCAATGTAGCCAACTGCTGCGAAAGTTCTTCTATGCACTTTGCAAGCTGACTTACCTCAATATTAGCAGGTAACATGCCGATAGCATTAACATTGACGTGCAGAGCAGGTGTAGAAACTTCCATAATTTTGTCGGCTAGTATTGCAACTTTATCTAGTGGTGTGTCGGCTTGAGTTAGCAAGATAGCTTGTACCTGTGACGGTAGGCGCTGGATCCATAATTGCCGGAGGAGATTGTCTTGCACCTGAGTGGCACCAGTTAGTGATCTTAAGTGTCTTAAAAACTGGAATGGTTTTCGGTCACCAAGCTCTTCCTCCATCAACTGGCGAACTTGCTGCTCTTCTGATGCAGAGAGGCGAAAAATTAACTCGTTACGCAAGTGTTCATATGCATTTTCAGGAGGTGGATTTATTATATCATCTTCCACTTCGGCCGCATAGCGGCTGTCCAGCTGTGAAATTATATAGGCGTACTTCGTCAAATCTTGCGTAATGCCCACGATGCCAAATTGTGCTTCTGCCTGTGCAAATCACAATGCCGGTTTGTCCGGCCAGAAAACTGGTAATTTCACAGCAAGACGGTTAACAGATGTGGCAACCTGCGAGACTGTAGATTGCGGGGGTTGCTGTTGAAGCATTTGCTGTCGTAGAATGTGATTTTGCTGCTGTAGCTGGTGTAGTTGTTCTTGGAGTTCGTCCATTGATCAAAAGAGTTCGGATTTTCATCGTCGGGTCACCAATTATGGGGTTACGTTGCCCATATAAACAATATCATAGTTTACGATATGGAAGACGAAACTCTTATTCATGCATTTAATGTAACCAATAACACATATACATATGTACATTACATTACATTGAAATATCATAACAATGCCACAGTTAATATTACTTTCGGCTTCTGTATTGGCGGCAATGTCGTCTCTGTGTTTTGTACGCCTCACCAACGGTGTACTCTCTGGTTGTTTTATCGTTGCCATGGTTACTCGTCAGCGAGCATCATTGCTACTGCGCTAGGAGCCACCGCAACAATGACGGAACTGTGCTGACAACTGTTGAGGCCACGATGTTTTTCCGCCACAGATATATAAAAGACTGCCAATTAACGTGGGCCTCTGTTCATCAAGTCACTTGTCATATAATCTAAATTTCACTAATAAGTGGTCAAAATTAGTTCAAAGAGTTGCGAGCTAGTAATAATCCAACAGTGGAGGTTGTTTAAAACCATCGTCTTGTATATTTCAAGTGATAAGTAGGAGTAAACACTAAAATTTTACCATAACAGTTTGTCAACATTGCTGTTATAAAGAGAAATGATTATTTTTGGATAGAAAACATTTCCTTCGTGTTCAGGGATGCAGTAAGTTATCAGGATGAAAATAACATATGACACTTCAAGGTTTAAGAGGTACTGAAGAGATACATTTGATTTTGAAGTTTAAATTCACACGTGGTTTAAAATATTTGGGAAAAAAATCAATTAAATAATTTGCTCAAAAGATTTGTCGAATTGTAAACTACATTCTATAAAAATTTAGAATCTGTAATTAAAGGTTAGTTACTGTTTTTAAATGAAAATTGTGATTTCAAAGAAAACACGAAGTTTTCACACAGTTTAATTCAACTAGATATAGACTGGAAAGTATATTTAAAATAAAGTAGAATTTTATTTTATGGGAATAATGAGAAAGATTTTGTTAAGATTCATGGAATATTATGGCCAGGAAAAGGTAAATTTAAAAATAATGATGGAAAATGGCGGGAGGAAATGGCGAGATTTGGAAGTAGATTTTAAACAGGAAAAGTGGAAATTATAAGGAGGCTTGTTAGCAGTTGGGCCACTTCAAATTATATAGAAAACTCCACCCTGAAGTGTTTAAAACGTATTTCAGCTTGGTAACACAATTGCTTTTGGACATATACATATAAACCACTGAAGCTAGATAAATTTTTATAAGGATTTGTTTTAATGTTTAGGGAGTGGGCTACCTCCCTCAAAAATTTCAAGTAGATCGAAGGAAAAATAAGGTTTCATGGTGTAAAAAGCCCCGGGAAATTGTGCAAGACCTGAGGTCTATAAATTGAGTTCCAGAAACCATTGAGGGAGCAGTTGTTTGAAAGCGCTTATACGAGGAGGTTGTGTCGGCGTACAGCCATTTTCGCATGTTGAGTGGAGAAGAACCAGGAAGTCATGTAGGCTAGACAGCCATCTTAGAATATTTTCAACAGTTAGTGGGGAAGTGTTACTACTCTGATGTAATCGAACTTTATTCAGTTAGGGGTTCTTCTCGAGTTGCTTGCGGCTTGTCTCAGGGTTTAAACCTGCAATTATTTATTTTAGAAAAGAAGTTAGATGCTTTAAATTTGTTTAGCATATGATGTAATAATTTTAGAAGAAAATACATTTTGAACATTTCATGAAAGTCTACAGTGAACATTATTTAAAACATACCTTCACCTACTGAGGTTTTAATTTGGTTGGCAGCCACTAGACATTATATCCTTAGGCCACAGCAACAGTCAGAGTTTAGTGTAAGGTGTTATGCACAGCCCCTCCATAAAGCTTATTGTCTAACACACTGTGATGTGGGAAGGGAGAGTCCATTTACCCTGAGGTAAGGTAAGGGTGTAACTTAAGTGTGGTATGAGTGGCAATGTTTGATTCCATTATATGGTGTCTCTACAGCCAAATTGCCTTTAACAAAGTTCCAACCATTGTATTACGTTCTATGTCATTAAATTAAGACCTTGCAACTTGTACCAGTGTTATAACAAAATGCAAACTTTTTGTGTCTTATTATTTAAACATTTTGTGTATTGCTTAATTTAATCATACCATCACTTATGTGTGAATGTACCAACATTCAGTGATTCCATAGTAATTTATAATTGTATTTTTATAAATTCCATTTATTTAATATTTCCAGGGTGTTTGGGCTGAAAAAGAAAACTCTTCCCTTGCAGCCCATTTGTTGGTGCAACCAAACAAATGCGGAAATTGGTATGATTCCATTCAATTGATACTTTTACTTTATAAGTTGTCTTCTGTGCTGCCTAAATCTACAATAATAATAATAATAAATAAATAAAATAAATAAAAAATGTTAGCAGCTGCAATCATTCTTATAACTAAACTTTAACATTGAGAGTTAACATACAGCTTTCCTTTCACTTGTAGTGGGCCAGTTTTTCTTTTAATAGTCTGAATGTCTGTTTATCTAATTATGGAAGCTGCTACTGAAAAAAATGTTACAGTGTATTTTCAAAAGTTTATTGCTCATTTCTTTTTTAGTTCTGAACAGAAGAATAGTTTTTATATTTGCTAGAAGTTTCTATAATCATCTTTTGCAAGTACCTCTTAGCTCACCAATGGCATTAGGAAATAAACTATATTGGTAAAAAAAAATTAAGAGATTTCTACAGATGGGGGACAACAAAAAAATACGAACACCTGTGAAAAAGTATGAAGCATTTCATGCCTGCAGTACAGCCGCACCACCTGCAACAGAAGTCTGCCACCTCGTGAGCATGAAGAGGAAGGTATCAGTCTCTCAACAGCAGTCACCTGCGTTGCATGCGTCTATCGAACTGTCTGTGATAAGTTGGAATGTCAGACCTGACAGAATTCCAAAGAGGAATGATTGTTGGATCGCATTTAAGTGGAGCATCGGTTACGAAAACATCAAACCTTTTGGGGTTTGCAAGGAGTATGGTATCAGCCGTTATGACAGCGTACATGAAAGAGGGTAAGACGGCGTCTTCAAAGCACAACAGTGGCCAAAAGTCAAAGCTTACTGATAGGGCTAGACGGTTCTTGAAGTGCATTGTAGCCCGAAAGCACAAGCAATCGTTATCCGAGATAACATCCGAAACGAACAGTCATCTCCAGGACCCCGTTTCAACAAAAACTGTCAAAAGGGAACTTCATGCTACGAACATTTATGGCAGAGTAGCAATTCATAAACCGTTTGTGACAGCAACTAATGCTTTTAAGCGACGCCAGTGGTGCAGAGATCACATAGGCTAGTCCCCACAACAGTGGCAACAGGTAATATGGTCAGATGAATCATCATTCACCCTTTTTCAGATGACTGGACGCGTTTATGTCTGGAGAACAACCAGAGAATCATTTAATCCTGAATGCCTCTTGCCGACTATCCCACATTGCATTAAATCTGCAGCCAAAAGATCCTACCTCCTATTAATAAAGGTTTTCCATTATTTCACAGGTGTTCGTATTATTTTGTCCTCCCCTTGTATTTGTTACATCAAATTAGATATTTTCATTTTGACCCTAAGTGAGAGCAAGTTCATGCCTTCATAAAACGAATTTGTATTATCAGCTACTAATAACAAGTTAGTTATTATTATTTCTGTAAGGTGTTTTTTTGTTACAAGCCATTATCTCCCTTCATACCTAACCGAAATCAATGAGTGAGGTGTCATATTATAGCTTATGGTCTCCACCTTGGTCACATATTTTAAGAAAGGATTTTTTTTTCAGAATTCGGCCCTTAAAGTGAAAAAATGTAAATATTTCTAAAATGCTGTTTTTTTGTGTTATGAGTCATTTATCTCCATGGATTCCTATATGAAATCATTTAATGAAATATAATTTTAAATATTAAGATCCCCGTTTTGGTGACATCATATATTAAGACAGGAATTTTTCGAAATTCAGCCCTTAAATGGCAAAAGTATCAATATTTCTGCAACACATTTTTATGTCACAAGCCATTTATCTCCCTTCATATCTGTTGTGGTCCTGTTCCAACATAGGATCTCAGGCCACCTCTACAGCAGATATTATTACTATACCAGCTTGGCCCCTGAGCGGTATGGGCCTGACAGTCTTAGTACAATTGGCTAGGAAGCAGCAAGGATCGAGTAAATCAGTCAAACTGTAGATATGAGCAGTTTATTAGCAGCCTTCCTCCTGAAGGCTGTTCAGGTAAAACAGCACATAGCTTTAGAAGCTTCTGTGTACAATAGATAATAATACAATAGATCTGCTTACTTTGGATTGTAGCGAAGAGAGTGTGGGGTGCCAGCCAGCCGGTCCTGAGGTGTCCTGTGCTGTTATGTGAACACTGATCCCTGGTGCATGATTAAGCTAGGTATTATACTGATGGGGGGCGTCAGGGAAGGTTACCTAAAAAGGCCTCGGAGGCGCTCCGATTACTAAATAAGTCCATGTTCGCCCTCGCTTACCAAACAAGGCGTGAAGCCGGCAGTGATCGAGTCTTCACGGGGCTGCCTTTATAGATATAGTATTATGTCTGTTGTGGTCCTGTTCCAATATAGGATCTCAGGCCACCTCTATAAACTATGACCAGCGGACTTGCCTTAGCACTCCCCTGCTGGCAGTACGGTAACCATAGTGATCTAACCCGGTGAGACACGACTTGGATAACGTCCCGAGGCTAGAAGCTAGCAGGCTACCATAGACCCACGATCCCCGAGCGGTTATAGGATGATGGGTTGATAGATCAGACTTGCTTACTGTGATATGAGTATCCCGAGAGGGATAGCACCCACAAAGGGATTTAGTACTTCTGTGGAGCTTATGCTAGAACTACACAGGGTTTGGCTTAAGGAAGTATATTTACGGATACTCTCACAGGGAGTAATAGTACATGAACAGAAAGGTTTCTAGATAGAGCATTACAATAGATTACAGCCCATTAGAACTTGATGTTATGCTTACATTTGGTGGCGACAGAGGGTGCAGAGGCTGGCCAGTCCCTGGGCTCTACCCCAGCCCAGTGGGCCGGATCAAGAAGACTCCGACTCATCAATAGCACTCGAACTGAATAAACACTGGCTCTGATTGACTGATCCCTCCCCGACAGCTCGGTCGGCCTATATACCTCTTGAGCGCCTCGGGGCATGAACAAATATGGTAAGGGACTTTGAGCGTTACCAAACTAGGTCGACGCGGTTGTCGACTTGACCTAAAATGGTCTTTCGTGCGCCCTCCGTCCGATGGGGCACCGATGACCTTATAAAGTACAGCTACTGGCTCATGCCCATACGTGGTATTAATTCTAATCTTAGAATATGGTTTGGCCATAACATATCTAACCGATATAGATAAATGAGGTATCATATTAAAGAGTAAGGTCTCCGCCATGGTAAAATTAAATTATAAGAAATTAATTTCTCGTAATTCAACCCTTAAATGGCAAAAAATTCAATATTTTTAAAATGCTTTTTTTTTTTGTGTCTCGAGCCATTTATCTCCCTGGATATCTAACCGAAATCGATAAATGAAGTTGGATTATGAAGAGTAATGTCTCGGCTTTGGTGGCATCATATATTAAGGAATAATTTTTTTGGAATTTGTAAGAAAAAACAGCCTATGGTGGGGTGTGACATAAACTGTCATCTCAACTGTGATCGTGCAAACCTAATGAATTGCAGTACTGACTAAGCTCTTAACAAAGTCGCCACCGTAGTTTTAACCAAGAAACTGGGGAAAGGTGATAGTTCAATGATGAAAGATCACTTCTGCTAAGATGAATATATTCTTCATAATGTTACAAAGTCAATGTACTCCACAGGCATTCAGACAACCTTTCCAAATTTACTTTACAGATTCGACTGACCATTCAAGCACAACCGAACCCCACGCTACCATTACTTCTTAGCTACATGAGTTTTTCAATTAAAGCTCCCTCCATGATGACAAAGTTTCTAACGATGTTAAACAAACTAACAGTTTGCCGCACCACGAGCCCAGAGCTGGCCACCTTACATAATGCATCTACATTGACTAACTGCTGCTTCTAGAATGGGCGAGCTTAGGCTATGGAGGGGGTATATATATTATCGCCTCTTCTTGGACCGTGAGAACTTCCTTATCTTGACTTTCCCAGGGATTGGATATGATAGCTGATCAGTTTCTGACAAATGTTACAAATCTAATTTGATCACGACAGTAAAAATAATCCTAGCTCTCTGAAATTTTGGTAGTAGCAAGATATTATTACGAACGTCAAATTAAGTTATTATAAAAATTTTGTAACTATAATAGTTTAGCCAGAAAAGAGTCGTAAAGATGTGATTGCCATAACTTCCGAAATATTGCTCCTATTGAGCTGAAACAAATTTAATGCTACTCTCCTATTGCTCATCTATACTCTGATGTTAAATAAAGAATTTTACCTATTTTTGAAAGTGGTCTAAAACCCGAAAATAAGATTTAATGTCTTGAAATATTCCGAATATCGACTTGAAAATAACTCTAAACAAATTTCCCTCATGATAAACTATTACTGTAAAAATTTGGAATTTCTAAGTCTATTCCCTGATTTATTACAAATTTTTATGAATTTCACTCCACCCGAATGCCGAGCAATTGCATCATTTTCTCCAAGCGCTTACTCGCGCCAAAACCCATTTTATTTTATTCCTGTTAAATGCTTTAATCTTTTGAAACAGAACTTTTCCTGAAATCTTTATATTTAAATAAACTTTCCTCTGAATATAATTTCTTTTCATAAATCCCCGAAAGAGACTGAAATATCGAACTTTTACCTGAATCACATGTCTGGCTATATCAAATTATATTCAAAAACGATCTTTAGACTGCATGGAACTTTCTAAAATTTTAATATGTTATTTAAACCGAAATTACGATACTTTCTATCTATCACTTGATTTCTTAACTGTTTTCTAATAGCAAAATACCTCGAGTTTAGAGTGGAAAATTACGTGATAAAATTCTAAACCGGCAAATCACTTTTAAACATATTCAGACTCTAAGTAGGATCTTTTAACAACACAATTAATTATCTTCTGGCTATCTATTTACTTAAACATCTTTTGAACTAAAGAAATATATTGATTTAGTGAAATTAAATGAAAGTCAAATACTACATATTCAAATCTAAGGTTAAGTTTCTTAACAGCTGTTTAAATTAATTTAACTATTGAATTTACTGTCAACGCTTGAATAAATGCTTATGTAGGACATATTACTGGGAATTATTAAAAAAATTAACTACAAAAATGACTTTAAAATGGTGGTACCATATACTTCAGCTGAACTCGCTATCTCAGCAACTAATTTCGTTATTCGAAATTCTAAGATGTGTTACAAATTCAACCCTTAAAGGGAAAAATTATCATTGGTTCTACAACGCATTTTTATGTCACAAGCCATTTATCTTCCTTTATACCTAACCAATATAGATAAATGAGGTATCATATTAAAGAGTAAGGTCTCCACCGTAGTAACATTATATTTAAAGAAAGGTATTTTTCGTAATTCGACCCTTAAAAGGCAAAAATGTCAATATTTCTAAAATGCATTGTTTGTGTCTCGAGGCATTTATCTCCAGCTCAGCTTTGGAGACATCATAAAGTAAGATAGGAATTTTTCGAAATTTGGCCCTTCAAGCAGGGCCGGCGTTTCATCTTATGACCAGGTGGGTAATCAGGCAATATGAATTGCAGGAGGGGGGGGGGGGGTTGTTGTTTTAAAATGTTACCCGGTTATCTTCCTTAAAATAATAATAGTGACAATTATTATATTTTAATGGTATATAATTTTTTTTAGTTTACTATTCAGTATTAATTGCACAATACAAAAAATGTACTATCTTCTGTTTAGAAATGTTCCGATTCAACAATTTTAATACAAAATTTAAGGAAAATATCTTGAGGTGTTTCGAATCAAATATTATCACTTCTACCTTGGTCAAGGCTCTTGGGAATTTTACGCTGGTGTGGGGTTTTTTTGTTCGTTGATCCCGAAGTCAGTACCTGACTGCACACTTTTCTGCAAATTTCTTCGAATTTTGAATCTCGATCACATTATAAAACATCGGTGATTGCTTCTATCTCCTTACACGATTCAACTAACTCACATATTCGATTTATGAAGATCTGAATTCAAAATTTCTACGCGATAAAAAATTAAATCTCTATCATCAGTGTTAAATAGAAAATACACAAACGATTCCATGTAGGAGTAAAATGCAGAAGTCTTAGCAGCACTATCTACTTCTCTGGTTAGAGAATGATTGTATAAATATTCCATTAACTGCTGATAATTTCTCTTACTGTTTTAAAAGATTTGAATCTCACTAATCATCTGAACAAATAGTTTATAAATACAAAGCCATATTTTTTAAAAATATAACTAAACTCGTAATCTTTATAAATAACTTGTCAGTCAAAATAGAGTGCAAAAGAAGACAAAATCATAGTTAGTTCCTTTTTCTATTCCGATTTGCCATTTCTTAAAATTTCCAAGTCGTTTTGGCAAGTCCCGCACGAAGTTTATCAAATCTATACCAGTTCCAACGTATTTTCTTGCTGCTATAACTCCCTAAACATCTCACACAAGATTGAGATTATGAACGCTACAATACACAAATAAAGCCTGAGGATCTCTTTTGCCTATTCGTGACTGAAATCCTGTTATTTTTCCAGAAATATTACAAGCCCCATCATAGTGGTGGCATCTGGGTTTTGAAAACTCCAACTTGTGCCTCGCGAAAATGTCAATGACCTGATCAAATGGGGTTTCTGCCTCGGTTTACGCACTTAGAAACTATACAGTTAAATGTTCACTTGAAATGAAGACTTCAAGGTACTAAATATTTTCGATAACTCTGTATGACTATCGAACATCTGTTTTGGATGAACCGTTATATCGGTTGTACCCTATTGATATTATCAAAGTTTTTTAACCCTTCAGTGCAGTGGTATCAAGAGAACAAGTGTCGTAAGGGTTTATCCGAAAAGTGTGTATTTTGTTGTATAACCAGTAGTGTGTCTCAAAATGAAACTAATACTAAGTCCGATCTGGAGATTTCTCGTAGAAAAAAATTGAACCTTTGGCAATGTGTACGTTGAATGAAAAAGATATTTTACCATATTACCATTGTTTAAAAAGTCATATGAAATGTAAGCATCAAGGAGGTTTAAAGAATGTGAAAAACTAAATGCAGTCTTTAGTTGCAGGAAGACGAAAAAATATCAGTATCAGTCTAGTGCAATGGTTGAATCAAATATTTTCATCAAAAGAAGTGGTGGCAAATGAAAGCTCTTAAATGTTCCAGGTTTTTGTCAGCTCCACCTAGCAGTGATGCAAGCGAAAAATTGTTCAATGAAGAGCCTTAATTTATTATGAAAAAAAAGAAGCAATTTAAAATGAGAAAAGAATGACAAGCTTTGGTTTTGAAAATTTAATTTGCCATTTTTTTACATTCGAATAATTTTGAACTTTATGCTGGGATGAATTTCCAATGGAACTGGAAAAGGACAGCCGCCTACCTTTCCTCGACATTCTAATTGAAAGAAAACCGTACAGAATGCTAGGACATAGTGTATACAGAAAAGCAACCCACACGGACCAATATTTGATAGCCACAAGTTTTAACCATCCTGTGCAACGTCAAACTGTTCTAAGTACGCTTGTACACAGGGCTAGGGCAATTTCTGACAAGGAAAGCCTACCACAGGAACTGGAACATCTAAGAACTGTCTTCAGGCAGAATGGTTACACCGAAAGGCAGATAAGAAGCGCAATTGATCTCAACCCGGAGGAATATCCAGTCCAGCAGGAAGAAACACCAAAGGCCACCAATTTTCTGCCTTTCGCCGGAAACACCTCGGGGAAAATTGGCAGAATTCTCGCACGGCATGGAATCACATGTTTTTACCTACCACCTGCTAAAATTCGGGACTACCTCCGCTCAGTTAAGGACGATTTTGGCCACAGAGTTCCTGGAATTTATAGCATCCAGAGTGAGTGTGGAAAGTGCTACATCTTTCAAACCATTCGCACTGTACAAAACAGGTGTGAAGAACACAAACACTATCTTCGCCTGGGACAGTATAGCAAGTCAGCTATCGCTGAGCATGTGTACAACCATGGCAACAGGGTTGACTTCAACAACGTTACGATATTGGCTAGGACCTCATACTTTTGGGATTCTATAGTCAAAGAAGCGATTGAAATTCGATAGGCTGATACCTACAACAGAGATAGTGGACTATGATTTAGTGAGGCATGGAAGCCAGCTTTGGCAACTCTACGCAGAGAGTGTGGCGGGCATGTTCAGCAACTGCCACAAACGACCCAGTATTATCTTCCTCGGCCCGCCACGAACAACTGTGGCCCCGCCCACTCACTGCCAGCCGCCGGGCGCGGGCATTGGAGAGAGCCGTTGGCCGATATAAGGAGGGAGGTGCGGCACCTGGGCTGTCTCAGTATCCGACGGTCAGCCGACCTGTGCAGATGTCTCGACACCTGATGAAGATGACGGAGCTAGTCGTCGAAATATGGTGTTTTCAAAACACTATCCGGCGGTACACCCGTGAAGACTTCATTTCAAGCATATGCCTGGAAAGTCTCTGTTCTTACAGTTGTTTGTTAGTTGCTGTCTAATTCCTTCCCCGTGCCCTCTAGTTCACTGTAGAAAAAGGTTGTGTAATTTCATATTTTTTTTTTTATGTGTCATCCTAGAATCACTTGTGGTAAACAATGGTTCCTTCCTTTTTCCTTGTTTGTATTTAAGTTGCTGATTTCAGTATTCAGTTAAATGTCAGAAATTTAGAGCTTAACTTATACATACTGGTGACAGTAGATGATACGTATCTCTCAAAATGTCTAAGTGCCTTTTTGATTTAGAATTACTGTTTGTCTCTTTGCTTTTCTCCTGAAGCTAACTGGTAAATCAATAAACAATAAGAGTTCAAATTTTGTTAATCAAGCTATCTGCAAACAACTTTTCTCACATTTGCAGTTATAATCAACGAAAATTAGAAGAGCTACCATATCAAGTGTTCAAGCTGAAAGGATCCATTAAGCAGGACTACTTGTTTAACTACAGCTGGCTGTATGACAAATTATGTGGTTCTGATGTACTTCAGGTAAGTTCTGAGTAGTTTAAGCACTCAAAAGCCAATTAATGACACTGTTACCACCAGAAGCTAAATAAATCTAAATATATATACAATATTTGTAGATAAAATTTAGCACACTTTAGGCTGATTTACTAGGTCCATTAGCACATTTAGTCATGATCTTATGTCATTCTCCATATATTCTCACGGTATTCTCTTTATGATCATGGTTTTCCCAAATCACTCCAGGCAAATACCTGGATACTTCCTTGAAAAGGCCATGGCTGAATTCCTCAGAATTCCTTTTCCTTCCCATTCCTTGTCCCCAGTCTCATCCTACCTCTAATGATCTCAACATCGACAAGGCATTAAACCATGAACAAAAAAATCTAAATGATTTTACTTATTTAAAAGTTAAGTTCAATCATTAATGTGGATAATTTTCAACTGTCCTGTGAGTCTGGTAAAATTATATTGAGTGTTTTATGCAATGATGGTGATATATTAAAACAGCATTCATGAACTTATAGAGTAAGCCCAATCTCCAAACAATGTCATGGGATGCTGGTGTGCTTTTAATGATAGCTGATGTTTCCATTTGTTACTACAGTCCATACCAATCAAGAATGTTAGTCTCAGATTCTGATAAGAACAGCTGCGAAGCAATTTAAATCCAGACTGATTCATTGGGACACATTCTAAGATGCTATACTGCTCACACTTCAAAATAAGCCTCTCTCAGGATATACATGATAGAAACAATGATAATCTAATTGTTGCAGAAATAGAATTTGTTTTTAATAAATATTTTACACCATTTAAAGCTAATTTTGAAAAAAAAAATATCAGTGGAATCAAATCTGAATTTGTTACAGTTGCTCACAAAAATGTCGATATATCAAAGCATTGTGCTCAAATAGATAAAAGTTTCAGTGAAGTTGGTGAATTTTCAGTCCTGTCTAAACATCAACTGTACATCAGCTGATGTTATTATAGCCAGAACGAAAGAGAGGAAAAAATGTGATTACCTATAATGTTCCGGAGTCGAATAAACAGGTTGGTGCTGAATGTTTGTGTGACAATCTAGCTTCTAGCTAAGGTATTGGTGCCTGAATCAGCTTATATGGCTTCGAACTTCAAATTACATAGGATTAATTGTCTGGTAGATGGAAAAGTCCGTCCATTATTGATCAATACACCATCAGTAACTATTGCAAGATACTTACTCAGAGATAAAACTTTTGATATGGGTAACAACAAAATGCATTTAAAACATAGAGCAGCAAAACCATTTGAAGAATCTTCAAACTGAATTAGATTAATGATACCGGACGTCCCTGTTTCCCTGGGACAGAGTCCCTATTTAGCTCTCTGGAAATTTCATCCCTGCAGCTTCCACAAATTACCATTATAAGGTGGGGGGAAAAATTGCTTCTTGAAGACTTTAAATGTAAATAGCTGGGCATTACATTTGATAACAAGCTTAACTGGGCAGGACACATTGATCAGATAGTAGGAAAAGGTTTCAAAATTCTGCACTTGTTGGAGAGAGTGATGAGGGGTTTTACGAGAGAAGTAAAGGAATTTGGTTACAAAACCATTTCTATACTATTATATATCTGTAAGCAAGCTGTGTGTGTCTCTTTACTGGAACGGGTATCGCGCAATAAGTACCACAGCAATTTGGATGTGGTTTTCAAGTTTTTAGAGCTAACGGTGCCAGTCAAAATCGGGGAAAATAGCTAATGACTTATATGTATCATCGGACCACAGTGCTTGAAAATAAACGGAATATGTGAATCAACCAAAATAAGTGTTGACTTGCATCGCTACAGGTCAGTTACCTTGCGAAATGCCTTGGATTACCTTATGATGTCACAACCGCCATCTTTCTTTAAATTTTAATTTTGTTTTTTACAGCCTAAATATTATAGGACTTTACAAACAAAATCGTTCTGTCTGCTTAGAAAAAATTCCTCCTTAATTCAAATACACTTTCTTTGCCGTGAATAGCTTGATTCCACACCATTCTTTGAAACCTGATAATCAACCAAAACTTTATTTTTCATCTAAAAATCTATTTCGCTATTAACTATCAACTCTATTTTTTCATATGTTGTGTATGATTTTCTTCTGAATCTTTTGAGCTATAAAGCTTTGCTGTGAGTTGAAAATTAAAGCTGGTAATTTTTTTTAAAAAAAATGATTTTGACGAAATTAATACGATTTTCTCGACCCAAAATGTTTTACCTCATTTTAATCATAATTTAATTCTACAGCTGTGTAAATAAAGGCAATAAAATCGGTTATGAAATAAGAAAACTCTTTGTACTACACTTGACAACTTCTGAAATAAACTGAATTATTCTGACTAATATAGTTTCTGACTCTCGATATACTTGAAAATGCTCCTAAAATGATTTGCTATTGATTTTATGTGTTTTAAAGACCCTTCAGCTGTTTTTGAAGGTTTATTGGCAGAACTAAGGTTCTATTAGAGCCATTACAATTTCCTCCCCAATAAAACAATTTTTCACGCCCTTCACAAAAAAATTTCCACCCTCATTAATCTACAGCAATTACCACTCTTTTCATTCATGATTACAAGCAACCAAAAGCAGCTAACAAAAACGAAGTACAGAATGTGAGAGAAAAATTTGTTCAACTTAATCTTATAAAAAGACTGCTAAATTAACTCACAAGTAAACATTATGTAAAAAATCTACAAATCAGTACTTAAATACACTTAACACCACATATCAAAAAGATCCCTAATAATATGAATACCAAGAACTAATGTAAAGGATTTTTACTTTCATTAACAAAAATCTGAGATTAAGCCTAGCGTTCAAAAATGTAAACCATCTCAGAAAATAAACACGGAACAGTACATGGCACTAAATCACAATTTAAACAAATTTTCACCATTAAAAACACTAACACTCACAGCAATAAAATGTGTTACAAATTATAGTTTTAAATTACTATTACAACAAAAACTAATTATTAACTCTATTTATTTATTATTTAAGTGCACACATTCGAGCAGTATGTGTTTCCACCATATTCCAGAGATGTAGCAACTCTTCCAACAATCTGTTTCTTTGACATTGGTATCCTAACATATTTTATTTATAGAAAAAAATAAAAGCCTCATTCTGTCATGCTATGAAGATAACTATCGGATCAAGCCAGTATGGGATATTTTAAAACAGAATTAATCTTAGGTTCTTCAAATCCTTTTGGAATGCAACTCTTTTTCCCATAGATTACTGGAATCCTTGCAATAAAAGGAACCTACCTCATTACACAATTTAAAAAATATAAAATAAGTCAAAGCATTTCAGTCTATGGTATTTAATGGTATCTGTTGGTGGTATACCCCGAAAACTTAATTCTAATAACAGAGATGGGAATGTTATGGTTTAAACAATATTATTATCACTAATTGAACCAGAGCAGGAACACCTTGATTATCTTATATTGAATTGAGGTAAGGTATGTGTTTTGTTTCAAAGATCACATAGGACAAGCATTCTTGTTTGTTGATAAACAGCTTGTTAACATTATTTTGGTTTTGATCAAGGTTGATATTTTGGTGGCTTCAAAATTATGTTAGTTCCTTCTAAGTTGCAAATTGATTTTTTATCTTAGAGTATGATGGCGAAATAAAACTAGAACTCATACTGTTAGGATATCAGGACCATGTTAGTGACATAAAAGAGAGTGGATACACACATGGGTGCCAGGAGGGAGGTGCAAGGGGGTGCACTTGCACCCCCCTGCTATGGAAGAGAATACACAGAAAATGATTAAGAAACAAAAATTTTATTATTAAATCCACTGTCTGAATAATAACTTAAGGCACCTAGGTTGTTGTACAAATTTGTTCAACACCTTGTCAATAAATTCAGTATCCTTAGTTAATAAGTGTTATATATAATGTATATTAAAAAAAACAGATGCACCCCCACCCCTAAAGCAAGCCTACCGGATACCGACAACCAGAAAATTTTTTATACTGTTTTGTAAGTTTAGAAGATTAACATCAAAATCATTTAAAATATTTTAAAAAAGATTAGAATTTAACTATCAGATTTTTTTTTTTTTACCCTGAAGGTTAGCTTGATTGTGAGTTTGTGTTGAAAATATTATTACTAAACTACTTTTTGATGAGTCGGCAACATTCTAAAACAAATCTCTCTAAAAAAATGTTGGTCATTTCAAAGAGATTAGTCAAAGTTTGCAATGAACGAGCTATCTTAATAATAACAATAAATAGAAATATTTTAAATGAGAAGTTTATGTTCACTTTTATAGGTTTTGGAAGATTTTGAACTAGAAAAATTGTCACAAAAGAGTTGGGACAAGGAGATAAAATTGCTACAAGATATCCTGCAAGAGGCTGGACCATCCTTGCTGTATGATGGACGTCAGATGTACTCCCAAATTCTGTGGCGATTGCGGAAGTGCTTGCAAGAAGGAATCAATATGCCACAGCTGCATAAACTATTGCAGATCTGTCAAGACCCTCCTGTGCCTTCTTTGCTTCCTCTCGCTGGCGATGAGGTAGCAGTGGAAGATTCTGATGAAACTTGTATTGATCTTATTGCACGACTCGGAGACAGTGCGGACTATGTTGCTACGGTAAGTTACAGGGGAAAAAACTTTGTAATAATTTTGATCTTATCTTTGTAGTAGCCTCAGTTAAAAATATAAAAAGCTGTTGATTGAGCATGTAACATAATTTTTATATGATGTGCTTGTATGTTTCCAATCAGCTTGTCAGATAGTTGCAGCTAGCCATTTTTCATTCAGTCATTACAGATTAGCTACAAAAATAAAAGTATAGGTTTCAAAGAGAAGAAAGGAGGAGGAATAGACATAGATGTATATCTTTACTTACTATAAAACATGGGATATGGAAAGCCTAAATTTTTCAAGGTGCACTAAAATGATCAATAAAATTAGTAGATAAGTGCCCAATAATAAGATCATGAGGCTTTGGATGAGCAGGAAATTGTATTTAATTTGCACCAAATTGACAGCGGTAATCTGGTAGTTTTGAACAGGGATTGGTAATTGTGGTGTTGATGATGCTCATTCTGCTGTCCAGCTATCTGTAGGGCTGAAGGAGTTGGATGTTAGACTGACAATAGTCTTCCAGGCAGGGCAACATGACTTCAGCTGTGTTGTGTATTCCCTAATATCTCCATGGATGGGAAGAACCTCATTATTCAGGATTCTCAACCATATTTTGATTAGGACCTTTTGCCTTCTGATGTGAGGTGGTGGTATGTTGCTGAGCACCAGCAGCCATTGAATAGGAGTAGATAGAAGCGAGCCAGTTATGATGTGCATTGTTAGGCGAAGCTGAACATCCACCAACTGGGTGTGAGAGCTATTAAGCCACACACTGGAGCTAGGGCCATTGTTCTTAATGTAATGGCATCGGCTCCCCATGAAGTTCCTGCCACCCGCTGAAGTATATAGTTCCAACTTTTAAGCTTGGCAGCTGTATTCTGAAGGTGCCTTTTGTAAGTTATGGCTGTGTTGACCTTCTGGGTCTCACTGCAGTGACATTAATTACAAACATAACAGTTCTTCTGAGGACTCAGACTTCCACACAATCATTAAATCAGAACTTCTGATAAAATCAAAACAAAAAGAATTTGTAACATAAGTTATTCTGCATACAGTTGTCAGATTTTTCTCATCCATACTCAGCTTACAACTTTGCATTATTGATAAATGACATTGTTTTGTGTCTGTTTATTACATCCATTCTGGTCAATCAGTTCATTGCCACTATTGGGGTGTACATAACTTTTATTTCCTTTTTGAATCATGTTTCTCATGGATTGAACAGAATTACTCCCATAATAATGATGCAAATAAGAAAACATTTCTTCCAAATTAAAAACTATATAGAGTTTCTGTTCAATTGAGAAAAGTTTATTCAATATTATTTAGCTATGGTGGATTTTCTTCTTTCACTACTTGCATTGTAAACAATGGGGAGAGGGGGGGAAGAAGGTTCTCATGCCCTCCTTACTGTGCTGATATTTGTTCATGGTACAAACCATTATCTGTCATATTTATTATTGATACTTATTGTTAGGTATTCCACCAATGCCACCTGCAGATCCTGTGTATGACCCAGCTTTTGAAGTAGAAAACACCATAAAAAATGAAAATTTGAAAGACAACTGGACTAAATAATATCCTATCAGGGTTATGGAAGATGCTTCAATCACAGTCAACTCAGTTCCTGACAGATCTCTTTAACAAATTCATAGACCAATATGAAGTTCCTTTTACTTGGCTTACTAGTGTTATAATACCCCTTTGGAAAGGAAAGAGTGATATGCTAGACTGCTCCAACTACCAACAGATTTGCCTGCTTTGCCACACGATGAAGATTTTTGAACACATTGTGGATGCATGCCTTTGAAACATAGTTAAGATTACCCCATATCAGTGTAGTTTCATTAAAGGCATAGGATGATTGATGCTATTCACGCTACACATTTTTCAATGGAAAGCCACATAGGTTTTTTGGATCTTGAAAAAGCCTTCAACAGGATTCCTCGTTATCTAATCTGGTATGCACTGACACAGCATGGGGTAACAGAGGTATGTGTTAAATTGGGTCCAGCTGCTATATTGGAACATCACCAGCTACGTTTGATGTACTGTAGGAAATTCCTACTCTTTTCCTATCAGAATTGGCATTCATCAGGGATTGGCTTTGTCTTGACACCATTGCTGCAGAACTACTCACTCCACACCTCTGGACATTATTCTATGCTGGTGATATTATGTTCACATGTGAATCTCATCAAGAATTGGAACAAAAAGTCCAAAGATGGAAAACTTTCCTCGATAAACACTTCATGCGATTTAATGTACAGAAGACCAAGTACATGGAGTGTGGTGTTCCAAGTGATGGGTTGTTAATATCAATAGCATTGAAATCATCTGAGTACAAATACCTGGGAATATTAATCTGTTTGTATGGTCAGTCACTCCCAGAGTCAACACATCCTGGATGAAATGGCACCAGGTCACAGGAGTCCTTTTGGACCAGAAGGTGCCACTGTACCTTAAATCAAAGATTTATAGAACCATCATTTGACCAGTGCTACTATATGGAACAGAATGTTGGCCAGTCATGAAAAGAGATGAACAACAACTGCATATTGTGGAAATGAAGATTATTCACTGGCTATAGGGACTCACTAGATTACACCACATAAGGAATGAGAATGTTTGGGTGGCATTTAGTGTCACTCCAATCCCTGAGAAAATGCTGGATGATTGTCTGCAATGGTACAGCCATGTACTGCACAACAACAACAACACTTCAGTTGCAAGAACAGCACTTGATATGCATCCAGAGAGCCAAAGACCATGGGGAGACCCAGGAAGCACTGTGTAAGACAACAAGCTTATGCTGGGGTTAGGCAAAAGGCTTTGTTTTAGCTTTGCCCGTGCGTAACCTTGGATATTTCCTGCTATTGCTTTACTAAAAATACAAGGTCGCCACTTAGCTTTATTTTAACCAAAAGCTAAGGAAAGGTATTGGTAAATAATGTTTACGAGTCAGTTAGAGTTAAAAATCACTATATTTTTAAAAGTGTTGTAAAGTCATTAGCTGAATAGGCATCAGACAAAGTCACAGAAAGAAAGAGTTTGCAAGTTTGATTAACCGACTCGAGCCAAACCACACCCCATAGTTCACAGTACAACTTTCTAGTTGGAGAAATCAAATAAAAGTGAGGCACATGCTTCCATTGCTCAACTGGTTGGTTAATTCCCGAATTTAAGCAATCCCGAGGCCCCAGATGGCGTAATACTATCTTACTGCAACATTATGAATGAGCGAAGCTGCATGTTGAGGAGTCTATGGTCTCTCAAAGACTAACTGACTGCTACTGCGTGAGACTACATCTTGACACATGCACACTCCCTGGACGACTGACTGAGCTCGCTCTGCTACTGCAAACAAGGAAAGTTCTGGTACTCATGGACCATGGGAAGCTACAAAGCTATTGCTTCACATGGGTAGTTTCTGGAAGGCTAATCAGATACCAAATCTCATGTCTGAAAGGTTTCATCGTCCAGTTTTGACCTTGACAACTAAATAATTCTGATACAAACTTCCGAAATATTACTCCAAGCGAATGCTTAAAACTGATGCAATGCAAAATACTATCTCAACAACTACAAAAATCTGCTTTCTAGTTTAAATTAACATAGAAACTGACAGTAGAAATGATATGCAATACTATCTAATCAAACTCATGGTTCTGAGAATAAATTTTTTTACGCAGTACAAAATTTATAAGATACCTGACAACTGGCTGGGTACCATGTGGGAGGACATAAAACTGAAGATGCACAAGATTGGCACAAATGGAAGAAGGAGGCCAGTAAAGTAGATCCTGCAATGCAGGATTAATGCTACGAAAAAGAAGACTTATAGTTAGATATATTTAAGGGACTGAATATATGTGCAGATTCGGTGATACAAACATTTAATTTGTCTTAAGGTTGCTTCATGATTCGGATTCCATGTTAAACTGTAGGTCCCAGGGGAATGAAACTGGCCATCCTACCTCTGACACTGTGGCGTAGTATGTCTCTAGTGTCCGACCGAAGGTCATTTTTTGGCCGAAGCCGAAGCCGAATGTTCGGCTCTTAGGATAACCTTCGGCCGAAGCCGAAGCCGAAGGTTCAAAAATAATTATACATCTTAGAATATTAAAATGAAGTATATTTGACATGCAAAAACTGAACTGTTATTTTGTTTTATAAGTGGTATTTTTATATGAATTGCACCTTTACAATAATTATAAACAAAGTTGTTAATATTTATTTATTAGAATAATATAAAACAGTAAAATAGTACATAACCAGGTTCTGAGCAATGCAATTTAGTAAAAATAAATGCAGTTATTTTTATTTAGGAATAATAAAAAGAAACTATAAAACTTAACAGTAACAGCCCGAAATAAATCAGAATAATTTGTCTCGTGGATTAAATTGATAATTAATTTTTGGAGTTTTAGCTTTGGTAAATAAAATACATGTCAAGTATAGTAATACCATCGTTTTTTAACAGCAATAAAAACAAGTTTCAATCTTCTTACCTAACATAAATTTTTCTAGCTTTTAAAATACGATATTCTGCTGTCTAAATTAGTAGCACATATGGAATTTTTAGTTAAAACCGAATCAATACCAATATTTTTAAAGTAGTTTCACGTATACAGATTAATTAAAAATGTAATAAATATAACCAAAACAAAAAGAATATCGGCAATAATAAATAAATAAGATTTAATCGCTCGAAATGACCCGTTTTGTTTGTTATTGTCAGTGCACAGTTTTGACGTAGAAATGCCAAAATTTCAGTCTTCGTGTTTACAATTTCGTCGCTAGTAAAATACTTAATTTTAAACCGTGGATCGATTAGAGCGGCAATCAACAACCGTAAGGTTTTTCTTGCGAAAGCAGATCTCCTGTTAACAGACCCACACAAGCGCCTTTTGAGAAGTATTATATGATCAGTCTTCATTCTTCTGAGCAAGTTTTGAATTTAAGATGTCAATCAATGATATAATTAAAGATACTGATAATGAATCGCTAGAAATATAAGTTGTTGCTTGATAAATACCCTTCAGCTCAGTTATAAAATTGTTCATTTGTATCCATTCTTCTGCAGTTGGAATTTCTATTCCACCACGCTCTGACATTTACAGATTTACTGCATTTTTCTGTTCTACTAATTAAGATATCGAGTGGCTTATTCACTCTTCTTACGTTTTACGACACTTTTTCACTAATGCAATATCTTTTAAAAAATTACATCGTGAATCATGAGCTGTAGCCTGTAGAATGTAAGCAACACAACCAAGAGAAACGAAGTTTCCACAGCGCATAGTTGCATTCATATTTGTAGCATTATTACGTATACCCCTATGGATATTTTCTCTAGTATTGTATTTGGTAACAGTTTCAGTGAATTTTTGTGAAATATATTGCCCTGTATGATCTTCTTCCTAAACACTATCAGTCAGTTTAATATTTTTTCTTTTGGAACCTTTGGAAATGCCATGTGCCGTGACACTCATGAACTAGTTTGCTTGATCACTTCATATGTTCGTTGTAAAACTGATCCATTCAGCGTTTTTCTAAAAGCAATGCAACTTTACTGTTTACTTTTTCGTACGTAGCTGGCATTAAAGACTTTCTAAAATATTTCTCTAGCTTTTGTCTGTGCTTGGGTTGAGTTTGAGGATTAGTAAAATTAAATCTGGAAAGTGTTTCTCCTTCAACGAGGTTGCACGGAAACATGTTTACGTTGACCAGGTCCATACGTAATACATTAATCCGCAAAGAAATCGAATGATTATCAGGCCATCTACGATATCGCGTAAAATAGACTGTTAAACTTCCTTTTTAAAATATTGGGTCGCATACAAGATCTCTGATTAAAAAAAAAATTAATCAAGCTTTGTTATTTAACACTGGATTTACAATAGACATCCCACTGATTTTTATGATGTTTTCCAAATTGTTCTTTATCTTTGCTATCGTCTATTGGCGCGCTACTTTGACGGTATTCGTACAAGTTGTTTCATTTTTGGCGGCTGGATGTAAAACTTCGGCTTCGGCCAAACATTCGGCTGAATTTGGCCGAAGCCGAATGTGTGGCCGAAGGTGCTTTTTTTGGCCGAAGGTGGCCGAAGCCGAAGCCGAACCTTCGGTCGGACTCTATATGTCTCCTTTGGGAGGATCCAACCAACCTTTGGGTTGTGGACTAACAAATGAAAAAACATATGACTCATTTGGATACTTATGATTATTTTCTGTCAGCAGCTTAAGTGAAATTAGTGCTAACACTTAGTAATGGGCAATAATACATTTATTGTTATTTTTTTCGTGTTTAACAGAAATTTTTTAAAGAAAAATTCTCATATTGGCTAGTGATGTACCAGATTTGAAATTTTATTCTCAGTATTTTGTTAGAAAATAGAATATAAATGCTTTGTAGACTCCTATATAGAGCATTTGCATAAACATTTATCGTTGTAATGGTATCTGAATTTCCAGTTAATACTAACATTAATCAGTAATTTTGAATAAGAACAGTGAAAGAAAAAACGGTTTCGTAGAATTTATGGCAAGCTACTAAGGAATAACAATTGTTCAAGACACAGAAAGAATTTTTTTTTATTCAGCACTCCTTTCCTTAGCTTAGGATAAAATATGTTGTTTGAAATGTATACAAACAGCAAGTCTAAGGTTTTCAACATTTTTACGTCTCACAGCAGATTTTATTAATGTTTTGTAATAAAAAGAAGCTTCTTAGGCTATATACTTCTTTGGTCAAAGAGGAAAACTTCCTATCCAAGTTGTCTGGTAATACGTTCACAGCTGAATAGTGTAAAATATCAACTTTATGTTTTGTTAATAATTTATTATTTGTCACTCTGTGAGTTTATAGATATAAATTTGCCTACTGAAAAGTTATTGCATGTTGTTTTGTGTGTGTGTCAGATATATTGTGTCCATTACAGAAATTGCCATTCAATCTAATTGCAACAAAATGTGGTCACTGAGCATGTTGGGTGAGTTGTTAATGCTATTCGGGAGGACGGCTGTTTGAATCCCCGTCCGGGCATCCAGATTTGGGATTTCCATGGTTTCCCCAAATCACTCCAAATGAATGCCGAGTTGCTTCCTACAAAAGGCGATGGCCAAATTACTTCCCTTTTCGTGTCCCCATTCCCTTCCTGCCTCTAATGACCTTGACGTTAATGAGGCATAAAGCCATAAGTAACACAAAAAAAGTGGTCTTGACTGGGTAACCAAACAATGGATAAACATATAAGTCCTCAGATTACACCCAATCCAACATCTCATGAAGGCCTGAGTGAATGTGTGTTCCAACCATGCCCTCACTTTCTTAAGGCCTTATCCAGACCACAAACGGTGACATGGCACCAGCATCTCATAACCTCTTGTACAGTAATTAGAAATTACACTTGGTTTGCAGTCTATTACTTTGGCAGCACTGGTGAGCAAGTACAGAAACAGCATCTGGATATTCCTTTCATTTACAGTGTCAACTAACTCAGACTCACACTTCCTGAAGATGAAATAAATATGAGGTGTGTTCAAAAAGTAATGGGAATTTTGAAATTTCATGGATTATATTAGCATGATTGACACGATTTTTTTCACTGTTGTGTTGGAAAACATGTCTTGCAATTATCTATACATTTTGAGCTATATTGGATGATTAGTCTCTCGTCAACTGTATAACACATGTTTTGATACAGTTGGCGATTTTTTCATTTGCATAAATCATGGTTCAGAGAATTTGCATTAAATTTTGCTATAACAGTGGAATTAAGTGCTACAAAGTTTTAGAAATGTTAAATATTGCTTTTGGTGAATCTACTATGAGTAAAACAAAGGTTTATGAATGGAATAAACATTTTCAAGATAGCTGCGAAGATGATAGGTGTACGGGTCATCCTAGCACATCAATAATTGATGAAAATGGAAAAGGTGAAAAAAATGATTATGAACCATCACCAAACCACAGTTAGAGAAGTTTCTCATGACTTTGGCATATCAATTGGCTCATGCCATGAAATTTGTTCATCTATTCCACATATCAAACATGTTGCAGGAAAAGTGTTAAGCTTCAAACAGAAACAGCAGCGAATGGAAGTTGCTCAGGAATTCTTTCCAAAGAAATGAAAAATCCTATTATTTTTTATAATGCATCTCGTATTTCTTCCTCCTTTATTATATATTGTTTTATGAAGAAGACATAAAGCTGTTCATGCCACTTACTAAATGAGGTCAATAACAATGCAGAATTGAAATGTGTTATACCAAGTGATGAAGCATGGGTTTATGAGTCTGATGTAAAAACTAAGTCTCAATCGTCCCAGTGGAGGCAAACTGAATTGCTAATACTGAAAAAAACTGGTCAAATGTGAAGGTTATGGTTCCCACTGTGTTCTTCAATTTTAATGGCATAGTGGCAAATGCGTTCTAGCCAGAAGGTCAAAAATCAATAAGGAATACTACCTTCAAGTTCAATGCCGTTTGCATGAAACAGTCCAAAGAAAACACACAGATTTGTGGCAAAATGGTTCACAGCTTTTGCATCATGATAATGCACCTGCTCATCCAATCATTACTTGTTCATGAATTTTTGGCAAAAAAAAAACAAACAACAATGTAATGATGCTCCATCATCCATATTCGCCAGACAGTGGTCCCATGTGACTTTTTCTGTTCCCAAAATTAAAGAGAACCTTGAAAGTGGTCCATCATTTTACAAGCATAGATGAGATTAAAAGTGCATCATTGAAAGAGCTCAAAGCTATCTCAAAGATCAAGTTCCAGAAGTGTTTTTGGGATTGGAAGAAGTATTAACATAAATATATAATATCTATTTGGACTATTTTGAAGGGGATAACATCAATGTAGATGAAGAATAAATAAAATTCTTTCCAAAGAAATGAAAAATCCTGTTATTTTTTTAATGCATCTCGTATTTCTTCCTCCTTTATTATATATCGTTTTATGAAAATAAGATAGGATAGGGAAAATAAACAGTTACCCGTCACTTACCACAGATGAAAGCAGGAGGGTGAGACACGTAAAAACACAAAAACAAACTAGAGATGGTGTTTAATTTCACATTTTTCTGAATTACTATTCATTTCACTTTTTCATATAATTAACATTTGCTGTTAACTTCTTTTATTCTGCCCATTATGTGTTTTTATGAATGATTTGGTACTTTTGTAAAGCTTGGGTATATTCTCTTCAACTCTTTGCTCCCACCACCTGCCCTTTTTCCAGCTCTAAACATGCCCCCACCTATTCCATCTACTCAGCTGCCACAAATTTTATCTATTAGCTCATTTCACTTGCCTTGTATATGCCATGTTCTCCTGCTGATGAAGTTTTTATGGCTGATAAATTCAAGGTTTCATGTGTGTTAGTGTCATTTTTCTGTGTCAACACCAGCCTGCCATCATTATGATAAGTGGTAGTTTAAACACACACATATATATCAGTAACAATGGAAGGAAAGAATTGCTGCGAGGCAATATTTATACGGAAAGGACAGATAAAATACTCCCAAGACTCACCAAATTTGAAGGGAGGAGGGCAGCAGCAACACAAAACAACACACACAGAAAATACAATATTTCAGTTTTCAGTTTAAACCCTTTGTCAAGTTAAAAGAAGTAAGTGGCTGAGCTTGCGCAAGCCTAGCAAGGCAAGGCTTGCCCGAGCTCAACCACTTACTTCCCAGCTGCCTTCATCTGTGGTAAATGTTGCGTCGTATTTCCCTATCCTTCCTTAGTTTTATTACCTGTTCATTGTTGTTATTTATATATATACTAACAATGACATAATATGGGTTCACTCCTCACAACTGTCATCTAAGGTTATATTATAATTTGTAATGCCTCTCTGAGGCAGTCTCCCACATCACCCATCTCCCATAATGTTCTCCTGTTGATAAAGGGCTCATCCCGAAAATTTCTTTATCAGTTGTGTTTTTGTCTTTTCTGTGTGTTCATGCCCCACATCCATATACAACATATTCATGATCTGGACCCATGGGAAAAAAGATCTACTCAGTTTCCTTCACAATCTTATTACCTTTAATACCCTGAAATTCATATGACCTATTCTCATACACATGTTACTTTTCTATTTGTGTATTTCTTCCTCTCTAATAGCCATCTCAGCTCATTTGCCCACATCAAACCTACTAACCTACAACAGTACTTCCATTTTAAAAGCTGCCATCCTTTTGACATCAGACGTTTCATCCCCTACAGCCTTTGCCTTCATAGGATTGTATGTTTTAACCTTTGGGCCTTCACACTTTATTCCACACAAAATATATTTAAAAAATTACTGTAACATACCACACCACAACCAGCTCAACCTACCAACTATCCCAAACCCTCAATCCAACCAAAGTCTTGTACTTTCCAAGCCTGGAATCAGTTAACCAAGTCCTTTGACAAGGTTATGATTTCCTTCGAGCCTGCCCAAAAATGAAATTTTTATTATTATTATTTTGCTTATGGCTTTACACCTTGTCGACTTGGAGGTCATTAGAGGCAGGAAAAGGACTAGGGGCAAAGAATGGGAAGAAATTTGGCAATAGCCTTTTGAATGAACCATCCCAGCATTCACATGGAGTGATTTGGGGAAACCATGAAAAACCCAAATCTGGATGGCCGGACGGGGATTCAAATCCACGTCCTCCTGAATGCAAGGCTAGAACATTACAACTCACCCATCACACTCAGTTGCAAATGAAAATGCTCATCCCAGAAATCCTCCATCACCTACCTAGAACATGCAAGTAGACCTCTGAACCACAACCAACTCCTAGTCCATAAACTGTCCTACCAGCATAAATTGGGGACTATACAGTTGCCAGGTGTTAATTTAAATTGACACCCACCAATCTTCACTCTTTTTCACTAAATTTGCACCCCCTCTATCTCTTCCAATATTAACAATCACTGACTAGAACTGATTTGTAGGTAGTGTGGAATATCTTTGAGTTTTTCTTCAATATATACACAAAAGTTTTTCTGGTCAATTTTATCCTTTCAAATTCCTATGACTTGTTCCTGGGATATGTTTCCACTTTTTACATGTTTGTGTTGAGCCTTTTCGATTCCCACTTCATACTTCTCTCCATGTTGATTATCCCCCCCACCAGATCAAGAGTCTGAGCCTCCAGTTAGTTGTCAGCCAGTATTGTGCAGCTGACTCACTCTATTGTTGAAGAAAGGATATAACCTGAAAATTTCAATGCTGTGTGTGTGTGTGTCTATCTGTGTTGTTACATGCTGCAGCAGTCTTCAACATTTTTTTTTTTCATGCTGCACCAATCTTCAACTTTGGAAAGTAGTGGTTATTCTGCTAGCCAAACATTTAATATTCAGATGATCATCTGCTAGTGTATTGAGCATCTATTGAAAGTGGTTGAAGGATGGTGAAACTATGACTTGGTAACAGAGTGGCAGACGGTCATGCCTCATGACAGAACATGGAAGTATTAGTCTTACTAGCACTCTAAAGCAGGAGAGATGATGATCTGTGGCAGACCTGATAACCGATTACAGTGCTGGTGCAGGCACAAATGTTTCAGAGTACACCATTCAGCACACATTGTTGAACATAAGGCTTCATAGCAGACAGTACATACTTATTCCCTTGTTGACTGAAATACATTGTCAGTTACTGGATGTAAGGTCATCAAGATTGGACTACATATCAATTGAAACGTATCATTGTGGTGGATTAATCACATTTCTTGTTACACAATATCAATGGTTGTGCACAGATACGCTGTCTTACATCCAAACAGCTGCTCGAAACATGCACTAGTATCTGGTTATTTAATTTAATATACACATATATATATATATAAGCAGGAATGCTTTAAAGGAATAAAACTAAGGAAAGATAGATCCTTCCATAGTTTCATAAACATAGGCTCTTCTGTTCTTAATGACCTGATGTTTGAGTTTTTATTGGCTGTGCATTCAACCCCTATCATATCCTGCCCTAACCTAACCCAGTTATCTTACCAGATACAGGGAACTTACAGTTTAACATAAAATCTGAACTATAGAAACATTCTGGCATACTTTACAGCAAGCTTTGCCAGAAGTGAAGGTCAGATTAAGAGCCTTTGAAAATCCCAGCCGAGACCAGGATTCGATCTAGGGACCTTTCGATCTCCAGTCAGGTGCCATAACCACTGAGGAAGCAGATCACTAGCATATTTTAGAAATGTACCTGTTTTCAACTACTGAAATCTGACCATTCATTAAGTCTCACACCCATTGGTTTAAATCTTTAACCTGCTTTAAAATTACATAATGTATCAATGGTTTTTACTGTATTTTGGGTTGTGTCCAAGAATATGTATGTATATCCTTATGTTTAAAATAGTTATTTATAATTCATAATTAAAAGCTTTTTGAGAAAAACAAAAAACATAATTTTTTCGAGCATGGTATTACGTTCTTTGGTAGTTTTAATTACTCCTCGTCCTGTCAACATTCGGCATATTACGTTCTTCGGTGGTTTAATTTGCTTATATTGATTAATTAAAAAGTCCACCAGAAGGTTATATTGAAGATTTGTTTATTATTTTCAAAACGAAGTCAGCGATATTCACAAGTATAGATACAATACAAAAATGCACTTCTGAGCCGTTTCAAATAAAATCTCTGTGAACTAACTGGATGAATCTCTCTGTAAAACTGAATGCTGAATGAAGTCAACTAACTGCTCTGTCCAGCCGATCTGTTTATATAGTCTCTATCGAAATTACGAGAATTCTTCAAAGGCATCCGCCCGATATTTCTTGAACATTAACAATCGCTCAAACAATCAAACATATTTTTTTTTTTTTTTTTTAAATTGGATTTACGTCTCTCAACATCTAGGTCTTTAGAGACGGGAAAGGATGGGGGGCAAGGAGGGGGGCAAGGAATGGGAAGGAATTCGGCCATGGCCTTTTGAAGGAAGCATCCCGGCATTTGCCTGGAGTGATTTGGGAAACCATGGAAAACCCAAATCTGGATGCCCGGACGGGGATCGAACCGCCGTCCTCCCGAATGCGAGGCGAGAATCAAACATATTAAAAACAATCGGAATAATTAATACAAAATTAATTAACAACATTACAAAATGATCAGAAATGGTAATTAGAGATACTTAAATACAAAATTATTTGCAGAAATCATCTCAAACTGTAGAAAATTGTCCTGTAGACATCGTAACTTACATTAATACATGGAATTACAAACATTTAAGAAATTCTCTTGCACCATTCGGTTCCTAAATATATTAAATGGACTTTAAATAATTTTCTTACATAAAACAAAGTCTATATACACTGATTTACAAAACAAACATACCAGATCATATTCAAGCAAACTTTAGCTCACTACAAATACTTCATACAGTACAATACTATTCAAAATTCGGGTATGAGGGCTGTTACAATGGCTTATATTTCAATAATATTTAGATTCTTTCAACACGGTCCATAGTCTGGTGGTAGCAGCTTGGATTTTGCATTTTGGAGGTTACAATTTCTCGTTGTCTATACTGAAATACCTCTCATTTTTTAAATAAATAAATACATTTGTTCACAAGCACACATTTGGCGTAATGTCTATTAAGACTCCATTGTTGCTGAGATCAAGGTTAATATATTTGGGCAAAGAACCTTGGGAGTCAGGTACTGACTAATAAGATATCCAAAGTTGATATAAATTTATTCAGTGAGACCAACATATGTTCATAAACTTATTGAAATTGAAATGAATACAACATTTCCATCTCCCCCTCTGTCACTCATTTTCATTCAGTCACATGTAATTTGTCTTTAAAACACAGAAAGCAGAAAAATTTTCTGCACCACACATTTTAAATGAAGTGCACGTAGGTGTAGCAACATAATCATCAACCAGTAGCTTATGGAAATAATGTCTCATTCACATTAAGGAACATATTTTTCTCCAGCAAAATTTGGCTGCATCTTGTAAATAAGACCACTTGGAGCAGACAAGAGACTGGCAGAGTCGATGCTTCTTAGGTGATTTTCAAGAGGAAAATAGAATGGAAAGAACAAAGGATGTATACCCCTGCAACCAGAGCTACAGCTGGTAAACATACTGGATTTCCATGGTTCATTGCACAAATATTTATGATAATAAATGTTATCCCATCTGTTTGCTTGTTAAGAAATATATTTAATTGAAAATAATTGTTTAAAAAAAAAAAAACCCACTAAAAATTTTAAAATAACTTTATACCTTGCTTAGGAAAAAGTAAATCTAAATAGACAACATTTTACATTACTTTCATTGAAATTTTTACATTAATTAGTTATTTTTGGAGTCGGTGCCAGCTGTCACATCGCGAAGATCGAATTACTGAACTTCTTTTGGGTTAGAGGCGAAACGGGGAGTACGAACAAAAATTCCCAATATTTTACAGCATGTCGTGAGGCAGATAGTGTTATTGTTGGAGACAGCTTAGGGAAACTAATTAACAGTATTTTAATCAGTGTCTTGGCCTTATTGGTAATCCAGGCATATCTCTGGCGCTAGTGTCAGTTGGTAGGTTGCATCTTGCAGTAAACTATTTACATAGTATAATATCGGCGTATCATCTGTATGTTTCAGTTTTGTTGAAACATGTTTCTAGCATTAATTGTAGGTAAGCAGTAACATGATCTTTTATGTATTATTGTTATTCCTTATTGCTTTTATCTTTTTGTTTTTCTTGCTTTCGCTGGCACCGACTCCAAAAATAACTAATTAATGTCAAAATTTCAATGAAAGTAATGTAAAATGTTGTCTATTTAGATTTACTTTTTCCTAAGCAAGGTATAAAGTTATTTTAATTTTTAGTGCTTTTTTTTTTTTTTTTTTTTTTTTTTTTTTTTTTTTTTTTTTTTTTAAAGACGGTTTTTATGTTTTTTTAAACAATTATTTTATTTTTAAATTTTTAGTGGTATTATAGTTCGTTTGGAATTTTAAATATGCCGCAGCAGTTCCCATTTTGCGAACTTTCTGGTAGCTCAGAGATTAAAGCGCTTGCTTTCAAAGAAGAATTCTGTCTTTATATACCACAACCACTTCCAGAACGGGGTGAATTTGGCGTTGTGTTAAGGAATGTCAGGCTATGTTTCGATCTTATCATAACATCTGTTAAAGCTGCTGCTCGATAACCGAAACATGTAACATCTGGGCATTAATACATACCACATACAGAAATCTCTCTGGAATATATCTGTTTGCTCCGGCATCACACAAAATATATAGATTTTTAATTGGGTTTCACAACGTGAAAGCTTGGGATCAAAGTTGAAATCTGAAGTACACATTACGACACATTTATTTTATAAATATTATGCCATGACTTAAAAATAGCTTAACTGATTTTGACGGTATTTAAAACTGTCGATTTTTGTAAAGAACATTGGAAATTAAAAGGGGTGAGGGTAAAGGGGAAGAGGGATTGAGCTTTTGTATACCAAATGCAGACTGCCTTTTCTGATTGATTTAAAGAATACGTGTGTAAATTTCTATTGATATCAGATAAAACTGTAGGTATGTATAAAAAAAAAACAATTGAGGGGTATGGAGATGAAGAGTAGTTTGGATTTTGTAAAGCTAGTGTGGGCAGTATTTTTCTCTTTATTTTAAAGTATACACGTGAAAATTTCCATCGAAACCAGATAAAAAATGGTAGCTTTGTGTAAAGAACATTTGCCAAAATTAAATGGGGTAAGGGAGTGAGTGGTAGGGTTTTGTAAACAGAATGTAGACACTATTTTTCTGTTTTTAAAAGTATACATGTGCACTGGTCCATGATAATCTGATAAAACTGTGGGTATCTATAAAGAACATTGGAAGTTAGGAGGGGTGGGGTAGAAGGGAAGAGGGGTTGGGCTTCAGCAACCTAATTTAAACACAATTGTTCTGTATGTTTTAAAGTATACGTGTGCAAATTTTATTCAGAATCGGATAGAAACTGAAGATTAAAGGATGGAAAGGAAGGAGCGGAGTTTGGACTCACGAAAGCAAATGTAGACAGTATATTTCTGTTTGTTTTGCAGTATACATTTGCATCAGAAAGAAGAAAGAAACAGTAGCTTTGTATAAAGAACATTGACAGTAATTAATGGGGTAGAAAGGGGGATAGGGTTTGCATTTTTGTGAAACTTATGTGGACAGTATTTTTCTTTTTCTATTTGTTTTAAAGTAAACACATGCGAATTTCCACCGAATCGAATCAAAATGTGGGTTTTGTACAAATATTAAGGCAAGGGGAGCTAGGGTAGTTTTTTATGTTTTGGTCAGAGATCTTATCCATAAAAATTACATATATATGTGCCAACTTTAATAAAAATCGGTCAAATGGTGTCGACTGTAGCTTTCTAAAAAGAAATGGACAAAAATCAAGGGGGTGGAAAAAGGGAGAGGAGTTCATTTTTTGCAAACCAAGAGTTGGCATCATTTTTCTCTTTGTTTTATTGTAAAAATTTGCCAAGTTCTGTCTAAACCAGATAAAAATAAGCAGTTTAATGGGGAGAGTGGGTGGTTTTTAGATCTTTTGGTCAGACACCTTCTTCGTGAAAAAAATACATATAAGCACCAACTTTCATGGTAATTGGTCAAACGATTGCGACTGTAGCTTTTTATAAAGAACATTGACAAAAGTTAATGGTGTTGAAGGAGGAAAGGGGTTGATCATTGGCAAACCAAATATTGACAGGATTTTTCTCTTTGTTTTAAAGTATACATGGGCAAAGTTCAATAAAAATCAGATAAGAAATGTAGATTTGTATAAAATTAAGGGGTGTAAAGGGAGACATGGGGTGGTTTATAAATTTAGGGGGTGGATAGAGAGAGAGGGATTCAGTTTTCTAAAACCAAAAGTTGACAGTATTTTTCTCTTTATTTTTTACTATACATGTCAAAAGTTTCATCGAAATCGGATAAAAAATGTGGGTTTGTATAAAAATTAGGGGGCGGAGGGTTGGTAGAAGGGGTGTTTTTTTTTTTGTTCAGATTCTCCATGAAAAATTACATGTATTTGCCAACTTTGATGATAATCGGTCAAACGGTGTCGAGTGTAGCTTTTTATGAAGAACGTTGACAATAATTAAAGGGGTGGAAGAAGGGGGGGGGGGGGTTTGAACTTTGGAAGACCAAATATTGACAGGATTTTTCTCTTTGTTTTAAAGTATACATGGACAAAGTTCAGTAAAAATCAAATAAGAAATGTAGGTTTCTATAAAATTAAGGGGTGTAAATGGGAGAGGGGGGTTTTTTATTTTCATTTTTTTGGTCAGAATCCTTCTCCATGAAAAACTACATGTAATTGCCAACTTTAATGATGATCAGTTAAATGGTGTCGACTGTAGTTTTGAATAAAGAAAAATGGCAAAAATTATGGGGGTGGATAGGGGGAAAGGGGTTCAGTTTTTTAAACCAAATGCTGACAGTATTTTTTCTCTTTATTTTTGGCTATATATGTCCAAAGTTTCATAGATATCGAATAAAAAATGTGGATTTGTATAAAATTAGGGGGTGGAGGGGGGTAGAAGGGGTGGTTTTTCAATGAAATTCATATGGGACCACTTTGGAGGTATACCCTATCCACTAAAATAATTTTAATTTAAATCGGTTCAAAATTGGTGAAAATATCGCTGGTCATACATACAACAAAAAAAAAAAATACACACAAATTGAGAACCTCCTCCTTTTTTTGAAGTCGGTTAAAAAAAATCAGTACCAACAGACTCAAACTCGATACCTTTGTATCACCAGACTGACATGCTATCACAACACAAATGTGGATCACATTGCAATAGATTTATTATTTGAATATAAACTAAAAATCATGTTTCTGTTATTTCTCACACATTATTAGCTTACAAGCCTTATATAGGAATTTTATTTTTTAAATAAGATCCTTTTTTACATTAAGAAATACTGTAAATATCATTCAAATATATTTATTTCCATATTTTAACATACTTTCATCAACTTTTCTTTATAATTTACTTTTCTGTTCCATCATTTGTCGTGTCACTCAACAAGTGTTTTAATCCCATTGTCAAAGAAATCTGTCACAGATGAAGGAGCCCAATACATGACTGCAGTTATCGCTTCTCGTTGTCATTGCCGTTGACAGCCAAGGAAGTCCTTTGAGTACCAAAACAATTGAAAATCGCTGGGTGTAAGGTCTGGACTTTGGAATTTGGTCATCCACATCATGAACCAAATCCTCAGAAACCAGAGAATGCCAATTTGGGCGTGGCTCATTATGGACAGTAACACCTCCCCCCCCCTCCATCCCTCCCCTTCCTCCTCCCATCCTTGTACATTCTCACCCACTTTTGAACTTTATTATCAGTCATAGCAATTGGCGCCATACACTTCACAAATCTGATGATCAATTACCACTGCTTCCAAGTTTCTTGCCCTCAAGAACTGTATTACAAATTGTTTCTCACAGTCGAGGGTGAATCAATTTTCTTAGACATTATAAACTTCTATAGCACACAGACAGCAATATTGCAGCAAATCGTATATATATATATATATATATATATATATATATATATATATATATATCAAATTAGGGCTCATTTCCCTATCCTAATTTGATTCCTTTCGGCTACTTAGCGTCTTTTTTTCATTGTTATTATATATATATATATATATATTACGTGTGTTTTCCTATATTTCACTTTTCAGCCACCACTACCTAGCACAGATCACTGGTCTTTATGTGTGGAAGTAGCGTGGAGTTTCCTGTCGTGCACAACGTTGGCTGAATGTCGATAGCTGTGGGGATGTGGAAGACATGATGATTAAAAGTGGTCGATGCAGGGCATTTTCATATTTCAACCAAAGCCATGTGTCTCTGTATATGTCACTCTGCTGCCACAACTACAAACCATAGACCATTGGTGTTTGTGTGTGGTAGTGGTATCGTGTCTCGTATTGCGTACTACGGTGGTTAGATGTCGGTAGCTATTGGGATGTGGGAGATATGGTGGTTGAAAGTGGTCGACCTGCTGCACTTTCATATTTCTACCAAAAATGACTGTGTCATGGTGTATCACTTTTCAGCCAAAACTATCTAGCGCAGATCACTGGTGTTTGTGTGTGGTAGTAGCACAGAGTCACCCGTCGATCAAAACGTTGGCCGAATTTTGGTAACTGTGGTAGTGTGGGAGATATGGCGGTTGAAATTGGTCGATCAAGGATAATTTCGTAGTTCAACCAAAGACATATGTGTCCGTATATTTTACTTTGCTGCCTGAACTACATAGCGCAGATGAATGGCGTTTGTGTGTGGTAATATCATCGAGTCTCCCATTGTGCACTATGGTGGTTATATGTCGGTAGCTGTCAATCCAAATTCTTTACAGACATGAACGAAGTCGTTGGTACCAGCTAGTAGTATCTAAACATGTGTAAATCATGCAGGGAACAAACAGACATGTGGACTGTGACAATCACTTTCATTCACAACAAACCTTATTTTAAAAAAATAACCCTCATACATTCTTGAAGATTGCTCTCTTTTTGATTGTCATTTGATTTCTGAAAGTGACATAGTGCTGTGGATTTGATCTATTTTTTTCCTCTCTAATTGAGGAATGTCAATCTAAATTCACTTTACAAGACTCAGTTTGGGTGGTTCTCAACTGTGTGTCAATTTTGACCTACTGTGTACCTACCCTCCCAATGTGGCTTTTGCCTCAACCCTCCCCCTCCCCCTCCCCTCCCTCCTTTTCCATGTGGCATGTAGATTATTTCCCTATTGATTCCATAACATATTTTGCACCATTTTCTCTTGTCAGATTATCGTTAATTACATACAGAGATAGATAAATGACTGAAATAAATATTTACATGCTGTTTTAATATGAATGAAAGCTACGCTATTTGGCTCAGAAACCTCCCCCTCTCATCTTAATAGCCCAGCATAGCTTCCCAGACAACACGTCCTTCCCCTAGACTGAACCATGTAGTTTATTGAAACTCCCCTATGTTAAAGCTAACTAAAATTGGTTGGCTGAAGGCCATAGCCTCCTGTCGTGAGACTTCTTCAGAGGATTTTTTGCCAAGAGGACTTTTTTAGTGAGTGATGGGGGATACTCACCACTTCAACCCTCAATCTGGAGGAAAAAGATTTTCTATCAGGTTTTATTCCTCAGGTGATGTTTGTTTCAACTCACCTTCGAGACCTAATAATAATTATAATAATTGATAAAATTGCGATTGTGCACAAGCTCCGGTGGAAATCCCTCTCCCTACACACCCATCCTTCTCCCTTCCTTCTCCTTCCCACATTTGCCCTCAACCAATTTTTTACTTTAAATATTTTCAGTGTTTTCAGCAAATTATTTGGCACTTCTCTTGGCAATTTAGTCCCATCCCTTATACTATTTCCTACAAAAGAAAATTTTTCCCACACCATTATGCCTAAAATCAAGTGCCAGCTTGTGGTCATGGTCATCTCTACGCTTCAAAGCACCTCTCTTATTTTTGTCACCAATATCTTTCCATGCTTCATCACCAATATAGGCCTTGTACATTCCCATGATCCTCCTTCTATCCTCCAATGATTCCCACTCCAGCTCCTTTATCAAATAAGTTACCAATTGTGTTTTGCAGTAATTTCCAAAGACAAATCTGGCAGTCCTTTACGGCACTTCAACCAACTCCTGTATTTGATACCCAAAATGTGGGTCCCATACTACACCACCATATCCGGCAATGGTCTGACCAGAGTTTTGTTTAGCAATTCGAGAAATAAGATGCCGTACTGATGCTTTTATGTATTCTTTCTTTCCTCATGCCATTCGAGTTTGGAATGCGCAGAATTAAGATTGGTGCTTAGCACCCTCTGCCACGCACAACTGTGGCAGAATCACAGAGTATGGATGTAGATGTAGAATTCTCTTACTTTTCTAGTGCATCCCCTCAGCGCTCTTTCCAACAGGTGAAGGATTTTGAACCCTTTCCCTACTACCTGTCCAATGTGTCCTGCCCAGTTAAGTCTGCTATCAAATGTTATGCTGAGCTATTTACATTCCTAGTCTTCAATAAGGAGATCCTTCCCCTCTTTATAATCATAATCAACCTTTAGCTTTTTATTTGTGTACCTAATAAACTGGCTCTACTTTGCATTTATCTTCATCTCATGTTGACTCATCCAGCTAGTTATCCTATCTAGATCACCCTGAAGCTGTTTTTATAGTCTTCTATTGTTTTGATCGTTTTATATAATATTATGTCACCTACAAACAATCTAACTTCTGACAGTAAACCATTAACATAATCATACATTAGAATAATGAATAGCAATGGTCCCAATACACTACCCTGTGGAACTCCCCTTGTTCACTCCTTTTTCTCTTGATTATGCATTTCCTACCCTTACTTTTTGCTTTCTACCTTTTAGGAATTCTTCTACCCAGCAAATGCCTTTTTATCAATTCCAATAGTTTTTTTTTTTTTTTTTTTTTTTTTTTTTTTTTTTTTTTTTTTTTTTTTTTTTTTTTTTTTTTTTTTTTTTTTTACCTTATTTAGCACCATTTTATGTCTCACTCTGTCAAAGGCCTTTGAAAGATCTAGTACTACATTATCAACTTGACAACTCCTGTCCATTTTACCTTCCTTATGTAGTGGGGCACACTGTGTCTGCTGAATTTGTAGAAATCTGCAGTTGGTTTGTTAATACCACCTAGACGATATTAACAGTTTCTCTGTCTTCTTTGCTAAGACCTGTCTGGCAAGATTTATCCTGCAAGTAACTATGCTACCAACAGCTTCCTCACTGCAATTTGTCCCACCTAGCACTGAAATTATCTTTGAGAAGCTTGTGTTACCTGTAATATACACATTTCTTAAATAAAAAAGGAGAAAGTAACCATCTAGTAGCACAGGTGACAGCAGCTTGGCACAGATACATTGGAACCAAGGGTGTAGTGCTGTGAAAGAATTTTCTGATATAAATACTTCTTCAGCAGTAGAACATGGGTTTCATCTCAGTGTTCAGCAAAATGAACAAGAATAAGTCCTTTAACCCTTTCCTACCGGCTATTGGAAATAAAGGGAAATTTATAATTTCAATTATATATTTGTATAAAGGTACTTGAAATTAAACACACAAATTTTTTTCAATTTTTTTTTTTTTAACTCAAGTGCTAATTACTAAGCCGGTACTTATAAGTACCCTCAGGGACTTTGTGTATCACAGGATGTACAGAAATAGCAACTGAAATCAATTATGTTCATATTGGTAGGAAATGTTTGCCTCATGATATTCAACAAACCAATTCCTTTTGCTCATTCAGACACAAAAAGACATTGCAGTGGAACATTTTGAATGATTTTTTGACTTTATTTTCTTCATACTACATATTTCACATCTTCATCTGATTTTTACTAATTAGGAACAGTGTATACCTCTGTTTCCCAATATTAAGTCTCTCATTGTGGAATAGTATGACTTGTGTTGTTTGAATGGATGAGGGCTTGGTAAAATATCTGTTGATGACCTTTTCTTCTTACCTTGTGCAACAGAGCTTCTGAAATTTTTTACTGACTTGTTTCAAATATCAGACCATTTATGTTATAGGCATTGACAAATAGAACATCAAGAATTCCCAAAAACAATCTGTGCCATAATTTCGGTAATTTTCTGTCAGCATTGCACAACACCATCAGCAGTATCAACCCCACATATGAATGTATTGTAGTCCTTGACGACTCCTGAGCATGAAATTGTCAACTTCAATCCATCTTTTTCTTTGCATATAACCAGTGGTGTAACAACAGGGAGGCAGGGTGGGCAAAATGCCATAGGACCCACTGCCGGAGGGGGCCCCCGATGACCAGCCGGAGAGGCCCTCTAGCCCAAGATCCACCCAGGTCACCAATCAAGCCTGAGAGAGGGCCCATCTGTTAAAATTTCCACAAACCCCAACCAGTGTAGTTAATTGTTATGCTACTGTGTGTAACAGTAGTTTCCTTGCTGCATGAAAATTTGATACTAAATGTATGACCTTTTTATCCTACCATTTCCAGTAGCCATGTCTAGGTTTGCAAATCTGTGGTCTCAACCTCCTCTTTTTAGTTTGCTGTTGGCAAATAAGTTGTTAGAAAGCCCTTTGTGGTTGGGCCTGATTGTCACACAAGCAAAAATTCTTTCAGTTTTCAGTTTTTCTAGTAATGAAACAGACGAAAAATAATTATCATCCTCATTGCTCCATTTTTGTTCAGTCAATTCTAAGACAGTTCTTTGACCTAATGAGTAATCCAAGAACTTTGCAGTAATTTCTTCATTTTTGCCTTGATAAATTATAAACATCTAATAGAAGAGCTTCAATCAGAGTGTATTTCTTAAAAAATATCCATTTGAAAATATTTAAAACAATGATAACACCAATTGTATACTTGCTAAATCTATTGACCAATAATTTGTATAAAACTAGCCAGAAGTCCCTGACCGTACTTATAAGTCCTCGTTGGTTTTTCTCAATTATTTAGTAAAGAAACTAGAAAAACATATTTTATAGGTAAAATACATATGGTTAAATGTTCAAACTAAAAAAGTAATAACAGAAATCGACACTTACTAAGTAAATTATCATCTAAAAATGCATTGTAATATAGCACTTGTTACTCTGGTCAATATGCTGTCAAGCCCTAACTTAGAAAATTAATTTCTCGGCAATTTCATGCAGAATTTAAAAATAAATGTTGTCATTGTCTGACCTAATCGTACAACAATAGATCAACAGGATGAACAATGCATTGGACACTGGTATTGTCAAATTATATGGTGGTAAACATAATGGTACTTATAAGTACCGTCAGGGAGGAAAGGGTTAAAATCATATGCTTATTTCTCTACACCCAACATAAAGAGGAAACAAATGTATCAGATGTCTGACATTACTTTTTCGCAAACAGTGAAAGTTAAAATTAATTCATTTTCAGGTAGGCACAGAGCGTGAGGAAGTTGCAGTATGGAGCGTACGGACAGGCAAGAGAGTGAGGACACTGCTCAAGGTGACGAGGCCAGCTGGGCTCCGGGCTGTAGACTGGCGGCGAGCAGTAGTGCTGTGTCGACGAGAACTTCGTGTTTATGATCTGGATGCAGGTCGCCTTGTTGCACGTCTCAAGGGTGTCATGAATCAAAAAATGCCATTTTTTGGACTACATGATGACAGTCACCTTGTGGCCTTGTCTCGTAACCGCATGTATGTCAACCTCATGGATCTTCGGACAGGTGACTGTGTTACCACTTTCAAAGCTGGAGAGGATCGTTTCTTGAACTCATTGTTGGTCTCGGGTGATGGCAGGTATGTGTACTTCAACTGTATAATGAACTTCAATGGTACCTTATAAATGATCTTCAATAAAGATAAAAATCATTTAACACTCTACAGCTGTGGATTATCCATTCACCAAGGTTGAAGAAGGAGAGCAGAAGTAACAGAAACTCTACTAAAAATTCACAGTATTTTGCACTATTCCCTTACTCATGAAAACAGAAACATGTAGCTCAGTTCACACAAGTACGCACAGGCAAAATGATGGTTTTGATCATTAAGATCAGAGTGTAGATGGTGGAGGTCGCCGCAAACACAATAAAAACAGAAATTTTAATTGTGGGAAAGAAATTAATTCACATGTCCGTTTTTATTTTCTTACAAAATGAAAAAGAGTGACTTTTCTATTACTTCCTTATGATAGTAAAAAAGGGGATATCTTTTTTATTTTTTTACTAGCAGAGCTCCCGGCGTTGCCCAGTATGATCTAGATTGATTTACACACACAGTGAATATTGAAGCTCATAAAAGAGGTAAGTTTTTTGGGGATTCTACGATAACCGTGGAGCTGCAATTTGATGATGGAATCCTTTGTAACTCGATGAGTCAAATTGAAAGTAAAGAATTTTTTTTTTTTTTTTGATATCTCGCTTAGTTCTCAAGATATCGTATTTCAAAATTGACGTGGTTGGGTTGAAATGCAGCCTGGACCAGAAGAAAAATTTCGCCTTAGCCAAATTTAATAATAAATTCGTATGTAACTTGGTGAGACAAATCGAAAATAAAGTATAAATGTTTTTGATATCTCGCTTAGTTCTCAAGATATTGCATCATCAAACCACTATATCTACAAGGTGGAAAAGCACTATAGGTGTTTTATTTTCTTCCTAGTGGTTGTTGTTTGGTTGAAATACAGCCTGGACCAGAAGAAACGTCACCAAATGCACAAGGAACTATAACTGATTTTTGACATGTTAAATCTTGAAAACCAAGTGAGATATCAAGAAATGTTATTCTTTATTTTAGATTTTTTTCACCGAGTTCTATAAGAATTTATCACCAGATTTTGGCACCACGATAATGATAGAACTGCCAGTGTTTCGCACTTGTGAATTAAATTTCATGTCAGTCGCTCCATTCTTCTATACGTATTTAAATGGCTAACCCCCTGTGTAGCAGGAAAGAGATGGGGTTGGGGTTGATTTATTCCTGCAATATTTTTAGCCATGATATCAGGAACATGTGTACTAAGTTTTATCATAATAACCACAACAATTCGTGCAGCAATAGAAACAATGTTTTTTTTTCAGGAAATGTAGTAAAGACAGAATGGCTCATCAATAAATTACACAAAAAAGTAACACTATGTCAAAACTAAAGGATTTAAACAGTTCAATTTCATGTTCAAAGCCGTGTATTACAGCAAGAATTTAATTCGCATCAAGAGACAGTAATTTAAAAAGCAACAAATTTCTCGGATGGTTCTTCACTAAAGGTTTTAAACAGCTTGATTTCATGTTCAAAACTGTCAAATATGCATTACTTAACACACCCATTAAAATTTCACAACGTCAGAGATTGTAGCAGTGCGGCCTCAGATAGTAACATCAAGAAACAAAGAAGATATCGAAAGATTTTTTTCATTGTATTATTAAAATTAATTTAAATATTTTCCTCCTCTTCGCATTCGATATAACTATGTATGGGGTTTAAAGACTAAAAACCAAAATTTAATAAAGTAAACGTTACATGCGATTACATGGTTATTATTTTTTTTCGATGTATGACATAAGCATCGTATTTCTTTTATTTTTTGCTTCGGGCTGTACGGTAAGATTTTCATTACCACACCTGTGTTATGTTATGTTGGAGCATAAGACATTCCAAACACTTCAATTGAGATTCTAAGCTTTAAAACGGTGAAAACCCCATCGAAATCTGCTCTGTAGTTTGAGTTTTTATATTTCAAATATATCTGGTTTTCGTTTTATAGATATAGATGACAAAAAATGACATATTATTAATTTCTTTCCTATGAGCAACATTTTCACTGATATTATTATTGAACCCTCACCACTTCCACTCTGATTGTAGTGGTCATCACGGGCACTTATGTGGCTGCAATAACCACAGCTGTCTGTACAAACTCCATCACATGTTTCTGTTTCCATTAGCATGAAATATTGTGGTTTTTGTGGAGTTATTTTTGCTGCCGTCATCCTTTCTTAAATCTTTGGGAGTGATGGGTCTACTTTGTCTTTCCTTTACATATAGATTTCGTGCTTAGTGAGAGGTAAACCAATAAATTGGCTGTCATTCATCAAGGATGATGACAGCAACAAGAAATCTTGCTATAAACTTTTTAGCACTGCAGAAGATTTTTATATGGAATTAATCTTTGTAGACTTCTTTTAACTGTCTCATATTTTCACAATAGGTCTATGATACCACAGCATGTTGACACATTGGACCAACTAGATTGTTACATTGACTTCCAAGGAAGAAACAAACACTCACACAGTCACACATCCAAATAAATGTTTAATTAATTCAATATAAACTAGGAAAATGATCCTGATTATAGTTTTCAGATAAAATTTAATTTTGTGTCAAGGTTTTATTTCTCGGTTTTGATTTCATCACTCTCTGTTTACCCAACATGGCCGCTATAGCCTTCACTTCTTGTTCATCACATAATTGAATAAACTGCCACCCCTATCTGACTTGGACTCGTTACTTACTGTCTCCTAGCAAATTCTGGTCTGCTCACCACTGGTCCCATATGTATAATCTCAGCACTCATCAACCCATGTGACTGTAATTAGCCAATCCTAGATCCTAAAATTAAATTTTACACAATTTTATGTGGGTAACAATGAAAGGAAAGAACTGCCATGAGGCAATATTTATATTTGTATAAATGTTTAATATATCTGCTTTATAACACCATATATATATATATAGGAATCAAATTAGGATAGGGAAATGAGCCACCACTTACCTTTAGATGATGGATGTGGGGCGCGAACACACAGAAAAGACACAAACACAAATAATAAAGAAATTTTCGGGAAACAAAAAACCCTTCATCAACGAGAGAACATTATGAGAGGTGGGTGCAGCCGGAGATTGCCTCACGTGAGGCTGCACCCCAGCAAATGCACGTCTGGCTCTGCCAGGATTCTCACTTGTGGCAAGAATAAGGCTGGCCACCCAAATATCGTGTCTCTTGTGTTTGTCGTGTTCATCGTTCCCAGCGGCCATCATCTGTGGTAAGTGTTGGGTCTTATTTCCATATCCTTCCTTAGTTATATATATACTGGCAAGCAGTGGGTAAACCAAGGTGAGGGATGCAAGTATTATTTGAGATTAAGGCCTGGGGAGGATGTCTGGTCTCCATAATGTGTTGGTAGGCCAATTCCCACCTGCAGAGTTCAGACTGTGAAGAGGTATTATGGAGTACTCTGATTGCTTTGGCTGTAAAGCAGTTATTGAGTCATTAATTTTGTGAGAGCTGGCAACAGGGTGTTCTAGATTTTGGAAATAAATTTTTCATCTGACCATTTATTCTGATGGATAATATGTTTGAGGTAGGCCAATTTAAGAACTTGAAGTGATATGAGCTGATATATAAAATGGAATGTGGTACAGATTGCATGGCCTATGATACCATAGATTTTGCCAGAAGTAGGGTTACAATAGGTTGTGGTATATTGCACATTTTGCAATGAGGCCTGTTACTTGGGAAGGAGCCATAGGGTCGTTTAGCAGCATTAGTGGGTGGGTTATGTGTGAGATGGATGGCAGCCACCAAAGTGGCGATATTGTTGTAGATTTCTGGATTTGATATGGACACAGGTGTGTAAGTGGCCATTACGTACAGAGATGTTAGGGAGTGGATGTTGTTCAGAGGGTTCAGGAAGTCAAGGAGGAGGTTTTCACCATAAGTACAGGCATGAAGATGTAATCTATATATCTGAACCACATGGTGGGTTGTAGGGTAATATTTTGAAGAAAACATTCCTTTAATATGCCAAAGAAAAGTCTGGAATAGGAGGGTACCATGCTCATACCATATCTGATTGTAGGCATGGGATTGGATAGTAAAGAATTTTTTGGTTAGTATAAAGTGAGGAAAGCAGTGCTAGAGAGAGCACGTGAAGGGCAGCTGTCATTGTTGTGTTCAAGGACACTGAGGTCCTGGCAATGGTGAATATTGGTGTAGAGTGAGTTGGCATCTCTGGCGACTAATCTACTGGCAGGAGTGTGAGAACTGTTGACAGATGATTTAAGTGGGTAGTATTTGTGATATATGAAGGAAGGGTCTGGATGAAAGATTGCAGGTGTTAGTCTACAACAGGGATGGCGAACCTTTTTTGGTCTACATGCCATTTTATCTTAAGAAGTGTTGAATGAAGGCATGACGTGCCATCAAACAATCATGACTTAGTGATTAATAGGAAAAGAAATAAAACTAAATACTATCCCCTTAAAAGTTAATGGAAATATACTATGCAATAATATCATCAGTTTTTGTGTCGATTTAAGTAGATGAATCTAGTACAACTTCTGTTGTTGCAAATTAGATGCCAAATAACTTGTATTAGGTTCATATTGTATTACAGTAAAAGTCCGGTTATCCGAGTTCCGATTATCTGAGCCGCCGGGTTAACCGAGGCAAATTTGGTCAGCCTTGGCATGGGATGAAGTAAAACAGGAAATGCTTCAACGATTATGGAGGAAACGTTTTGGTATGGAAAAGCCCAAAAAGGGTGATCTAGCTCAACAAGATGTCAATGAACTGACACAGTTAGCCAACCAACTCCCAGTCGTGAAAGAAATTAACAATGAAGATATACAAGAGAGGTTGTTGAATGATGATCAAAATCAGCTTAACGATGATGAAATTATTAATATGGTTGTCAGCGGCAAGGAGAAGACGACGAAGGAGATAAAAATGAAACTGTTCCAAAAAGGTTTAAAAATAATAGAAGCAGCACTTGAGTATATTGAGCAACAGGAAGAAAGCACAGCAGCCGACATAATAATGCTACAGTGTTGGCGCTATACTTCCGCCAAGAAGATAAACAAAATTATGACACAGAGGACAAAGACTTTTCTGGATCGTAATGAATGTACAAAAAACAACTTTATTGCTTGATAAATTAGTTTAAACTATAAATAAATTGTATTATGTATTTCAGTTTCAATATGTTTTTTGATTCATTGTAACCTCTTTCCTTGACCTCTGGTTATCCGAGTTTTTCATTATCCGAGGTGGTCCCGGTCCCGTTTACCTCGGATAATCGGACTTTTACTGTACTTTTAACAGAATACAAGTTGAAGTGGACTCATCTGGCAAACAGTTTTGGAGCGAATCTTTAATGTTATAGATTTCTGAAAATAATATTCACAGGCATAGGTAGATGAAAATTTGTTAAGGTAGCAAAAGACAGCTAAATGTGTGTGGAATTGAATTCCAAGTTTCTATAATTATTGTATTGACGTTTTCACTCGTAATGCTTGATAGTCTTATTAATTCATTTAATTCCAGCTCCTTCCTCATTTCGGCAAAACGTTGAGTCCAAATTGAAATATACTGGAACTCAATCAGATACTTTTCCATTTCTTCAATTTGCAACCAATCAAATTTAGACATGTTCAATTTATCTGGTGAAATCCCATCAAGATACACAATAAACTCGGGTGTTTCCAATAATTCTTTGAACTGAGACAATCTAAAATGAAACAAGTGAATAAGTTGTCTTAGTGCCCCTCCCGCTGCCGCGCCGCCTGCGCTTGCCCACTCAGACAGTTTGATCAGAAATTCGATTGAAATCTACTTCTTTTCTGCATACTGCAGTTGTTCCGGCACCCGTAGTTTTGTTCACTTTGACCTTCGTTACTATCATCTTAAATTATGTAGCCAAAAAAAAAAAAAGAACTTACCTATATCTATTAGGTACCTACTTAATTAACACCATGCTCAAATTATTTTGTCGCATGCCATCATCGGAACACGTGCCATTCGTTTGCCATCCCTGGTCTACAAAATGCACTCCATGGGAGACCCACATGCAGCGACTATAGGACATCCAGCATTGCCCACCTTAAGGCTCTTGGGCATAAGATACAAAGTGGGGGAGGGGGGGAGGGTTCATTGGGTTTTAGAAGTCAAAAGGTAAATGGAGTTGTGTAAGAGACCTTGTTAGGGTCCTTTAAAATTAAGGAAGTATTTCTAGGCAGAATGAGTTAGTAGAGTCAGTATTGTGAGGTCAGTATGTAGAGATGTCAGCGAGCTTCCTAATAGCTTCAACGATGTAATCACCCCAATCCATGACCACAGTGGTCAAGCAATTGACGTCTGTGAGAATTACGGTGTTTTGATCTTATGAAAGTTTTCTCATTTAACACAATTAAGTCTGATTTGAGTTATTGGAGTGGGGGACTGAATTTAGGAAGCAAGGTGATGAGAGGGTCAAGATCAGAAACTCTTAGAATAGGAATAGGGTATGGTTTTTGGGGGAGTGGAGGTGGATCCAACTGGGATGGGGTTAGGAATTGTTGTAAACTGATTTATCACATCAGTTCTCACACCTGCTTACAGTATTCAAATAATACCATCTATGGAAGGTGCAGGAGAATGAAACGGGGTCCCTAATAAAATCAAACATAAAATTTATGGGTGGGAGAGAAAGTGAGACCCTTGGAAAGAAAACCTAGCTGAGGTTCGGTGAGAGAGATGGAAGAAAATTTCATGATTAGGATTCTGGATTTTTTTTTCTTTGTGCCTCATCAAGGTCATTAGAGGTAGGAAAGTATGAGAGTAAGGAACAGGAAGGAATTCAGCCATGGCCTTTTGAAGGAAGCATCTGAGCATTCGCTGGGAACGATTTGGGGAAACCATGGAAAACCCAAATCATTTCTCTAGGGATGGGGAGTGGGTTGTATAAGTTTGATTGGATTGTGTGACAGATGTACTGGGTGGAAAAAGTTCAAAATGTGGGAAAGAGAAAGTAATTCAGGCATGGCCTTTTCAATGAACCACCCAGGCATTTAGCTGGAGTGACTTGGGTAAACCATGGAAAACCCAATTCTGGATGGCCGGACAGAGATTCAAACTCTCTTCCTGATTGCACAACCAGTGTTTACTGCTCACCCACCATGCTCAGTGTGAGAAATACAATGGGTTGTGGGAGCAAGTAGTGAACAGGTACTATGTTGCCTATGTAGGCCCAAAATAAACTCTTGCAGAAAGAGAAAAGATGTTTTCATGCTTGCAGCTTTAGTCTGTGATTGTATTGATTAAGGATGTAAATACGACTTCAGCCAAGAAACACAAGGAGAAAGATTTTATATAAGGAAATGAGGGTGGATGAGTGTTGGTGGGCTTCTAGGTGTTTGAATGCTAAAGACTGCTGGAAATGGTATGAGTGGAGTGTGGAATATCACCCTTGTGATCTCTAGCTACTTCCTATCACCTTCATTTTACCTATAAGATTCTTGATAAAAAAAATATCAAATTTTTCATGATGTTACCTTCCCTGATCCATTTATTTTAAAACCATTTTCCCCGACATTACTATATGATATTAATTCTCCTTTTTACTTCTAAAATCCTAAGCTTTATTTTCATGATCTTCACTTAACTGTAACCACTGTTTTTAATGTTATGATCCAATCATTTCTCTGTCCCAAAATAAAGGTCCATTTTACTTACTGAAATCACTTTTATATTTATTTTCTTTGTTTTGCCAGATATATGCTAAAACATGTCTTTATACCTTTGGAAGCTATGAAACTGTTAGTGAAACTATTGTCTTTTACCATATTTAACTTTACTCCATCACCTAACACTTCTGCCAATATACATCACTAAAACTATGGCCTCTATTGCACCATTAAAACTTCTTTATAATTTTAATCCTGCTTTACAACATTATCAACTACAAAAAACCTAGCTTCTGATTTCAAACCAACAAAATCATTCATTAGAATACTGAACAGCATTGGTTTGAGTACACTACTCTGAGGCACTCCTATTATTACTTCTACCTCTTTTCATCATCACCATTTTCTTACAGACTATTTCCATTTTCATGGGTCAGTTATGGCACTTCCTCTTTCCAGAGGGTTCTGCTTATTTGGATAGTATATTTATCAATCAGACTATTGGTTTGCTATACCTGTCATATATCTTATGGGGAAGCAAATGTATTTGTGAAACATGTTCTGTATGTAGTAAGTGTATTTTTTGTTTGTATAATGTGGGATTTATGAGGTGGAGATTTAGGACTGTCACAGCTGTGAACTTGATGATTGTAGAAAACTGTCTAAAAATTGCAATCGGGATAGCTGTTACATGGGGACCAGGATTCAAACCTGTTCTGTCCAATGTAGTGACACCTTAACATACACAACAATATTAACGCTCTTCAACCTCTTTTGATACTGCATATCCTGTCCTGTCTTCTTGCTTTCGACTTCTCAGGAATGCCTCCAGACAGCAAGACTCTTTTCAATTTTAATCTTTTTCATCACCATTCTATTGATGGAAATTTCATATAGATAGATATCATATAAGGATGGGTAAAAGTAATCCCAAAGCATTAGGCAGAAGGGCTACATTCAAAATACACAATATTTTTGTTGACCTCACAGTCATGTTAGGGATGAAATGAAGCATAAATCAAGGTCAAAGTGCATGCGTTTTCTAATCTAAACCATATGAATTAACTGAATTTGCTATTGGCTGTTAGGTGTGTGGTTTGCTCTTATGAATGGGATGTGACACTACAAAAAAGAGGCTTCACTTTCAGGTAATTATTAGTGTGATCATAACTCACCAACTATAACAGAGATCTTTATTGAAATAGAAGTTGTCACTTATTTCTTTTCAATAATGCTGAAATAAACATTCCTATTAATTTCAAAAAATGAACAAAAATCTCTGTTATATACCATTAGTATCATTTATTCATGTCAATGATTTTAGTCCAAGTTATAAATTTAAAGAAGTGGCTTATTAACTGTGTGTCATGTGACCAAAACATGGATAAATTGGATGAGGTGTTTTAGTTATTAGGTTTGTACCTCCTTTGCTAATGTTGTCTCTAGTGTTATTAACATACAAAATTGATTTCATTAAATATGTAAAAAGTATGAGATCTTGGTTTGAAAGCATTACCCTACCATTTCATAAATTTATTTAAACATAAGGTCTAAGAACAATGTCTATTTAAATGCAAGCATAAATTTGTTACTACAATTGTTTGTTTATTTCCAGGGTCTTAGTGTGTGGTGATGAAACACAAAAACCTTTCCCACTATTAGTATGGAATCTAGCATCCAGAAAATTACTTTACGATCTACGTATCCCTCACCATGATTTTATTACTAGCTTGGCTGCAATTACTCATGAAGGGCATTATGTATGCTGTGTTGCAAAGGTTAGGATTCTGAGTGTAAAATAAAAATACTGTTACATAACAAGTTCATGTAATTTTATGGCATTAGTCTTTGACAGACATATAGAGTATTATTTCTGAAATTAATTGCAATAACTTTTCAGGAAGTTGATGAACCATCTCCTAACTTTATTGTAGTCTATGATCTGCAAAGTGGAACATTATTCAAGAAATGGAAGCCTGGTGTAGACACTGTATCGCTTGATATATCATCTCGAGATGGTTGTGTTCTTAGTGGATTGGAAGATGCACGCATATTGGTCTGGGATCTTGTCACTGGTATGTTTGAATACAGATATTTAGATGCTATTAAAATTAATAGTAAGAGTATTAACTCAGTCTTGAAAAGTCATTAATAAATAAACACCCTTAGTTTACATGCTTAATTAATGTTTATATTTATGCAATCCCATACTTATTAATTTGAAATTGTCTAATGAGAAACCATTTTTTTTCTCTCTCACACACATAATACCACAATGCTAGAAGAGAGATATTTCTGGCATAACTTTCTTATTTGTTTCAGTTTTTATTCTGTCAGCATCTATGCTCTTAAAGTACATATTCATTTGTGAATATGTTTCTTTTAGTAATAACATTACCAAAAAAAAATGTTGTGGTATGCTGTTAATTCTTGAATGAAAATGGATCCTTTTAAAAACTGGAATTTGTTTTAAGATGATTATTGATCGTGTATCAACAGAATCTTGGTTGAATAGTCAAGAAAATTTGCTCAAAAAGAATAAAAATTAAAACTATGCTCATCACATTTCTTTGAATATTTCCATACTATAGAATAAAAATAATTTGTCTTCTGAAAACATTAATTACAAATTACAAAAATATGAGAAATCATGTACATATTATCACTCAATTTCTGCATGAGTTACTTACATATATAAATGAACATTAAAGATGGTGGGAATGCATTCTTGCTAAAGCAGTTCACTCATCCTGATTATTAATTTTTTTTTTAAAATAGTATCATTATTCTTTTCTCACACATGCTAACTTCACAAGAAATAATTGCTATGTTTCAAGAATATAACTTTTGCTTTCCAGCACCAAACTAGATTTTCCATTTGCAAGGACAATTTTTTAATTCACTTCATCTTTCTGATTTTCTAAGAAAGCAAGGAAAAAAACCTATGTAAATGGTGTGAAAGTTTTCAAACGTTAATATAAATATTGTGAATTTGTCTATTCAGTTAAAGGAAATACTGAATAAAAATATCTCTGTGTGTGCCTTATTATTAATATTTATTGTAATTCATGATCTAGGAAACTGCCGCTGGAGTTTGTGTGGTCACACTGCACCTGTAACATTTCTAAGACTTGACCCTCTGGGAGGGTCATTTCTGTCAGCAGACAGTAACTGTCGGGATCGTTCATTGCGTCTCTGGAGTTTAGGCAAGGGTAAGCATCGATAATTAATTATATCGTTTTTAAATTATTTTTTCAAGTTGTGTCAAATATTGAACTTAAACTTAACTTAGTCCACAACCCGAAGGTTGGTGGATCCTCCCTGAGGAGGCATACTAAACCATTGTGTCAGAGGTAGGACGGCCAGTTCCTTTCCTATGGGACCTACAGTTTAACGTGGAATCCGAACCACGGAATATTGAACTTAAAAATATAAAATGTGGAAAAAGATCAGCACGACACTTTGCATCAATTGAAATTTGAGGTTTCTATGACTGAGTTTACTATTGAGTCAGTTTACCCCACGTATAAACTTTGCAAACATATTCAGCGCTACAAACAAAATAACAGCCACAGATCTTGTAAGGAGAAAAACTGTCATGGGATTTAGGATTCACCTTTGGATATTAGATTGTTCTTAATTTTACAGCTGCCACCATCATGATGGAAAAGGAAGGTTCATCAAGTAAATAAAAGTCCCTGCTGCTAATTTAAAGTTCAAAACTTCACTGTATTCTTAAGAGAAATTTTACAAGTCCAAACAATGTTTAGGCAATCGGAAAATCTTCACCAAAGTATGACTGCAAGTTATGATAAGTAATCAAACCAGACCAAACGCCATTGCTAAATAAAAGTTACATCGAAAATATTTTAAACCGTTCTGCTGCACTACAGAATCTTTAAATGGCTGACCCTGACTGCACATCACACACTTCTCTTCCTGCTTTCCAGCGACAAGTGCTCCACAAACCGACAACCTTTCTGCTCCAGTGGTTCCCAGCGAAAGGCGACAATTAGTTCCCGTCATTCGTATAAGTAAGCTCAGTCAGCCAGAAATCCCACATAGTGTGAAAACTACGTATCCTTGTGCCTTTATTTCATCATACTTTTTTGACTCCAAATACTACTACAGATCTGAAATTTTAACAGTAACTAGGTTGATTGAAGTGTTAATTTTTATACTTATAAAAATTTTCATAGCTTTAATACTTTGGCTGTAAAAAAATGTTTTCTATTTAACTCGAAAAATTCTTCTAACTTCCATAATTTTGCCACTACGAAGCTAAAACAACTTTTATTTTACTTCAAATTTGATGTTCTTTCATTTGGTACCAAGAAAGCCATGTTTACTACTTTCTAACAGTTCGATCGAAACAGTTGTGCAATCACGAATTTTGACCCTGCTAATAACTTTCTGACATCTGTGAAACCTACTTTATATGATTCTTCATGTTCTAACATGACTGTTGAGCGAATTTGAAGTCGCTACCTGTTTTCTTTGGTTACTATGAATTTCTAAAGTGAACGCTATCTCTGGCTGATGCAACAAGTAATGCCGGCTTGTTCAGAAATGTACTCAAAAACTGTAAAAACCTCTTACTTTGTTCCATCCCAATCAAAATACTACATATATCTTAGCGAGACTACTGAGAACTGTTTCTACCAAATTGTGTGTTTTGAATATAGTTTACTCAATTGAATCTATGTATATTTCTAAACTGATTAATTTTATCTTATCCCATGTGTTATACTTTAGTGAGCTTTTTCAAACTTTAATATGTTATGTAAGCCAAGATTATGGATTTTTCTTACTATAAACTAACTTTTAATTTATCAAAATATGACTTATAGAATTTAAAGTATGCAATTGAGTCTTAAAGCTTTCATACCGGCTTTTAACTTTTAATGTGCTCAAACTTTTTAGTAGGTTTCTCTAGCTACACAATTTTTATCGTCTTTTTACTAGTTATTTTTCTGAATGTCTTTAAAAATATATGCAATGTCTACTCTTACAAAATTATTCTGAAACCCAATATTAGTTATGACAATCCATACCTGTTTAGTTTGATTTTCAACTTGAATTTACTTAGCAAATGGCTCTAAAAATGATGTATCATGTTGTTCATTGAGCCTGTTGTTCTGCGAATAAATTTCGTTACGCAGTTTGCAAAATTTTAGGTTAGTTTACGATCTGTCTTAAATTCACCACATTCAACACTAGACTAATGGGGGGCTATTATTATTATTAATTTGACTGCAATGAGCTAACGCTCCAGTGGCAATTCCCCTAGTCGTCTAATTACCACTTCTTATGTAATTTTTTTATATAATACCTCCCCATTTACTTTTCAATTTACAAATTTTAATTTTAAATTCCTTAAGCAGTTTTGGTAAATTATTCATCACTTCACTTGGTAATTTGGTCCATTCCCTAACTCCCTTACCAATAAAAGAAAATTTTCACACTCCCTTATGCATGAAATCAAGCACCAGTTTTGCAGTCATGGTCGCCTTTCCCTTCCATACACTTTTCCTAATTCTTTGACCACTGTCCCTCCAAGCCCCATCACCAACATATGCTCCATACTCTCTTCACCCTCCTCCTTTCCTCCAGTGACTCCAATCCGGCTCCTTTATCACATCAGTTACTGGCTGGGTCTGCTATAATTAGCACAAACAAATCTAGCTGCTCTTCTTTACACACCCACCACTCCTGTATTTGATATCCAAAATATGGGTCCCAAACTACACCACCATATTCAACTAATGGTCTGACCAAAGTTTTTTTAAACCAATTCCCTAACTTCCTCTGGTACATCCTCTCATCACCCTCTCCAGTTAATGAAGGATTTATAACCTTGTCCTGCTATCCATTGTGCTCTGCGCAGTTGATTTTACTATCAAACGTTATATGCCAAGATATTTACACTTTAAGGCTTTAACTAGCAATTCTGGCCCCACCCTGTTATCATAATTAACCTTTAGTTTTTTTTATCTGTGTACCTAATAAGCTGACTCTTCTTCATTCCATGCTGACCTACTCATTTAGATATTCTATCCAGGTCACTCTGCAGCTGTTCTCAGCTAGATAGATAAAGGAGGTGTCAAATCTCAAGGAACACTAACAACATCAATTAACACAATAGTGTCACATTACAAGAAGAAGCGGTATTACTTTGAAGAAAGCTGATCTTTTTTTCTTATGGCTTTATGCCTTGTCTATGTCAAGCTCAGTAGATGGGCAAAAGTACTGGGGGAAAGGAATGAGAAGGAATGGACCTTTTTGGAAGAACTGTCCTGGAATTCCCAAAGTATGGTGATCAGTGGCGGCTCTAGATGTAGCGACACGGATACATGTCACCACCTTACGAATCAAGAATAAATAAATGTAGTGAAACGAAAATAAATATTTATAAAACCAACATTATCTAATATACTATTACTATTGAACCCTATTTGTTGGCCAGACCAGTGAACTATTTAGCTGTCATGGAGACAGCTTTGATTTGTCACCAAATGCGCATGCGCTCTGGCGTTTTCGTGTTAATATTCAAGGGTGAGGGGGTCGCTTTGCTAGTAGCCGTTAGTGACAAGTTTGTTCTGTCTCAAGCAGCCCCAGGCAGTGGACAGACACGCGGTCGCTGGAACATTATAGCGCTCAAAAAAGTTAGTAACACTGTCGGTAGAGCGCAGCAAGCAGCTACCACTATTATTTGTCAAATTCAGCTACATCCCCTAAGACAGTGTTTCTCAACCTGTGGTCCGCGAAGATGAGTCAGGTGGTCTGCAGGCAGAATATTATAAATTTTGATACGTATTCTTACTTTATAAGGTAAAGCCCCTTTTTTGAATATTTCAGTGGCCATCCAAAAATCTGGTATTTCCAGGATGGGGATAGAACAGCATTGTTTCTACAATAATCTATTTATTTCCAGATGGTATCGAAAAGAGACCGTTTTCTGAGTGTCTTGTTTTGAGGGACTGTGGTATGTTGTAGAGTTCGCAACATAGTAGTGGTGAAATAAACAAAAGAAAAAGGTGTATGATCTAGTGCCTTTCACTTTATTTTATTTATTTAATTTTGTTCATGTAGCTGAGTGGTGCAATTTGGCGCCCAGTCTGTAGTAACATTATTATTTAAATGATTTGGTAAGTATTAATAATCTGGTCAAGTAATTCACTTTTAATAGTTCACTTCCACTGTGTTTTCTCAGGAATTCAAAACATGGTTTTAGATTTATTATGTTATATTGGTACTATAAAAAATGTCTACATACATGATATACACATATATAAAAAAAAAAATATGACAATATAAGTTAGTGGCCCGCAGCATTTTTTTTTTTTTACAATTTACTGCTACTCTGAAAAAGATTGAGAAACGCTAGCCTAGAAGCTTTATTAATGTGAGGAGGCAATATTGTTCCTATGTCTTAGTTCCTTTGAAGGAGAATTACTCAAGTTTATTAATGCATGTAACAGAAAACGACTCTCAAGCGAAATGTGTTCCACTGTCAGAAACAGTGTGCCACTGTCGTCATGGTCATCGTAGGGTGTGCCGCATTAAGAAAGTATGGACTATGGGGCCATTGGTGCTCAAATTTTTTTGGGGCCCACTGTTTTTGAAAACGTTATCTGAATTTTATAAGTACAAAGAAAAGGTTTCGTAGATGACTAACTGAATTGCTTATATTTTCCATCCAACTAAACAAACAAATTTTACAATTCATAATATTTTGAAAATTATTTTTATTAATATCGTACACTACAATACAACCAAAAAATTAATTTTCATGCTTTTCATATTACTTTGTTTATTTTGGGTGTTTATATTTATTTTTTAATATTTTTATTTAATGAAAAAAGTTAACTCACCGGGGCCCTTTAAAAAAACGAATGCTCGAGGTTACTGCTTAGTCATGCCTATTGGGTAATCCAATATTGCCTGTAGGTTAAGTCAGTTTTTCACTAATCAGTCATTGTTTGTTTACTTTCTGGTCAATCTTAAAGCATTTATCATTGATTAATTTCAAATTCATTTATTTAATCCAGCAGGACATGCAGGTAATGACACTTTCACATGTTGCAGATTTTTAAGTTGATTCTTAGCCAACTCTGAGCTCTTCTTCCAGACACCTTTCACTTCAACAATGAAAATCAGTAAACCATCAAAAAGTTCAGTGTTGTCACTACCTGAGCAAATTACTTTGGCCACCACTGATGGTGATCAGAACCTCAGTGCAGATAAATTGATGCAGCATTGCCCAGAAAATGGAGTCAGTAACTTTGCAACAAATTTATAGTTCCTTAAATGTTGAATTTTTATTTGTTCTCCTTATGAAATAAATACTGTATAGTAACCTTCTTCAGTGTTAATCCTAATATCTCATTCCTAAATATAGAGAGAATAGTCAGTCATTGAAACACAAAACAGTGTTGAGACTTTCTCATGTTCTGTTAAGGAACAAATCATAAGGTGTAGAGTATTAAGAATCAAAATAATAATCACATAGGTCCCTTAACACAGAATGTATGGAGGGGGGGGGGAATTATTCTTGTAACATAAATTCAAAAAATTGTATAAAAAATATATGGTAAGCAGTATCCCAAGAAAGTTTTATTCAATGTCTGACAGGTTGGTAGGCACTCTGCTTGATAGTTTCAAAGATATTATGCAATATTTTGCTGACAGTCATCGTATGTGATTATCTGATTTGAGCTAATAGAAATGCTGATATTTATAGCCACAGCTGGCAATGAGCACAAGTATATTTCTGTAAGGATAATGAACTAGGACACATTTTCAGTTCATTAGTACGCAGTAAGTCTCAATATTCAAACTAAATAATATTTCTAATTATGATACTCATCTATGATAATATTACTATTACTATTACTCCGCAATTCACTAAAAGTGTGTGACAAAGGAGAATATTATTCATATCATTCCCTTTAACATAGTCCAAAACCACAAACTGAAGGTTGGTTGTATTCCCATGAACGAGGGGTACTAATCCAGTGTGACAAAGCCAAGATGGCATTTCTGTGACCATCTATTTAAAATAAAATCGAAACCACAGGTTGTCCTGGAACAGCTTATATGAACAAAACAGAGGCTGAAAAATTCCAGCTCAGACCAGGACTCAAACACAGGTCCTTGAATTTTCAATGTGATGCCTTATCCACCAGGCTACCAGAGCACTTATAATTCCATGTAGGCATCCTCCAATGGCCGGAACACATTGGATGTATCCAGCTAGAAACCATTAGATAGACCGCATCTCCTGCCTGAGCTGACTTCTTTTCACTCACTGTTCTGCCTAAGCCTAAGAACAGAGTTTTCTGACTTCAGCCTTTAAATCCATTTCTGCAGATCTGACTGGAGCTTCAGAATCCACAGCTCCTGATAATTAATTCTGCAGGACTGACAGTTCTAGGAAATACTGATACAAGAGTTACAGTTAGCAACATTAATGCACCCCCAGTGCCTGCATGCACTCCTTCTCTTACTAATCTTTGGCAATTACAACACTTAGTATTCATTATGATACTTTCAGGAAAAATTAAGTACTTAGGAGAAAAAAACTTTAAAACATTTACTTTTTAATTGAATACTTATGTATAAGTTGCCAAAGAAAAGCAACAGTAGACTTCTAAGAAAAATGCTAAAAACCTATTTAAATCACTCGAAACTTTTCCGAAATGTGAATTACAACACTTATCAACTTCAAGATTTACAACAAAACAACACAAATGATATCAAAAGAACTTTTTAAACAATTACAATGAAATTTGACTCCCAAGAACTCAGATTCATACCTAACGTCAAATGTAAACAAATAAAAACTCTGTTTACACTGTATTGATTTTCTATCAAATAAAATGGTTCACTATCTCTTAAGAACTTCACAATTTACTTCAAAACAAAACTAATGCTGTTAAAAGAAACTTACAATAAAATTCTTTTACGCTATAACAAGAATATTGATACTAGACTTTAATCCCGGAACTAAACAAAAGTCACCAAGCACTGAATCTATAATTTATGGATGTATAATAAATAAAACGAATCACTAAAACACACACCACTAGAATATGATATTCTTCAATGTTTTAACTAACTTACGAAATAAAATTTAACTTTTTTAACTACAAAAACACACATTATTACCCCACAACACGAATGAAAGCACGTACAAACAAATTCCAGAGATGACAACTCTCATTTCCATCAATACTATTCCCCTAATCCCCGGAGAAATCTCACGAAACCTCAAAAGAGGTATCTGGACACAAGTTCAACAAGAATTGCGGTATTTAGAAGAACATCTCTGCTCCAATATTAGCTAATTTTCAATTTTTTTCACGCGATGCATCAGAAGACAAATAGCTATGAAACAAAAAATTTCATCATATTCAGTATCTTTCCACTTTGATATTCAAGAGTGCACTGATTCTGGAATATTCACCATAGTGGTTATATAAAACCGATTCTTTTCATCAGCTATATATTTCATCAGTTCTTCTGTAAAAAAATAACATGAAAACTGACAGAATATTTGGCACACATGTCCCGACAGCGTATCATCAAATGCGTGACTAACTGGACGAAAATCATTTTCTTTCCAGTCAGATTTATCACTAAGACGTAATTTCTTCGTAAGCGTTTCCCTATCACTTTCTGATTCTTCAGATTCAGAACAACTAACATCTCTTGTTGAAACATGAGACTGCATTATCACCCCTGCGGACGAGTATGGTTTATGACTACAGCCTTCCGATTCTGTGGAAAAGCTATCACTTCCATCAAAATCAAGTAGTTCATCCTCGGTGTCACTCCTCGTAAGAATCTCCATGATTTCTTCCTCAATGCACCCATGACGTCTTGCCAATTTCTTCATAAAATACAGGACACAAAGAAGACTGATGTAATTTCTGTTGAATAGTGAACTGTAGAGCAGCGCCTAGGCTCCCTACAGACAAATATTCGGACGATAAGCTAGTGACCAGAACTGCAAAAGGCTATTGAGAAATGGGTCGTGAAGTCCGCTGTACAACTCAGGTGGCGGCGCGTCTATATTCGTCATCAGCACTCAGGTAGAGGCAGGCGGGTGCGGCTTAACTCGTCAACAGCACTCGGGGGAAAACCGGCGGCTGCATCTAAACTCGTCATTAGCACTCGGGGCCAGCAGGCAGCATGACGTGTATACACGTCAACAGCAGTCAAAGGGTTAAACTGTAGATCCTAGAGGAATGGAACTTGCCATCCTACCTCTGACACAATGGCTTAATATGTCAACTTCAGTAGGATCCAAGCAACTTTCGGGTTTTGGACTAATAAAATTTATACTATGTACTTAACTGATTTTTTCTTATTATTAGTATATAAATTTTACTCATCAATAGCCTTACTATAATTAATAACAAAATAAAAATACTTTTTGAGGAAGTCAATAGATATAAATTATGATTACAAATTTCAAAATTAAATTAAAAATATTGATACACTTCAGTTCCAATGTTTTCCACATCCTCAAAGAAAAAAGTTATTCATTCCAGTGAAATAAGTGTAATCTAAGTATGTATCTCTACATACAACTGTACACTAATTAGTTTTTTGGGATAGTTACATGGCACGCAACTGACAGGCAGCTCAGCTTGTTGCACCTCAATTTTTCCCACACATAAAGAATCATGCAAAATAGTATGTGTGTATTAGTGTTCATCTTGCACTTATTAGTGAATTTGTTAGGGCTAAGTGCAGTTTGCACAACTATAGCTAGCACTATACTGTCCATACAGCCAGCTAAAGCTTCATATCTCCTTTTTTTTAATGTTCCAAGTTTAAGAGATGTTTTATGTAATTGTGAAACAAATTAAAGTATTTAATTGATTATCATATTCAAAAACTTTAATGTGTATATTCTATAGGTGAACTGCTGGCAGTCTACACCCCTGAGAGGCCAGTGACGTCATGTGAAGTGACGAGTGGAGGTTGCAACGTAGTGCTGGCATTGCGTGGTCAGCCTTATATCACCACTTTACAGCTGCTCGGTGGTGGACTCCAGTCAAATCAGGAGGAAGTCCCACCGCCTCCTTATGGTGATCCACAGTTGGAGGGTAAAACATTTGACATGGAAGAAGAAGAAAGGTGACGCCTTACACACATCCAGGCAAATGTGGCACCATACACTGCAACAAATGGGACAGTAATGGCAATGATCAACAGCCGGTGACGGGCTTGAGGAAGTGACAGCAATAGGAGAAGCCTCCTTTGGCGACAGAGGTTGATAGATGGTTCATGGCAGCTGTTTTTACAGGGCAGTGTTCACTATCCAATACATGCTGTCATTAAATGGCTGTTTCATCATATGTGTTTCCTTATAACAGTGCAGCTTCCTTTATGGCCCTGTGAATGCTTCAATACAGAATGTGCAAGCGCTTAAATCCTTCCGAACATGCTCTAGCACATCTCTGTTTTGGAATATGATAACATTTGGCATTTGCCATATTACTACTGCAGAATACTGGATTAATTTAATTTCTTCTGAGCTACCTCAAACATATAAAAATGCAACTTCTCCTTTATAATCAGGGCTGAAAATTAATTGCATTAATTCAATTTTTTGTGAATTTCTTAATAGAAAACAAAAATATTATTCTCTTGTGTGAATGGCTTTTTTTTTTAAGAGTATTAAAAAAATGCAGGATTGAAAATTTTTCTGCATCTGTTGTGTTCAGCTGTTAGTTTAAACTTTCAAAAAACAAAATATATTTTTCCACTTTGATATAAATGTAGCTTCATAATATTTGCTTTTGCTGCTGAGATTAGTTCCAAGTGCAATCACTGATTTTGTGTTTCTATGCAGTAACTACATAAAAAAAACATTTGTACAAATTAAAGAAAATTAACGCACAAGTCTATTATTTTTATGTGATATTTGTTCAAAAATGTCTGCAATATATAACTGTCCTTGAATTTGTTTGCTTTTTTGTCATATTGGCAAGCACTTTATTTCCTCATACTGAAAACTCTTAAATATCCCTTACAGTGGATTTCAGTCATTATGAATAGATTACAATAATTGGAAGAAACCTGCAACAAATTCTAGGGGATACTGAAATCTTTTTCTAAATTATGGAAATTAACCTTAACAGCTTAGATGGCAATAATTTCAACCACACTAGCTGACAATATGCAACAGATTTTTACTCTATTTAAAAAGAAGATATTGTAATTCGTTTTATGTACAAAAGTAAATTATTCTTTTATTTTAAAATACTTCTAAATTAGATGTGTGTTGTTTTTATTGAAAATTGTTACAGCAAAAGACTGCTTTAACAATCCTTACATAATTGATTTATTTCTTCACGGGTTAAGTCAGTCTCAAATAGCATAATGACCATGTTATGATGCTTACAAGATTTAAAAACTTGTTAAACTTAAATTAAGCTTATGAAGAAGGTAGCCCTTGCACAACTGTCAAGACCGTTCTTTTTTATTTATTTATTTATTTTTATGTTAAGATTCACACTACAACTACTTTGTGCAGTTACAATATTATTTTAAAATTTGATTTTGATAGCTAATCTTCTGTTAAAGAATAAAATAAATGAATGCTAAAAATCTGCTGACTCACATAAGAATAAAATCAGCAGTTAACAAGCAAGAGTATAAAAGGACAGGTACAAATTGTTAATGTAGGAACTATCACGATATGAAAAAGTAATGTATGTTTTTCTTCATCTTTCAAACATTCGGTGACAAACTTAATAATATTTAACAACTTTACAGTAATTTGGGTTAAAAGATAAATAACAAGTTTCGGAACATCATTCAGGCAAATTTGGCATTTTTATGATGCTGTATATAATGGCTGTGTGTCGTTAGAATGTAGTTTTCTTTTGCTACTTTCAGTGTAAAATAATACTGGCACACTTGCAGCCTGATATCATGTAAAAATTTAAACTTTTGTGAAACATGAGAACAAAGCTATTGTTTAACCAGTACCTGACAACTTTTATGTGTACATTATAAAGTATGAGAGTAAGTTACTGTGGAAGCTGAAACATCATTTTATGTGCCATTTTGGGAAAAATTATTGTAAGTAAATAATGAGAACTGATGTATAATTTCTGGTTAGAAACAAGCAATTGATTTCACTTAAATTACACAACCAGCAAAACTCTTTTGGAATAAAGTAATGAATTGTGTGTTATGTTTTAAATTAATAAGAAATGTTCCTGTGCTCTACAGTTGTTTTTTTTATGTATTTAACTTTCCTTTTTCTAACTTCTATTTACTAAATTCCCTTGTGATATATTAAAGTTTGTTTGTATACTAAAGTAGACTTTATTTTCTCCTCCATTATCCATCCACCTCCTCTAATTGTTTCACAATTCAGGCTAACTTTACCTATAGCTCTATTAAAATCCACTCATAGCATTCTCAAACAGGACCAATGAATCAATCTTTTCCAGCCATGACCAGTTCTGAGATCTCAAGAATTTTAGTCACAGAAAATTACAACTAAATACATTTTTGACAACCTCACTTGACAGTAGAACAATGAATGAGATTTTTTTTTGTTTTTATTAGTCCCTTGATTTCATATATAGTACAAAGTACAAATGATATGGGACAGGTAAAAAAGTCTATACGCAGACAGAAACACTGTAACACAAGTGTTCAGATCCCGGCTAAATGACCGAGAGAGGAGAAACTATTTTGGTCTGGGTAACAGCTGGCCAGAAAAAGAGAGAGAGAGAGAGAGCCCCCCCCCCCTCTCTCTCTCTCTAGGAAGCAGATAATCCAGGACTACATAGAGAGAAAAGTGAGAAGGCATGTAACATCTAGTACGGAAAAAGATCTCTGATTTACTACTGAAGAAGAAATGCGTGATAGACCAGAAAAGCAGGTGATGGCAAAGGATGACTATGATTGGCTGTAAGACCAGAAGTAGTGGTCAGCCATATTTGTTCACATCATTATTATCCTGGAGTTTGTCTGCAACGGTCGGAATTAATAAGTATGGCGAGGGTATGCCATGCAGTCATTAGAAGTGTTCTAAATCCTTGAGTATTGCGAGATCGGAGATGAATCTGAGTTGGGTGTCCTCATAAACTGTATCACAAGAATGTTTGTTGGCAAAAGTGGGCCAGTAAATGCTGTTTCTGAGTGTACAAACCTGCAAGTATTTTCGGATTGATTTTCATTATTGTAACAGTTAAGTTAGCATATGTCCGGTACCAACCTGTAACTTTAAGATGTGAATAAATCTTATGATAACTGTATTTCAAGGGTTTTGTGTTTGTTATTTAGGACTAATATTTCTTTTCTGAGTAAACTCTTTGAAATAATGAACAGTGTTTGCTGAAATATGGGCAGTGGCTAAATTTTGATACTATTCAACCTGTAAGGCACCAGCTTTATCACATCAGTTGAGTACCATTCAGTTCTAAGTAGCATACAGTCGAAACTTAATAACAGTGCATGAATTTAATAAAGAAGTTAAACTTTAGCTGTGTACTAAACTAGTAGACAGACACAATATTATCAGTTTACCCACACAGTTGTGACTTGTTGTTGGCATTAAAATGATAATAGAATCTCACAAGACTCGAGCCAACAACTTGTCGTAACAATCTTTATCCAGTCTGTGCAAGTTTAATAAACACAGAAACATTATAATTACAAATTTAAAAGTAACACTTTATTTACATCATTTTTCAGTATGTACATTTTTTAAAAAACACTGTGATTTAAGATTAAAAATTCAGTTTGCAAATCCTCATTAACACTAGAAGCAGTGGTCAAGCAAGTACTCCTTTATTCCCGACTTGATCCTTTGAGGTAGATTATTAAACAATCTTATTCCCATATGAATTTGTCCTTTCTGACAGAGTATAGTATTTGTTTGTGATATATGTAAATCTAATGTCTGTCTAGTTTATATTTGTGCACATCATTGTTTATTTTTTATGAATATTATATACACAGGACTGTGGTAAAATTTCTATCTTAGTGAATAAAAGTCTACAACTGATTCTACTTTGTATCCCTTTCATAATTCTATTAATTTTTTATTATTATTATGCATTTTGAAGTGTTTGATATTTGGTTGGGAGTTTCTCAGCATATAATACCATACCTTAATAATGAGCGCACATACACAAAATAAATTTTGCTAATTGTTTCATTCAGTATGCAACCAACTAATATTCTCATCATGTAGCAGATGGTGTTCAGTTTTTTACAAAGGTGTGTTCCATTTTAAATTATCTTCTACACTTTCAAATAGTTCCTATCAAAGTTTTGCTGTAGGTACAAGAGCACCTGAAAAAAATTTTGTCCGGAAGTGTATGTCATGTGTTTTTTCTATGTTTATTATTAGCTTGTTTTACGAAAACCAGTTTGCAACTTTCTTTAATATGCTGGTGTCATCTGTAAATTTAATATACTTTTCGCAGTTACTTGTTGTTTCCAGATCAGTTTAATAGTACAGGCCCAAGAATTGGCCATTGTGGCAGGCACTCAATATTTCATATTTTTGTAATGTAAGTGCATATAATTTACACTGTTGATACTCTTAAAACTACATTCAACAACCTGTTTTCTATCATGCAGGTATGACTGTAGCCAATCTTTAGCTTCTACTATTAAGTCCTAGTTGTTCTGATTTTGTAAACGAGATATTATGGTCAATAACTTCAAATTCCTTTGAGATGCCTAAGCCTATTCCAAACATGTCATTTCACATCAAATGTCTATAAGATTTCTGTATAGAATGAAAAAAGTGGTGTTTCAGTTGATTTATTCTTCCTAAATCCATGTTGAGTTTCTCAGAATAATTTATTATTTTTCTAAAAAGTTAACACATCTTTTATGAAATAACTTTTCTAAGATTTTAGAGAAGCATGACAGGATTGACTCCAGATGATAGTTTGCATTCATTTCCTTTTCCCACTTTTTTTGAATAGAGGTTTTACTTTCCCTGTTTTAAGCCTACCTGGAAATATTCTTCTAGAAAATGAGCTTTTGCACTTTTTTAAAAAAAGAAAATCTGGAACATCATCAATTTCAGCTGAAAATCTGGGTTTTAACTGACCAATAATTTTTAATCCTTCCTCTTCATTTACGAGCTGAATAAAAATGGGTTTCGTTTTATTACGACTGTCATTAGCTTGAGTGTTGATGCTGGACTTACCAAAAAAAATTATAATCAGGTCATCAGCAATGCTTGAGAAATATGTTTTAAAGATATTACACATCTATAAAGTATCAGATATTATTTTTTATTCTCCTGCAGTTAAATACTGTGTCTTTTTCCCTGTCTCATTCCTACTTCTTTTTTTTTATTACTTTCCACTTGGCTTTATTTCATGGGTAGCTGAGGAAATGCATTTATCATTTTCTAATATTTTCTCCTTTCTTAATGCCCTGGTAAGATTTGTTTTAAAACAGATATCAAATTTTGGAGTTGTTTCCTGTGTGTTTGGAACTTTATGTAACAGTTGTTTCTTTTTTGTTGACATTAGGATGCCAGAGGTAACCAAGTCTTTGTATTATTCATCACACTTTGCTTTCTTGTCCTAACTGGGAAGCATATTTCAAAATACAGAAATGAGTAGTATTTCTGATTTGTATCAGGGCATTTCTACTGGAGTTTCATTTCATTATAGATTATTAAAGTGTTTAATTCAATGATCATTAAAACTACATGATTTTACAGTTGCCTGTATGTTAGTTTTAGGTTCTAACATTAATGTTAAAATTTGTATTAGGTGTTCTGAATAACCTGTATCAAAATTCACTTCATCATGGCTGAAATTACGCATTTACAGAAATTTGCTCATTTGTTGTTGACTTTTTTATTTTATATTTTTTGTAATGCATGTAGATGTTTCTGCAAAACTTTTAAGGTTGAACGAGGATGTAAGTCTCCAAACTATCATTTCTCAATGTTGAGTCCTTAGAAAAATCTATGTTAAAGTTACCACATACAATTACAGTTTTAATTTCTAATGGTAAATGTTTCAATGTTTTCTCAAACATGTTAGAAAATATCCTACTGCCCCCATATGGAGATCTATATACACAAAATAGTATGATTTTATTTTTTTGGATGAATATACCTGATATTGCAAAGATATCTTTAGAATATTTTTAAGTGAATTTATTTCTTCAAAATAAATGTAATTTTTAATAAATATACAGCTTCCTCCTTATTTGGATTCATTCCTGCAGAAATGTGTGGCTGAGATAAAGTTTGGGACACTTGTTACATGTAGTTGTGTGGAATTGAGCAAGTACTTACTTTACATTTTCATGTCTGGACATCATAATCTTTTTGCCCAGCGTTGGACAAAGTTGTCTCTTCGTGTCCATAGGTCTTCAAGTGTTGTTGATAACTGGCACTGACTGCAAGTATAGAGGTGATCCATATTCTGCTGTTCTCCACATTCACATCGATCATCTGTTGTCAGATCCCATTTATACATATTAACTTTGACTGGGGCCACTCCTGTTCTTATACAATTTAGGGTTCTCCATTTTACCCATTCCACTTTTATGCCAGAAGGTTCTTCCTCAGAGACTGGGTACCAGTTTGAAAGATCAACATTTGTGCAATTTAGAAAAGGACTCTTCGAGATTAGCCTTCCAGGTGGAAGGCTTTGTATCCCAAACATTACATGCCTCTCATCGAATATCTGTTTGAATCGCTCCATGTACTCACATGAGGTATGGTGTACTTTTGATTCATCATATCCTGCTGCTTAGTACAGTAAGTATATTGGGATTGGTTTCATGCAGCCTGTCACTATCTGACAAGTCTCATTAAAGGCTACATCTACTTTATTTGAGTGTGCAGATTGGTTCCAAGCAGGACGTGTATACTTTACAGTGGAAAAGCAGTGTGCTTTAACAGACGTGCACAAAATCACTGGATTAATTCCCCATTTACTACAACATAACTTTTTAAGGATATTTTTTCTTATGTATACTGTAGTTCCAGTTATATGGTAGTGTTTCTTACAAGTAATACTTCTATCTATAGTGACTCCTAAATATTTTGGCTGATCTGTATGTTCAAGTGAATGACATTCCCATGTAACATTTAATTTTCATTTTACCTCTCTGGAATGCAGGTAGAATGCGCAGATGTTGGTTTTGGATGGGATAGATTTCAAAGAGTTGCTTTTGTAGTAAGTAGATATCATTAACAGAGCTCGTTCTAACTGATCTTCAACCTGCTGAAACAATGGATCCTGTACAGCTATTGCCAGGTCGTTAGCGTACAGGAAATGTTTTGCTCTAGTATAGATATTAAATAAAATAGGGGATAGCACACTGCCTTGGGGTAATCCGTTCTTTTGAATTCTCCAGCTATTATTCTTGTTATCCAGGCTGATGACTATTAGTGAGTAGAGATTCGATGAGTTTCATTAGGCTAAAATGTCTACACAGGTCATATATTTGTGTAAGCAGTACCGTAGCCAGTGGTTAATGGTGTCATATGGCCTAGAGAGCTCCACCAACGTTACTCCTGTCACAAGTTACAGTTTATGAGTTCCACAGTGATAATTTCAATATTGTTCATATAGCAATGGCCCACTGAGTTAACTTTTGTGTTATTTCTGACAAAAATAGCGCTTCATATTTTTCATGTGGTATTTCTCTGACTAGTTGTATGCTATGGATTTTGGGCCTGTTATTGTTTTCTCAACGACGCATCTCTTGGACGCACAAGACATCAACCTCCATTTGGTTGCACATGTCTGATATTAAAAACTCTTCATCAAAGCTGGTATTGAGAAGTATCCTTTTTGTTAGGATTTATTCTCCTGATTTCCTGTGGTAAAAGGATCAGCCATCAGTGGTTTAAATTCCAGTGATGTTGCCCAGGGTATGCCCAATTGCTCTTTGAATAGCAGTATTCGAGGAGGCTCCTTTCTTCTACCTCACTGAGCCAGTGTTCTGTGAAACATACAACTACAGCATCTTTAAGTTCTGATGAGAGAAGTAATTCAGTTTCATTTTTATTATTTTTAAGTGATTACACATTCTTATGACAAATTTTAAAGTTTGAACTTGATTTATAGTATGTACATTTGCTCGACCACTTACCTCTTTATTGGTACTCACTACTTTACAGGCTTTACTTGTCTTAACTCTTATCTCTAAGTTGCATTGTCTCACTTTAGGTAGAGCCAAGGTGATCACCACATGCTTATTGGCATTTATTTTGGTGTACATACCAAAACTGATGAACACAGAAATAAGCTGGCAAACACAAAAACAAGCTATTAGCAGCAATCAGAAAGTAAGTTGCAAAAACTCGCCACCTTTTGCAGACAAGATTTTTCGATGAATTATGTTGACATCATTATTTGAAGTTCTATCTGAATACATTAAGAACAAAACCAACTGAAAATCAATGATTTAGTTAGTAATCATCCGAACAAGAAATCTATCTTATGATTGAAAAAATGTTCTGTCTTGGGTATTTCAAACAGATAAGCATTCAAGATGTGGTGAGATAGATGTGAGGACAGTCATACCAACATCACTGGTGACTATCGTGTGAGAAACCAAGCATGTTAACAACATCTGACAACATGAAAAACTTAACTGATCCTATTTAATCAAAATGGTAAATAACAGTTGAAGCAATCACTTAGAAAGTAGTTATTTCTTTTTACAGTGCTCAACAATTGATTATTTTCCCAGAGTTTGTATTTGACCTTGTCAGACTCTGGTTTATTTATCTCTTCTCTCTATATTGGTATTAATCTTCACTACTTTTTGTGTAAATTGCAACACCAAGAAGGAGATATGTGATTACAATGAAACTTATTCTACAGATCACATCATGAGACACAGATAATTACTGTTAAAGAATTGTACATGCTCTTTGACTGTGAGAATTCAGTATGACTAGACGACCCGTGCGAAAATATCTTGAATAAACTGCAATGAATAGCGAGGTTGAATGCTTGTAATATAATGAAAAGTAGAACCGTACTTTCGTAGCAAATATTTTTTTAGCGTAATAGGTACGCATCAAAATTCTTACAACATATTATGAAACAGTTGGAAAAATTTAAAATACTCTTTATTTACGACAAAATGTCACTGACTTTAACAGAATACAACCAACCTGAACAAAAGGCGCGCAACATATCAACATCTCTGCGATATTTTTTGCTGTGCGAATAAAATGTTTACATTGGAATTGTATGGCAAAACAAAAGTGTTTCCGCAACAGAAAAAAAAAATCTGAAAAGCTACTTATTGAATAAAAAAACTTAGTAACATTTCTGTCATATCTTGCTGCTGCAATCTAGGGACTTGGCTCTGAACTGTCGCATACGCACTACTACTTTAAGCTCCAAATTCCGAAAAATTATTCTTTCTTAATTTATGATTTTACCTAACTGGAGACCTTAATCTTAAAAGCAATATGATATTTATCGATTTCGGCTAAGTATCAAAGAAGATAAATAGCATGTAATAAAAAACAAAACACGCTGTAGAAATAATGTTGATACTTTTGTCGTTATGGATCGAATTCCTTTAATAAAATATGCTGTAACCAAAGCAGCCACATTCGTCTTTATAATGATAGTTCATTTATCGATTTCTGTTAGTTATCAAGTAAGGTAAAAAAAAAGTTTTAGGAATGATGATATTTTTTGCCCCTTAAGGGTTGAATTTAGAATAAGTTTTTTCTTAAAATATGATGTGACCAAAGCGGATAATTTAATATTCATAACGATACCTCATTTATTAATTACGGTTAGGTATCAAGGGAAATAAATAGCTCGCGACAGAAAAATGCATTGTAGAAATATTAATACTTTTGCCCTCTAAGAGTAGAATTCTGAAAAATTTCGTTCTTATAATGTGGTTTAACGGAATCAAAAACCTTATGAAGACCACAGTCTTAAATATGATACCTTGTTTATCAAATTTGTTTAATTATCAAGGAAGATAAATGACTCGAGACGCAATAAACGTATTTTAGAAATACTGATATTTATGCCCTTTAAGGGCCAAATTCCGAAAAATTCCTTTCTAAAAATATAACGTGACCATGACAGAGACATCAATTTTTAATATGATACCTCATTAATCTATATCAGTTAGATATAAAGGGAGATAAATGGCTCGTGACACAAAAATCCTTTGTAGAAAAATTTATACTTTTTACCTTTAAGGGTTGAATTCCAAAAACATTCTTTCTTAAAATACGATGTCACAAAGCTTAGACATTACTACACAAAATCCTACTTCATTTATCGATTTTGGTTAGATATCCATGGAGATAAATGATTCGTGACACAAAAAAACGCATTTTAGAAAAATTGACATTTTTGCCCCGTAAGGGTCGAATTATGAAAAATTCCTTTCTTAAAATATAATGTTACCATGGTGGTCACCTTAATTTTAAATATGACACCTCATTTATCTATATTGGTTAGATATCAAGGGAGATAAATGGCTTGTGACACAAAAATCCGTTGTAGAAAAATTTATGCTTTTTCCATTTAATGGTTGAATTCAAAAAACATTATTTCATAAAATATGATGTCGCAAAGCTGTGACATTACTCCTCATAATCCTACTTCTTTATCGATTTTGGTTATATATCCAGGCAGATAAATGGCTCGAGACGCAAAAAAACACATTTTAGAAAAATTGATATTTTTGCCCTTTAAGTGTCGAATTAAGAAAAATTCCTTTCTTAAAATATAATGTTACCACAGCAGAGACCTTAATAATTAATATGATATCTCATTTATCTATATCGGTTAGATATCAAGGGAGGTAAATAGTTCGTGACACAAAAATCCGTTGTAGAACAATTTATACTTTTTCCCTTTAAGGGTTGAATTCCAAAAACATTCTTTCTTAAAATATGATTTCACAAAGCTGAGACATTACTCCTCATAATCCTACTTCATTTATCGATTTTGGTTAGATATCCAGGGAGATAATTGGATCGAGACCCAAAAAATGCATTTAAAAAAAATTGACATTATTGCCCTTTGAGGGTCGAATTACGAAAAATTCCTTTCTTAAATAATAATGTTACCACAGCAGAGACCTTAATCTTTAATATGATACCTCATTTATCTATATCAGTTATATATCAAAGGAGATAAATGGCTTGTGACACCAAAGGGCGTTGCAGAAATATTAATACTTTTGCCCCTTAATGGTCGAATTCCGAAAAATTTAGGTCTTAATATATGAATTCACCAAAGCAAAGATCGTAATCTTTAAAATGATACTTCATTAAAAGATTTCAGATTGGTATCCAGGGATATAACTGACTGGTAACAGAAAAAATGGCATTTTAGAAATATTAATATTTTTGCCCTTTAAGGGTCAAATTCTGAAAAATTCCTTTCTTAAAATATGATGTGACAAAAGTGGAGACCATAAGCTTTAAAATGATACCTCAGTCATTAATTTTGGTTAAGTATGAAGGGAGATAATGGCTTGTGACAAAAAAAACACCTTATAGAAATAATATATATGATGTGAAGCTGCCACATGCTGCAGTCTCAGTCTCTATATGTTTTGGCATGGAATGAAAGAGAACTTTTTAAAAACAGCAATTTCAATACACGCCCACATCAACCATGCACACCTGATATACCAACCTCTTCAATGATTCACAATCCATTTTGTTTATCACATCAATTATTGATTGTGCTCTGTGATAATTTTCACAAACAAAGCTAATCGCCCGTCACTGGATCCCCTAATCTATCTCCCAAACTAACTTAGTATACTGAAGCAAATGCCTCACCTAGACTTGAACCCAGTTCCCATATTTTCCTTGTTCTTCTCCACACCATCCCTTGTATTAAATGCAAGACTTTGAAAATTCACCATACCACATCCCCACTGTGTCAATTCCCTCTCAGCTGTACAGACATGCCTCTCACATGATTAAGATTCATGTCGAAATATTGTGCAGTTTGTTTATGTTTTTACGTGTTCGTCTCGCCCTCCTGCCTTCATCTGTGGTATCTATTTATTTTTCCCTATCCTGTCTTATTTTCAGTGCCTCGCGGTAGTTTCTTTGTTTCCATTATCCAGTTCTTCACTATTGAAATGCATTTTCAGTACAGTAAATTTTATCTGAAAGAACAGTATAAATTCTATAAACCATACTTCTGTACTATTTCTGATGGTGGAGGAAACAACAGAGCATCATGTAGCATTATTTTTATAATGTAATTTATACAATACAACACATTCACTTTCCATTGATCCCAGTATAAGATATTGGCTCTGTGGAACGTGAAAAGTTGTCTAATTACAGTTAAACAATTGCATAACTAAATAATACATACACCAGAAGATGTGCAGTCATGTACATTAATTATTTCAAATACATTTACGCAAACTACAGGCAGTTATTTTTTAGACACCTTAGAAATAATATTACAACAGATGCCAGTAACAATGGAGCGGGAAGAACTGCCTTGAGGTGGTATTTATATGGAAGAACAAGATAAATTACATCCAACATTTACTTTTTAAAAAAAAAAAAAAAAAAAAAAAAAAAAAAAAAAAAGATTTCAAACCTATGAAAATTAATATAACAAAAGACAAATTCTTAATTATTTGAAAATGGTTTACAAAAACCACTTTTTTTCTCACCAAAGGAGTAAAAATAAATGAGGATTTCTGTTTCAGATAGTAGTAGAGTAAATGAATTTTTGCAGCTGCATTTTCTTCCCACATCATATCACTGAACAGTTGAATCTGCTTCCCTTCAAATGAAGTAATAATATTATGAACATGCCATAAATAAAAGCAATGCAAATTAAAAATACAATCTTGGTGCCTTATATTTTACACTGGAATGTCACTTGTTATTCTGGCCCAGGTTATATTTAAATTTTTCACTCCGTAAATAAATCTGCTTGAAAAACGTAACTCCTATCATGTGCAAAACTAAATTCACTGTATGGCATTCTGAAGTAGAACTTATACTGTTTAGTTTCTATTATTGCATCTGTTCATGCAATGAGGACATATATGAAGCATCGATTCCCACAAATTGCCCATTTTCAACAACAAAAAAACTGTTCCATTCACTACTGTTATGGAAGATTGTTGTAAACCAGTGGCCAAAATTGAAGGTGGTTAAGCTGCAACTATAGAAAGGCACATATTTCAGAACTGAAGAGATATATCAGGTAAAAATTCTTTAAGAAAGGAAAACAACTATAAATACTTATTCAAAAACATGAAATAAAGAAAAGTGTGTAACCTACTAACTATATTACAGGTTGTTAAAAAGGCTGAAGAGATTCCTAATGAAGAGAACATAGTAGAGTTAGAAAACACCAAGGAAGTAGGACACACATAAAACAATTTAACAAGGAATTAGTAACCTCAAACAGAGAATCCAAAGATTAATATAGTAAAGAATATTATTGGTGTAGTGGGACTATGGAATGAGGTAACTAGGAATTTATCTGAATATGCTAAGAAACTGAAGGGAAAAGGAGTTATTCAGCTTGTATTAGGATGAGGAAGAAGTTACCAAAGAGATATGAAGAAACTGGTTTAATCATTTAGGATGCGATGGTGAAAAACACAACAGTACCTTCTCCAATTAAGAACAAATGAAAAGCATTATAAAAAAATCTAAATTTGAAGTTTAAATTCTTCCAGAGTTCTTGGCAGATTATTCCTCATTTATTTTTCTTGGTAATTCATTCCAACCCCCTACACCCTTCCCCACCAGATAAGATTTTCCCACACCCTTATGCCTGATATTAAGTGCCAGCTTGTGGTCAAGGTCATCTTTACCCTTCCATGCACCTCTCTTAATTTTCCCACCAATATCTTTCCAAGCCTCATCACCAATATACACCCTGTTCACTTCCATTGCTCTCTTCACCCTCCTATTTTCCCATTGAATCCCACTCCATCTCCTTTATCATATTAGTTACCGATTGTGTTGTGCAGCAATTTCCAAAGACAAATCTAACAGCCCTTATCTGCACCCCCGTCCAACTCTTGTATTTGATACCCAAAATGTAGGTCCCATACTACACCACCATATTCAAACAGTGGTCTAACCAATGTTTTGTAATCCAATTCCCTTACTTCTCTAGTATATCCTCTCATATTCATTTGCAACAGGTGAAGGACTTTGAACCCTTTCCCTACTATCTGTCCAATGTGTCCTCTCCAGTTAAGTCTGCTTTCAAATGTTATGTTGACGTATTTACATTTCGTGACTTCAGTAAGTATATCCTTCCCCTCTTTATAGGCATATCCAACCTTTAGCTTTTTATGTGTACCTAATAAGCTGGATCTTCTTTGCAATTATCTTTGTCCCATGTTGACTCACACAGCTAGTTATCCTATCTAGATCACCCTTGCAGCTGTTTACAGTCTTCTACCATTTTGATACTTTTATATAACGTTATGTCATCTGTAAACAATCTAACTTCTGACAGTAAACCATTAAAACAATCATTCATAAGAGTAGCGAATACCAATGGTTCCAATACACTACCCTGTGGAACTCCCATGTTCACTCCTATTTCTTTTGATATTGCCTTTCCTACCCTAACTTTTTGCTTTCTACTTTTCTACCCAGCAAATCACCTTTTTATCGACTTCAACAGTTTTTACCTTATTCAGCACCATTTTTCACCTGTTGGAATGAGTGATGAGGGGATGCACTAGAGAAGTAATGGAATTGGGGTACAAAACTTGGGTCAGACCACTGCTGGAATATGGTAGTGTAGTTTGGGATCCACATTTTGGGTATGAAATACAGGAGTTAGGGGGGGGGGGGGGGATGCAGAGGAAGGCTGCCAAATTTGTCTTTGGAAATTACTGCCCAACACAATCGATAACTAATATGATAAAGGAGGTGGTGTGGAATTCATTGGAGAATAGAAGGAGGGCGAGGAGAATCATGGGAGTGTAGAAAGGCTATACTGGTGATGAAGTATGGAAAGATATTGGTGGGAAAATTAAGAGAGGCACTTGAAAGGGTAAGGTTGACCATCACAACAAGCTGGCACTTGATTTCAGGCATAAGGATGTGGGAAAATTTTCTTTCATAGGACAGGGTGTGAGGGACTGGAATAAATCTCCAAGAGAAGTAATTAATAATTTACCAGAAACACTGAAGGAATTTAAAGTAAAAATTAGTAGAGGATAAAAATAGGTTGGAAAAGGAAAAGGAGGGTGTGTAAAGAAATTGCCTCCGGAGCGGGCGCTCCATCACAGTTTTATCAATTATTATTATTTAAACAAGAAAAGAAAGAGAAATTAACCCACCACATACGAAAGTGGATGGATGCAATGAGAGGGATCACTTATGCTGACAAACAACTACACAATATTTCGGCATCTGCCTTGATCACAAGTAGAAAAACGGGCCATTAGGCTCGGAACGCGTGTACACAACGAACGTTACCTAATGACTAACCGTGTAGTGGGGGAGGGGGGGGGGAACAGCTAAGGAGTAGACTATCGATATCGGTATGCAATGTCTGAGATAATATATTGCAGGCGATAGTGAAATGAGCATATGTAGTAAGGGTACAATATAAACACGAAAAAAAAGGTAGTGATGGGTTAATTGGATTTAACGGTGGTTAAGTCCACTTTGGTATGTGGTGGGTTAATTTCCCTTTCATTTCTTATTTATATCGCCTAGAAGCCACTTCCATTTTCCTTAGTTGCATTATTATTATTATTTATGGCTCCTCTGCCAAATCCTTTGGAAAATCTAGTGGTTCACTATCAACTGGACCTCCCCTGTCCATTTCATCAGAAATATCTTGCATACAGCCCACTAACTGAGATTCGTGTGAATATCCTTGTCTAAAGTCATGTTGCCAACTTAAAAACCACTTATGTTCCTCACAGACATGTGTGATATGATTGCATATTAATCTCTCCATTAATTTTCCTACCACTGATATCAAGCTGATTAGTCTTTGAAACGGTAATAGGTAAGCTAAAATAAAAAGCTTATAGGACCTGGTATGGATAATAATACAACAGATATCAGTAACAATGGGGCAGGAAGAACTGCTGTGAGGTGATATTCATATAGAAGTGCAAATAAATTACACTCAACAGTCACCAAAGGGAGGAGGCAGCACCAACAAAAAACAATACACAGCACAAAAAAATATATATATTTTGGGCAAAACCCTTTGTCAAGAACAAAGAAATATGTGGTCATGCTTGTTCAAGTGACTGCGATCAACAAAGCCACTTGCAGAATGGAACTGACCATTGAAATTAGTGGAGAAGCAATGATAATATAAGAGGAAGAAAAAGAAAAACATAAGAAAAAGGGAATTTTTAAAAGATGAGAAATATATATACATAAAAAAGTTTTAAAAATATATAAGTAAATAAAAAAGAATTTAAAAAAAGGTCCATCTACTATATAATTTTGAAAGGCCACTCACTCACCTCAATAGTTATTGGCTGGAAAATGGGTCATCCTTCGCTCGCAAAACAGCGACCAGATATACCATTGTAAGAAATTCATGGGTATGTCCATAATTTAATAACTAAGCAACTACTACCAAATTAATATCCATAATACAAACATTAAGTTTGTTTTTCTTAGCATTTCATAGTTTAAAAAAATATTGATTAAAAAAAAAAAAAAAAAAAAAACCCTCATAGTCTCTGCTGTAACCACAGATGCCAATTCTGATTTCGGCTTTGGATAATTTTCAGTTTAATTACAACTTTCACTAATGTTGCTTCAACAAAATTTACGCATTACGAATTATTTTCTTTTTAGGTATTTTACTGACCACTTTCATTACTTTTGTTATTGGTCTTATGTTCATTGTATGTGAATTAATAGGTTATTTTAAGTGGACATCAGACCAAATGTGTCACCAAATTAACTATTCTGGCAACTCATTTCTGCGTGGTTGCTCAACTGTTTCATAATATGGAATGTGTATTAAGTTCTTTGCCCATCAGAGATACTATGACCAATGTTTACATTATGAGTTTTTGCCCAGTCTCAATAATAAACAATGTGATGCTTTCGAAGCAAACAGGATTTTTTTTTTTTTTAATTGCAGAGTGAACTTTAAAGGTCAAATACAAGTCAAGATCATATTTAAGCAAGTTCGAGTGTATGACCTTTGAAAGAGTTACACGATAGCGCGATCGTTACTCTATTAATGCTTCTGAGTTCTTCAAGCTCAAGAGATTTTATTCATCCTAAGGGCGAAACACAGGTCAAGTTTGTATTTGGTCATATCAGATCAACCTGTCATGATCTTTCATCGTAAAAACTGGAACTATTCTAGACCTGTGATGATATGCAAAAAACATTCACAGGCTTACACTAGTCTACTATATAATTTCATAAGGTCACTCATTCACTCTACTCGATAGCTACTGGCTGGAGAACGGTGTCACGTGTCAGCCTTCGCTCGCAAAACAGTGACCAGAGATAAAAAAAAAAAAAAAAAAAAAAAAAAAAAAAACTTTAAAAAATTAAATTACTCATGGTCTCTGCTGTAACCTTGAAAGCCAATTATCATTCCAGCTTGGCATAAATTTCAATTTAGTTAAAATTTTCACTATTGATGTTGCTTGACCAAAGTTAATGTATTACAGTTTATATGATTTTTAGGTATTCTACTGATAACTTTCATTCATGGTACTTCTTCATGTTCAGTGTACGTAAGTTATTAGGATATATTAAGTGGACATCAGACTAAATATGTTACAGAATCAACAATTCTGGCAATTAATTTCTTCTGAGTTGCTCAACTGTTTAATAATATCGAATGTGTATTTAGTTCTCTGGCTGTTACAGATACTGTGACCAATGATTACGTGTGTTTGCCCCATCTCAGTAAAAAAAACAATGTGATGCTTTCGAAGCAAACAGTAAATTTTTAAATTTTGCAGAGTTAACTTTAAGGGTCAAATAAAAGTCAAGTTTGTATTTAAGCAAGTTTGAGTAACGACCTTTGAAACAATTACACGATTGCACAGTCTTACCTGTCCGTGTTTAATACCTACATTTAATAATACTCCTGAGTTCTTAAAATTCAAGAGATTTTATTCACCCTAACACGTCAAGTTCATATTTTGTCAGATCAGGTCAACCTGTTATAATCTTTGACCATAAAACTGGAAGTATTCCAAACCCGTGACGATACGCAAAAAGCGGTCACAGGCTTACACTAGTATTTGTATAAAAATTAATTATTCTGGCCAGTGTTGTGTATAACAGGGTGAGTAAGGAAGCTGTTTTCTGAGATTGACACTAGGGGGGGATTGTCTGGTGATCAGAAAGTGCTAGTAGACCTGTATCCACATGCAGAGTTCAGATTGGGAAGTGGTATTGGAAAGAAATTTGATGGTTCTAACTGTGAAGCAGTTACTTAATTCATGAATTTTATGAATGTTGGCATTGTGAGCAACAGTGAGGTCTAGATTCTGAATGACAACTGTCTGTCTGTGACCATTCATCCTGAAGGTATGGCCGACATAAGAACTTTGGCAGGTGAGCTGGTAGATAGATGTGGCACAGGTTCCTCCCAAAATCTAGACCTCCTTGTTGCTTGTCATGCCATAATACATAAAATTTATGAATTCAACAATTACTTCAGGTTTATCTTCATTGGATAAATAATGTAGGCAACTACCCACATTATATATTTAATAGATTTAAACTATTCCTATAAGTATCAAAAACTTATGTGCTTCATACACCTAAATATAATTAAAAAGATTAGCTAATTTTAAGCTAATGGGTTCATACCCCATAAATAGAGCCATCAAAGTACTTCCCAATACCATTTCCCAATCCGACTTCCAAAGGTGGGAACTGGCCTGCCAGCACATTCTGGACATGACACACCCCCTGGACCTCAATCTCAGATAACATCTTCCTTTCTTGCCCTGTTGTACCCAACACTGGCCATTTTTTTGCAGATATAGATCTTATTTAAAAAAATCCTTTTTTAATTATTTATATTAATATTATTTCTCATCCTTTAAAGGTCACCTTTTTCTTATGATATGTTTTTCCCCACCATCAATACTTTCGATTATATTATCGTTACTTCCACCACCACTTCCAATTGTCAGTTCCATTCTCCGTGTGGCTGTGTTGACCGCAGGGCCTTGCTCAAGCACAATGATGTAATTCTATGTTCTTGACAAAGGGTTTTACCTGAAATATTGTTTTTTTGTGTGTTGTGTGTTATTTTTTGTTGGTGATGCCCTCCTCCCATCAACTTTGGTGAGTGTTGGGTGTAATTTGTCTTCCTCTGCCATATGATTGCAACAGATGTGTCAGAGGTAATGAAAATGCCATTACACCATACACTGTGATATTATTTAGAGTCTGGACACATGCTCCCTACCATATGGATGCAAAAGTGCCATAATGGTTAAGGAGAGAAGACAAATAAGTGATGAAAATTATGGTAATCAGTTTGATTATGGTGATAGTTAATTTGATAGAGAGCTTCATATGGAACCACATCAGTAATGTCTGTGAGGAAAGGGACTAGTTTGTAGATCAGCATGCGTTTACAAAAGCATATTCATGTGACACTCAGTTCACAGGCTAAATTCAAGATATTCTCATGTCCATAAGTTAAGGGATGTTTGAGATTCATGAGAAATCATTGCATCAGGGTGATAATGTGTGGATTAAACTGTGGCTGCACAACACACAAACACATAATAAACCTGGAAGCTCAGTATGAAACTGTTTAGAGTGCCGGTAACAGTCTGTGTGGGCAGAAGCCTCAGGTACAATGTTTGTAACTGCATGTTGTGTGCATTTGGCACAGAGTATTCAAGCTGTAATGAAAAAGAATGGCACAACGAAGAATCTGGATAACACTATGTGTGGTTGGATCATTGGCAGATTGGAGGCTGGTCACAGCACCTGGTGGTTCAGGAGTTACATGTAGGCACTAGCGTCATTTTATGGCTCTGGAGAAGATTCCAGGAGGGAGGCCACATTCAACGGCAGCACGGATGATGTCAACCATGTGCTACAACCCAGCATCATGATTGTTATTTTGCCTTAAGTGTCTAAAGATAACCAGCAACGCACCTGCACTGGCTAGAGTCCTCAAAGCAGCCTCTAAGTCACACATCACCAATCAGTGTATCATCAGCTTCAAGAGATTGCTCTGTATACTCAGTGACCTGCCAGTTGGATTCCTCTCAAACAAAGGCAACACATGACTCATCAAATATGGTGTCTTGTTCACCATGATAGGACCTAGGAACAATGGGGTAGTTTCCCATACATGGATGAATTGCAGTTTAGCCGAGATAGTGACTCTAGCCATTTGTTCATCTGGCATTCCCCTAGCACACATTACAATCTTGGCAGTATTGTTGAAAGCAACTGACAAAGTATTGCCAGTGCTCTTGTCTTAAACTGCATTTTGATAGGAGCACTTACACCACTTCCTGCGTTTCTTAGGGGTACTCTGATTGTTGTTGTTTATAGAGATGATATTCTGCAACAGTATGTGCAACATTTTTTGTGGTGCATATGGACCTGGTTTCCATCTGATGATGGATGACAATACCTGCCCAAACAAGGCTCGGCTCATAGATGAGTGCCTGCAACATGAATATGTCACAAGTCTAGAATTCCATCTCTCATCTAGGACTTGAATCCAACTAAGCATGCATAGGGCCCCTATACTAAAAGACTGCAGTCTTAACCATTGTTGACCACCAACAGACACTTGTCCAGATGAAGCATCGTAGGTGAGCAGTAATGTTTTGCCCTCACATTCAGGAGGATGTGGGTTTCAATCCCTGCCATCCATATTTGTGTTTTCCATGGTTTCCCCATATCATTCCAGGCCAGTGCTGGGATATTTCCTATAAAAGGCCATGGCTGAATTCCTTTCTGTTCATTGTGTCCAGACCTCTAATGACCTCAACACTGATGAGGCTGTAAGCAAAAAATAAAGCACTTGTTCAGCAATGGGATGCATCACGACAAATATAGCAGGGTTAGTAGATAATGCAAAGAAAATACAACTTATTAGATACACAGATAAAAAACTAATGGTTGATTATGATTATAGGATGGGGAAAGAATTGCATGTTGAAGACCTGAAATGTAAATATCTTGGCATTACATTTGATAACAAGTTTAAATGGGAATGACCAGCACCTCCTAAAAACAAAAGCCTTCACAGCGGCGCGTGACATCATCATATGTAGTCCATTTGACGATACCGCGCAAATGTTCATACGATTGAAAAAGTCATGAAAAAATCGAATTTCACTTCTTGATGATACATGAACTGCAACATTTCCTCTTTGAAATTACAATTCTTTTGTTCGTAAGTTGTTTAGACTATTTTTAAATAAGTTTTAAGCAAAATGCTGTTGTAAAGTAGGACTGATCACGTGATTCTACACAGTTCATACATCCATTCCTAAAAAACGTTATCCTCCTGGAAGTTCCAAATGTTCTAGATAATACATTATGTTGCTAGAATGATTATGGATAAGCTTACTTTCTGAATTTCATCAATTCGCTTTTATTCTTAAGCTAACTTCATATCAGTCAGGCTCTAACGACAGTTTTTCGGTAAAGGTATTTCACTATTCCAGCGGTAATATATGTGCAGGCAAATTGTTTTTGCATTTCTGATAGTGAGGAAAAATGTTTTTCAACTAAATTTTTTCCAAGAAATTGCTAGTCATACAGCTATGTATGTTTGTAGCGGCAGAAGGACCAAAAAAAAAAATAATACAACCTAGGGAAAAATCACACTTATATCAAGGAACTTAAAGTCCATAAACGACACTATATGGTACCAGAAGCTGTTATGGACATTATAAAGGCAGTTTTCAGAGATATTTCTCATACTGAATTTCTGAAGAGATGTCTCCATGGTCGAACACAGAACTAAAATGAAGAGTGAACAATGTAATTTGCACAAGAATCCCTGAAAATGTATACCTGGAAATATGTAGTCAACATTTTAGAGAATATAATGCAGCAGAAAACTACAATAAAGGCAATTTTATTACTACATGTAAAGTTCTGAAGGTGGGAATAGCAACAGGAAAATAAATGACAATGAGAGAAAGAGAAGCCAGACGAACCATAAAAGGACTAAAAAGGATACTTTAAGAGGAAGTGTCCAGTGACTCGGGGGAAAAAAACCTTACAGAACAGTATTGCACTTATTGTATCAAAACCTTGAAACCCAGTTTCCATATATCTGCGTCCCCCCCCCCCCATTTTTTAAACGAAATGCTCTCACAAAATATGAAAACTTAAAATTTTTAGGATTCTTGAATAATGCATAAATTAAATGTCAAACTATAATTTGTATCATTGCCATTCTTTTATATTGCATTATTTAAAACAATTGTAAAGCTGCAAGCTGTTATAAAGGAACCTGTGTAAAATTCTTTACATTAAAAAATAACTGCAATAAAAATTTCAAGTTCTTAAAGTATCTATCACACAAAGTAGGCTAATATACCTGTTAAATTAAACTAAAAAGATCCTAAGGTACTAAACGTTAATGTTCGATTACTTAGACTCTTTTTCAGTATTATCATATAAAACAAAGCAATGTGATAGTCTGCATGTTGGAATGGTATGAAGATAGAAATACAGTAGTACTGCAAATTAATGGTTTATTTTACAATATGTACCAATTACACACAGGAAACATCTTGAAATAGAATATTATTCATCAGTAAACATTCGACAGATATACAGTACAAAAGAATAAATATAATATTCCAGTTACATAAATAAAGATGCCTTATCAGCCCAAGAGAGTACAAAATTAAGTACAAAAAGTTTGCAATTTTTGCTGGGTATTCTTTGAAATTTTGTTTTGCATTTACTTTCTTACAATAATTATTCAAAAATGTGTTAACAGCAACCCAAACAATACATTTGATTATTGTCTGTGATGAATGTCTATTGCAACAAACCCCATCAAATAAAATAAAGTCATTTCCACTTAGAGTTGCACGTGATATTGAACATGCCGTAGCACGTTGATTTCTGCAGGAAAGGAAAACTCTTTCATGTTATGAAAGAAGTTTGCTTACAACAATGTTAGTGTAGACAATAATTTCAAAAACAATGTCTGATAGGTATTTTAGGCCACCACAGAAAAGTCGTCATATTAAAATAAAATATTCATTTTTTGGCAGCTCTTCATCAATCAGTTTCTTAATTACTGCATGAAAACAATGGCCTGCAATGAAAGTTAAAGAAGGAACAATCTCTTTTAATGCAAGAATGTCATCTTCATTCATGCTAACTTCTATGTCTAATGAGTGCTTCCTCCACCTCAGAAAACATAAAAATTTTGATGGGTTTCACTCAGATACAGCCATAAGAGGGTGAACTTAAAATCAGAGGCATTGCACTTTGGATGCGAAGCTTCTTTTCTACTTCATAAATCTGTGTCACAGAAACATTATATTGCGACCCTGCCAGCTGTCGGTACTTGCCAAAATGTCGCTCAAGCACATCTATTTGAAATTTGCCAGTCAATAAGTATGTCATACCTAGTTCTTCACAGCAATAATTAGCAATTTCCATTACAGCATATGTTGTATGCCTAATGGCAAAAAATGTGTCTTTTGTGAGAAACCCAGTTGAAAGACATTTAGCTTTCCACAAATCAAGCCAATCTAAAAAATCATATAGAAATTGCATACAAACACTTTCAGCCATTAATGGCTCCATAGATGGATTCTGCTTGTGTTTCCCTTTAAACATTGATTTGACATTCATTACCTCAAACCATTTTGTTACTATTTTAATGTACTCAGCTGTTGTTGACCCATGCCACAAATCAAATTTACCTCAAGGCCCTCTGAAATATGTCGATTAAAAATTTGCAACACCAATTTCATGCTCTGTTTCTCTAAAGATGTAGGGCAAAGTGATTTCAGAGTTAGTGTGTGACCATATTTTACAATAGAACTGGAATCTATGTCATAAAACTTTTTTAATGTTTTAAAAGAAGCTACAATAAACTTATTTTGTTCCAGTTCCTCTCTAACTAGAAACTGAAGATAGAGCATATCTTTATCTTCATATTTCTGATTCAGCCACACATTTCTTATGCACTTCAGTATGTGAACTGGATCAATTAAAAAGAAAAGTGGGGGATCAGGGTTAGCTGGGTGTTTAAAAGCAATATTAATTTCCTTATCTATAGAAAACATTCACGTTGTTTAACTATTAATTTTATTGTCGTCAGTTGCTACACAGAAAACCCTATAGCTAATACGTTCAAGGCCATTTATTATGGTTAACAGCACATCATGTTTCAACTGAGCGGAAATAGTTTTCACTGGTAGGATGTGAACAACATCTCTGTAATCAGACCTTACACTGTTCAGCATAAATACAAATGCTGAATTTGCAGCATGTTCTGAATTATATGACATGCCCAGAATACTGCCCCCTCTGTATTCCAAATAAGAGTTTAGATGAATTTCATCTACATTTAAAACCACATTGACATAACTGCTTTTCAAATACTGAAATTTCTGTTTTGCCTAAGATAGGAAATTACTTCCCCTAAGCTGTTCATGTGATGGATTTACATTAAATCTGCTGCAGATTCTACATAAAATACTAGGATTTGGCATTTTCTTTAAAGAACTGCTACATACAAACTTATAAGCATGAGAGGAAATGGCAAAAAATAAACAACAAAATATCATGAATGAGGAACTAAACCTAAGATTAAATCTCTTGACATTTATGAGCCCAACTTGCTCAGATATAAATTCTACCACCTCCTTTTCACACTCCTCTACTTTACCTTGCAACACTCCTAAACTTTCTTTTACCATCTGTATAATATTATTTATACAGAATTCAAAGTAACCAGAATCTACATCTGAAAACTCTTTCAATGTTATATATATGTTATTTATCTTTTGAGGAAAAGATAACCTTCTTAATAACTTTAATTCCAAATTTCTCCCAAACAGTGAAACATTTAAATTTTTATCTACAACAGCAGAATGTGTAATTAATGGTGCTGCATTTCTTGTGATCTTCAAAAAAATACACAAATTCACTGTTCACTTTGTAACACGGTAATTGTGATATGTGTGTGTGGCTTAAAGTTTGTAGTAACAAGTGCGCAGCTACACTTCTTAACACTATTTTCAAAGCTTTCCTCTACTACTCATTACTTTTTTTAATTAAAGGTTCATTTGCCGTGCGGTCGCCAGTCGGTAAGCTTTGCTAACTGGTTCAGCTACTTTAATTACAGTCACAGAAGATAAGTAAAACTACTGAGAAATACACACACACGTGCCAGTTTTCACAGATTTATTCTTCTCAAACTACATAGTCCAAAAACAAGCCACCAGACAATAAAACTAATCTCCTTCAACACCGAAAAGTTGCAGATTCAAGTACAGTTAAAGCTGAATGAACAGTGAGTACAAGTCCCGCAATTACTTAACAAACAATCGCTGTGGTGCAAGTCTGTAGCAGATTACCAAACACAGTTTATATTCACTCACATCTCGCTGAACAACTTTCACGGTCGGACATATACCTCAGCTCACATCACACCATGTCCTTTACTACGGAACATACGTTAAGCGGCAGTACAACATATACGCGGCACACACGCATACGGCCATAGCCGTCAGCTCCCGCCGGTTCCCTACTCCACCCTCGACAATCTCCGACTGTTCCACGGTGCGCTAGGCGATCGCCCAACGCCAAAGACATTATATATCTCTCCGATCACACCCTCCACTCAAAATATATCCGTAACCTTCACGGTTATGTTACACCCCCACAGTTGGATTGTGGCAAAAGTCAGCATTGAAAAAGCGCCGACTTTTGTCATCACAAACCACTTTTGTTCACATATACATAGAAACATTTTGCAAAATACAAGATTCATGTTTTACCAAACATAAAGTTAAGTCTGGGTGGCTGCTTGCTTACCCTTAAACTAACACAATTAAATACATATTAGGAACAACACACAAAGAATGAAACAGCATGAAACAAATCATCAAACCTTTCAATGTCCATATGCCCTTGCTTAGATCCATGACATATAACCAAGAAATTACAAATTGATTTACAATATATTTTGCCAACAATTTTTGTTTTCTTTTTTTTTCTGATGTATGACACACGCACTGATTCGTGCCTTGATTACTTCAACAGTGCACTGACAGTGTGCCCTGCTCAGGCAGGTGCCTCATTCACTGACTGTTGTACACCAACACTGATCACTCCACACGCGGAAAGACGCAAACTGACATTACACTGCGCCACATTTAAATAGTCTTGACACTTTAATGTAAGGAAAAGGTAAGTCACAATAACCAACTCCTTTGTCTGTGAGAAAAAATGGTGATACCCTAACCAAAACAAACAGTGTGCGGGTCGCTAATTTGCGCACAACCGCAACAGACATTTGATACAACAACTGTACAATACTATAGAAAAAATAATTGTGATGACCAAACAACCTGAAAACCTAAACCTATCATAACGCTAATGAATTTATGCATGGATGTTTCCATCATGAGCAGTGAGGCCACTGAAGACTGTACCTCACCCCCTCTACCTAATGTGACTGCTTCTTTTTATTTACGATATTCCTTCCTTCACCAAACAGCTTTAAACCCCGCTTCTTCTTACGCTTCTTCCAACTCTCTTCTCTTCTTCCCTCTTTCTTCTTATTTACATTCTTTACTTCATCATATAACTGTAACTCCTTCCTGCGTCTCTTCCACTCCTCCTTCATTCTTCTTCCTCCACTTGTTTCCACATATCTCCTCAGCAAATACCATTCTTCAGGCTTCACATAGTATCCTCTATTCTGCATAGTCTCTTTATTCCCATTAATTACCTTCTGTTTTATGGCTTTAAATGACAAATAGTACTCATCTACCATCATACCATGTTTCAGTACGAGGTTCCCTTCCGGCAAAGTTTCAGGTTTCACCGCTTCTGTCTCCTGAAATGTTTCTTTCACCTCAAGGACTGCTTCTTGCTGTCTTCCATCTTCTTCTACTGACATTATTTCTTCTTTTACTACAGTATCTTCCTTAACATTGTTGTCATCAATCACACAAGTCTTCTCCTGCTCTAGTCACGATTAAACAGAATCTCGAAGACCTTCGATACTTTCCCAATTCTCATTTAATTTAGATTCAAGTGTAATCCTACTTTCATTTAATTTGGATGCAAGTGATTCATTTAATCTGGATTCAAGTGAAATACTATATTCATTTAATTTGGATTCAAGTGACTGATTGAAGTTCTTTACTTCCTGAAGGAAATTCCTATTTTCAGTTAACTGTGATTGGATGGACTGAAGTGCCATGATAACTTGTTCCTGGAACGTATGTGGCATCTCCGACTCTGACCCATCAGTCCTTTCCATACTCTGTGGCGAGACAGTATAAAAAACCATGTGTGTGTTCGTGTTGAGCGGTGGAATCAGGACGATCCGATTGTTGAAAGTGTTACGCGAGATGCGAGTTGGATTGTCGAAGGCAGTCTGTGACTCACTGTCTTGGAGGTCGGTCATGGTTGGTTGCGCGCGGCAGTGATTGTTTGGCGGTGCGTTCTGGCGCTATCGTGTGGACCTGATGAAACATTATAAGTACGTCGCCGTCATGCAGATAAACTGCAGTGTTTCGTAAATAACAGTGAACTTGTGGGCGTCGAACTAAAGCATCCAAACCAAGTGATAATAGTGTAGCTCAGAACTTGCAGTTTGTAGGAGAAGAAGTCCTGAATAGCCTTTACATACGGTCAAATTATAATCGTTGGTGGTGGTGGCTTAGTAATTGTACGTTCGGTGAATAAATTGAATGATTATGTATATGGCGACTTTGTGAATTATTAGTAGAAGAACCTGCAATCCAGTGATACCTAGACGAACAACAATTACCCCACACCAAGCTGCTAGTGCATTATCACCGCTAGCAGACGCCACTTTATCGTTACATGGGACTTGTGGAGTGACCAGTGAAAGCGGTTCATATACCTTGCTTTCGAGAGAATACTACGCTTCAAACTTGGTCGGAAGCTTTTGTGAACTGCCGGCAACGTGTGTGGAAGACGACGCGAGCTACGACAATTATTACTACGCGGAGGTCGCAGATACCTTTTCCGAGACGCTGTGGTACCCGACGTAGACTTTCACACTGCAGGGGGCAGTTTGCGAGTCCTGCAGCTTCACAACACCCAGCGCAGTACGGAAGACAACACATTCGATCAACATACAGATAAGTTCGCAGCGAAGTCAGAATAAGTGCCGTTTTTTCAAAAAGTGTCTTCATTCCGCGAGGTGTGTGCGGCAACGCACAAGCTACAAGTATTGCAGCTTTCACTGTGTTGAAAGTAATTTTCAGTAATGTTGTCGATTCATTAGTGTGTGCAACGCTTTATACAATTTTGGGAAAAGGAATTAGTATTTTGTTGGCTAAATTGTCGTTATTGCCAACCACGTGCTTGCTAAGTGTCTGCTAGCAGTATTTCAAAATGCAATATTTGTGTTATCACTTGCTGAATTGTTGTGTAAATATTTTAATCAGTAATTTTTGTATGTCTATGTGGCTTGTCGCGACGATTTAGTCATAAATACTCGTGATTTTGTCTCTCTCCGTCAAAACAAAACAAAAAATTATTTTAAATTTGTCTTTTTAAATTTCGAATTCTAATATTTGGTTCATGATGGTCGCGCCATATTGTCTTTGAGCAAGCGAGAAGGCCAAAGATAGTAACCACAAAGAAAAATAACTTGTGAGCAAAGATTTAGTAACGTCTTCCATTTCCAAATAGAAATCTTTGATGTTCAGATGTCGCTGGCGCAAAGATATTGCTTTTCTGTTGATGTAAAATATTTTCGTCTTTGATTTTCAGCACAGATATTATTCACGTATTACATTGCAACGCGTAATCTTTGAGTTGTGATTGTATTTGACGTAAATAATTTGTAGGTTAGGTGTGTTTGGTTGCTCAGTTTGCTTTCGACAGTCATTAGTGACACAGTTCTTTTTGCTTTGTAGATATTTTTCCACCTTTTTATGTTTTGTGTGTTTGTTGTTTTGGGAATATTGTAAGAACAGATAGTGGGAGACATAAGTTTATTCGATTTGAAGGTGTGTTTCTGCTCTGCTTTTCAGTGTCAACAAATCGGATTACGGAATAATTTCTACGTAAATTCCATTTTGGTTATTTTAGCAAGCTTTTGATTATTTTTGTGATACCATTTATCTTTCAATTCACTGTATAGAACATTTGTTTAACCATGGAGGGTACAAATACTCAACTTCAGGAGGATGATAACACAGGCATAACTGAATTTCAGGACGTACAAAGTAATGTTGTACAGGGGGAAAACACACAATTGGAATCAAATCCTGTGAATGCACATAATATTTCTCAGCTATCAATCGATAGTACCCCAATACAGTCGGTGTCTTATGACCAATTGGAGTTTTCAACTAGATCATCTTCTGATGATGAAGTTGTGTCTTTTAACCCACATCCAACACATCTTGTACAAACAGCACCAGAGGAATCCTCTCTAATATCCCAACTCATGCAATATCTCGACCACAAGTTTGAGTCAAACAAGCAAACACTTGACCAGAAATTCGAATCTGTGAATACTAAATTTGAAGCACAGGCTAAACAAACACGTGATGAACAGACTAAGATTCGCGAAACACTTGACCAGAAATTCGAATCTGTGGATACTAAGATTCGTGAAACACAATTGAAGCACAGGCTAAACAAACACGTGATGAACAGACTAAGATTCGTGAAACACTTGAAGCACAGACAAAACAATTTGAAGGTTTTGAAACAAAATTACAGTCACTTGAAGGTGCTTTTGACAAAAAACTTAAAGAAACATTTGAACAGTATTCCTTGACAGTAAAAACACAGGTCAGTCAACTCTCTCATGCATTGAATACACACAAGGAGAAAGTTGATCACACGGTTTCAATACTTAGTGAACAACTAACACAAAATAGCAATGATGTTAGTAAGTTAAAGGAGGACATGCATGAATCCCATAAGGGAATTGCCTTATTGCAACAGTCCCAACAGCATGCGCAAGACACAAATAGCAGACATTAGGTCAAAGGTAGAAAATAATATAGATGTCATGGATGCCTTACATACAGTATGTACCTGAGAATAGCCAGAAAATACAACACTGGGATGAACAAGTGGGTTCAGTGAAGACCAAGATGTTAGAGACAGACAGTAGAATACATGCATTGTGAACAACAAGTCGTTTCCTTGAAAACACAAGTAACAGAAGCACTTCACACACAGACCCAAGCAGCTTCTTCTTCACAGTGCATAGTCACCATACCAGAAAAAGTTGAGTATAGCAGGTTTAGTGGACAGGGTAATTTACACCCCGTCAAATTCCTGAAAAGTTTTGAAGATTCGAGGCCTTTTATAAATTATTCAGACAGAGAAAAAATAAATTGTTTTGGTCAGCATCTAACAGGATCGGCCAGGCTGTGGAGTGATACCCACCTACAACATTTCACAACATTTGCCGAGCTAAAAGAAGCATTTCTCAACAGGTTTTGGTCACAAGAAACACAGTACTCGGTTCGCAGGTCAATAGGGTTGGGGCCTAAATGGGACGGAACCCCTCCCACGTTATATGACTTTTTTCTACAGGAAGCTGATAAGGCAACTTACTTAGACCATCCCATGCCTGAAATAATTCTAATACAAGACATTGTCCATCGGATGCCAACACCCATAATAGAAAAATTTGCAACACAAGGGGTTACTACACGAGAAGCGGCAGAGAAACTCTTGAGGGTATTAGATGTATATCAGTGGTCTTGGAGTCCAGCAGGAAAGTGATTTCGTAAACCATAAGGGTCAGATGCAACATATAGAGGATCAACACAACCACAGTAGGTCATATAATAACAAACAGCACACTTATGATCATGGTCAAGGCAGGGGTAAGTTTTACAACAACAATGCCCAACAACATTCAAAAAGGGGACACAGTATACAATTTATAAGTAGAGGAGAGGAACTAGAGGTGGTAGAGATAATGGCAGAAGAGGTAATGGAGAAAGACAAACAAACCATAACCGAAATACCTCAACATCCGAACAGGTTTCGGGAGGTGAACTGACTCAGCAACAGGAGGACGGAGAATCCATAAATTTTAGTAGTGCTGTCAACACAGATGCTTAAGGGGGTATACAATGTAGTGGCTTTGATACAAACGTATAGAAATATGATAGTAGATTTTGCTGATGGTTACAGTGATAAGCAGTACAGCAAAATTACACAGAGCATCAGCAGCTGTCAGGACTCAGTCTCCTGTGGGAGGAGGCCCGGTCCAGGAGTTACCTTTAAAGGAACCTACCAAGTTCCAGATCCGGTTACCCACAGTTGATACTGAGATCCAGGTGGAAACACCTTTCATTGATGCTGTTGAGAAGTTTTTTTGGGGGATATTCAAAATTTAGGTCAGAAAATCACATCAGTTATCAGGAATCGGTTTCCTTTTGGGTCAGGGCTTTGTCTAGGTTTACCTTCAAAGGGACTGACAATTAGTTCCAGATTTGGTTCTCCCATAGGAATAAAACCGGTATCCGGCACTCGTGCCTTAAATTGATGCTGTTGATGATGTAAATTTTCATTTTAAAGTAAAGTATGATTTATTTTTTGTTTTGGTCCCACTATCCTCTAGTAGTAGGGGGGGTGAGCATGCATATCATGATTATTATTTTTTTTTCTCTCTCTCTCTTCTGTCTCTCTTTTTCAATGTACCATTTTGTAGAACTAAAGATAAAAGTAGGGTAGGCACAAAGTTTAAAAGATGATATACCATCCCTAACTGCCTACCATGGGCAGAGAAAATTTTTCGTTACAAATCTTTTGCTCAAATTCTAATAGTTAATATACGACAAGCCAAGCCACATGGAGCTTTGATTTGTTGTGATATGTGTGATTTTTATAAATACTGGATATAAAAGGAGAAGGAATGAGGTAATATACTGTAACAGCTTCCAGTAATAGTGTATTTGGATTGTAATATGTTGTAAGTAAGAAGCTGTATACCTTACCTCCCACACCTGTTTTTTTTGAAGGGGGGTTATACCTCACAGTATGAAACCATTCAATTATAAGTGTTTGTGTTGTACATATTTTTGACCATTCATTTGGAATTTTTTTTCTTTTCTCTATTGCTTGTTTTTGTCCTGTTGCATTATAAATATGTTTGTTCTCATTAGAATGGAAAGAGTGCAGGTGGTTCAATTGTGTGAACACAAAGTTTTGTAAAAAGCTGCACCCACCTTTAATCATCATGTATTATTTATGTGTATTATATCAGCATGTTGATATATTCAGTACATTGTTCATTATGTCAGTGTATTCATGTTTTGTATGTGTTGTGCCACCATGACAGGACAAAGATTTTTGGTGGATTTTGGACATTATTTTAAATGGGTCATTTCTGTTGTAAACTAACATTGTTCTAACACTGAAATGTAATAGAAGATATGTATTTAGTTGACCACCACCACCTTTAAAAGTAAGAATTTGGTACAGATATCGAGACACATTCAAGCCAATACTGTCTCTATGAGTTGTTGGGTTTAAATTTTGCCATTGTAAACCAGTATTTCCAAATAGGAAAAATTAAACCCAAGGGGGGTTGTGGCGAGACAGTATAAAAAACCATGTGTGTGTTCGTGTTGAGCGGTGGAATCAGGACGATCCGATTGTTGAAAGTGTTACGCGAGATGCGAGTTGGATTGTGAAGGCAGTCTGTGACTCACTGTCTTGGAGGTCGGTCATGGTTGGTTGCGCGCGGCAGTGATTGTTTGGCGGTGCGTTCTGGCGCTATCGTGTGGACCTGATGAAACATTATAAGTACGTCGCCGTCATGCAGATAAACTGCAGTGTTTCGTAAATAGCAGTGAACTTGTGGGCGTCGAACTAAAGCATCCAAACCAAGTGATAAAGTGTAGCTCAGAACTTGCAGTTTGTAGGAGAAGAAGTCCTGAATAGCCTTTACATACGGTCAAATTATAATCGTTGGTGGTGGTGGCTTAGTAATTGTACGTTCGGTGAATAAAATCGAATGATTATCTATATGGCGACTTTGTGAATTATTAGTAGAAGAACCTGCAATCCTTTGATACCTAGACGAACAACAATTACCCCACACCAAGCTGCTAGTGCATTATCAGCCGCTAGCAGACGCCACTTTATCGTTACAACTCTCTCCTCGTGACATATCAACTTCTGACTCACTAGCCATTTCCCAAACACCGAGCAATATTAGACGATAATTATAGACTAATATTGAGTTTCAACCACAAGGAACACGTAGACACATCTACTTCCAAGCCAAAACAATTCACCAGCTCAAATTCGAATGCCCTGTTACCAAATAAGGCATACACCTTTGCTTTAAAACCTTTAACTCATGCAAAAGGCATCAAACTCAGAATTCACCTAAGCTTGATATAAGAAATCCTCTTACCAACCAACAAGAGATTGCATAGAAGATACCTATCAATTCTACTTGACGTATGCCTTCCTTGGAAATCAACAAAAAATCTACAAATAAATTCGCCAACAGAAACTGACACAACTTAACCCAAATCAGAATAAAATTATGCTTGCATGCATAAAATTTGCAATCTGCTCAGCCAGTTGCTCATTTGAAGATTCATTAATGCAAAAGAAATAATTAATGTAATTCCAATTGAAACAGTATTTTTTTCCTCTTATTATTTCAATGTCAGTTTGTGTCTTTCTTTAGTTAAAAATTTGTTCGCACTTCCCTTTCGAAGAGTCTCAGCTGCTGACCGCGCTGCCGCCGCTGTGTGCCCATGTTGTTCCGCTATCGCCGCGCTCCGAAGTACCGCGTCGCCCCGGTGAAGAGTTGTTGTTGTTCAGGCGATGCTTCACGTCAGACTGCCTCGCTTGGTTCCGCCTATGAACGCTTGGGATCTGTCGTTTACTGCATTGTCATCATCTCGCCGCTTCGAAGTAACCGCACCATCGCTGATTGTTGTCCTCCCGCACTACTAACTGCTTATTATTTCCAGCACGTTTTTGTACTAATCACTGTCCGTAATTAACAGTTTTAATTGCACCACATCCTGACACGTTGAGCCATGTAACACAATTTCTGTATAATTGCTTTATTTTATTTTCTGTCCTGCTCACGGCAAGACATGTAACACACTACTTGAGATAAGTGTGCTTACACTATGTTCAAAGCTTTCCTCTACTACTCATTACTTTTTTTTAATTAAAGGTTCGTTTGCCGTGCGGTCGCCAGTCGGTAAGCTTTGCTAATTGGTTCAGCTACTTTAATTACAGTCACAGAAGATAAGTAAAACTACTGAGAAATACACACACACGTGCCAGTTTTCACAGATTTATTCTTCTCAAACTACATAGTCCAAAAACAAGCCACCAGACTATAAAACTAATCTCCTTCATCACCGAAAAGTTGCAGATTCAAGTACAGTTAAGCTGAATGAACAGTGAGTACAAGTCCCGCAATTACTTAACAAACAATCGCCATGGTGCAAGTCTGTAGCAGATTACCAAACACAGTTTATATTCACTCACGTCTCACTGAACAACTTTCACGGTCGGACATACCTCAGCTCACATCACACCATGTCCTTTACTACGGAACATACGTTAAGCGGCAGTACAACATATACGCGGCACACACGCATACGGCCATAGCCGTCAGCTCCCGCCGGTTCCCTACACCACCCTCGACAATCCCCGACTGTTCCATGGTGCGCTAGGCGATCGCCCAACGCCAAAGACATTATATATCTCTCCGATCACACCCTCAACTCAAAATATATCCGTAACCTTCATGGTTACGTTACAACTTCAATTACATTCCAATCACAGGGCAATTTCACTTCCTCGGTGCATGACAATAACTCTTCTAAAGAACAGAAGCTGAAAGTATTTTCATAGTGTTTTTGAGAAGATAAGCTACACTGTAATGCTGCTGCTAGTTGTTCATTCTCAAGCCTCATCTTCTTGTCCTCTGGTCCTTCTCTCCTCATCTCTTCTTTGGAGAGGTACGCAGGACAGTTTGGGAGTATCAGTGGAACTATACATGGCTTCAAACGTGGTTTTCGGAGGGGTGCACTTAATACTTGGCCTGTACTTTCATCCCAAACTCGTGTTTCCCAAATCATATCATCTTTCTGGAAGTGGGCCTGGCATACCTGTAAATAAAAATTCTTAAAAAATGGCATTCCCACAACCACGGAATTTAAAAAGAGTACTCATACTTCATGACAAAGTTATCAAAGTACTGCAAAGTTAGCCATTAATAATCAGGAAGCGTAACATATTTCTGGGTGTGTCCACATACACAAAGTGCTCTTACAAGACAAAAACCTCCTGAATGACCACATGACCATAGCACATCCAACATTGTCCAGATTAACAGAACAAATAATTAAATAATAAATGTACATACTCCTAGAGAATAAATACGTGATTTTGTTAGAGAACATTTAAATAAACATTGGAATGGAATAAAAATATCACAAATCAAATCCTATCTTCCATACCATTTACAGTACCCCTAACATGTCCACCAGACCATATAAATAAAAATGTTCCACTCCCACCCTAGCTCCCCCACCCCTCCCCACACACACGCACACACAGAGAGAGAGAGAAATATAAAATTATTATATCATATGATACAAATTTATATATAAACAAACAGAAAAACAATTAAATAATAAATGTACATACTCCTAGAGAATAAATACATGATTTTGTTAGAGAACATTTAAATAAACATTGGAATGGAATAAAAATATCACAAATCAAATCCTATCTTCCATACCATTTACAGTACCCCTAACATAGCCCAGTCCACCAGACCATATAAATAAAAATGTTCCACTCCCACCCTAGCTCCCCCACCCCTCCCCACACACACGCACACAGAGAGAGAGAGAGAAATATAAAATTATTATATCATATGATACAAATTTATATATAAACAAACAGAAAAACAATAGACACTCCAAACCACAACATTATTTCATTTGAAAATGTATCAAGTGCAGATATGTGACTCAACACAGAGGTAATAGAGCAGTGCAAGGAAAAATGTAGAAGGTTGCAAAAATGTGAAGACTTACTGGCAAAGGGAAAAATTCAGTTAAATAAATACAGATGAACTCATGAAATGACACTGAGCCTGAGTATGAATGAACTTTTCGTAATTTATTACATCAAAAATATTGATATAGAACATAAGCTGCTATTTTCGTAAACATTCAAAATTATTAAATAGAAAAATAAATGTTACAGCAGGACAGTTAAAGATGCTTTAAATAAAAAACATAACTCATTAAAAAATACAATTTTTATTTGTAGTCTGCATATCAGAAATTACACCACACAAGGTGTAAGACCCAAAGCTGATACCGGGGCTGTAGTATTGCTTTAGTGCCTTAACCAACAGTTCACATGGATTCAAAGTTCTGCGGAAATTTTACAAAATAATTTTAATTTGACCATGTAGCCCTTCTGGATCTCAACGGAAATGCTTAGAGGTCGCCACTAAATTTGTTTAGACCACAAACTTAGAAAAGGTTTCAAGCCTACTATGAAATCACAAAGTCCACTTTGCTCAGAAAATTTGAAGTTTATTTAAAAAAAGGTCACAATTTCAAAATTAACATTATTCAGTTGAATAGGCGATCAAAATTTTGCAGATTGTGGAGAGAGAATTTACCTACCAAAAACCCTTTTTGAAAATTTAAAAGTTCTAAGTAGGCATTATATTCGCAGATTAACACACCGAGACGCGCCAACTTTCAACCTGCTACTTCCCGCTCTGACACAAACTAACGCAGGTTAACTCACATAGCACTCCCGAGGTAAAGGCAAGACGAAACTGAAAGAAAGACTACATATTACAAAGTTACTTCTTTGAACATCACTGAGAAAATCATGCGCGGAGTTGCGTGATTAATTTCCGGTGTACGAGTGAGGCAACATGAGCTTACTGCATGATCTTTTATAGGCTCCTTGGAGCCTATGACCTTGACAAATCTTTCTTTAATTAATATCTCCAAAAGTACAATATAGTTTAACTTGAAATTTTTACAGGGACTTTCTATTGTCATGTTCTATCTGTTTTAATTTAATTTATTATTCCAAAGGGTTTCTATATTCTTAAAACTAAAGTCATCACATGATCAACTTAGGGGAATTTTTACGCGCTTCAACAACAATCCGTGACAATCTATTTTTCAAAAACTTAATTACTTTACAAATGCTTAAACTTTTCACCGAAACCATTATATATTCGTAATTGTCTTAATTTGGGCTATCTACTGATATAAATTTCAAATTAATATTCCTTTTAATTAAAAAGTTCATTTTTTCTCTTAATTAAAACTACTAATTAAACTTTGCCAAATTATTTAATTTTACTACCAAAATACCAGGAACAATGCTGACTATAGCTGGTGATAAAAGATCAGTTGTAACTTTACACAATTTAAAGATATTTCAAACCTTAGATTTTTACTTTTATGGTCGTGTGTTTCAAAACTTGAACAAACCGGAATATCTCTTAAAATAAACGTTTCCTGATATGATAAATAGACTTTAAAATGATTTTTATGGCGAATTGTCACTGTGGGAAAGATTACAGGGAAATTCCTTAAAGCTGACAACTACTCTTCTTGAAATTTCAAAGTCTAACATAAGCAACTTTACAATCGATCTATAGAATATTTTACTACTAGGGAAACTAGAATTTTCCCAAATTCTAAGGTGCTTACAAAGGTCCATACAAGCTTTGTGAGCGAACTTAACCTATTAAGAATGTAAACAAAACAAAAACTTACCCTTGAACTTGAAGAAGGAACAAAGTAATCCCTGTGTATACTTGATATCTATTTCTTCCTCAAGGCTTCATCATCTGTAAATTTAAATACAGTAACTGTTGGTCCACCTGCGTAATTTCTTCTACAATTCGGCACACAGCAGTGATACGGCATATTAGGAAACCACAAGAAAATCGCAGGTAGATAGAACACAAAGATATTGTGGAAACTAAGGGACTCAAAGTATACAACAAATCATGCTGTAACTACACTCATGAACAATCGATAATAAGCTTTCCATACAAGCGCTTACAAACCAAACTTATTCAAGTAATGGTCTACATTTGATGCCATGACACTTATGTAATGCACCGGCACACAGGCTTTCATTTTAAGGAGGTGCTGGCAGGACACATTGAAGTAAAGGAAATGGATGACAAACCTTTGGTCAGACCATTGCTTGAATATGATAGTGTAGTATGGGACCCACATCTTCAGTATCAAATTACAGGAGTTGGAGAGGGTGCAGAAAAGTGTTGCTATATTTGTTTCTGGAAATTACCACAAAATGTAATCAGTAACAGATATGATAAAAGAGCTGGAATGGGACTCACTGAAAGACAGTTGTATATTAATTATGAGGCATAGAAAGATATTGGTGTAAGAATTACAGGTAATGCATGGAAATGAAAAGATGACCATGACCACAAGCTAGCACTCAATTTCAGGCACAAGGGTGTGGGAAGATTCTCTTTTTTATATAAGTGGGTCAAGGATTGGAATAAGTTACCAAGGAAAATGGTGAATAAGTAACCAGAAATGTTGAAAAAATTTTAAGCTGATTTTTTTTGTTTTTTTGGGCAAATGTAGGTGGGTGCATGAATGGGGGGAAATGGGTGTGTAGGGAAATTGCCACTGGAACATGCACTCCATTGCAATTAAATTAAATTAAAGCCATGATGGAAGGCCTGATCTGCAATATGGGGAACCATTGTGCATGCTGTATTGCCATGTGAGGTAATCACACCTAGTATTGGCATTCTGTACCAAGACACTTTTAGCATTCACATTATCATCATGCACTATGTTTTTCTGTAGATCTAAAAGATCCCTTAACTTATGAGGATGAGTGTATTTTGGTTGAAATGGTCAAGGTAGACCAAATTAAATGTGTAACTTGGGGTTTTTCCAAAGTATCTGGAAAATTGATTGGGTGAGTAGAGAAGATGTTAAAACGAAGGAGTTGATGTTGTATATGCTCTATCAAAAGAGATGGAAGTAAAAACAAGAGTGCCACAGCATGGTACTTGTTCATTAATCTAATGAATGATTGTGTTAGTGCTTTACAGACAGAAGTTGGTTGTTTGCAGATAATATAATGTTTTACAATACAATTAAAATGGAACAAGACTGAACAGCTATAAAAGAGGTTTTATATGATTATAGGGTGAAGGAAAAATTTCTTGTTAAAGACCTTAGTGTAAATCTCTGCATTACAGTTGACAGAAAAATGAATTGATCATTTTATAGAAGGCATTTCTGTGCATTAAACTGTATTTCTGATGTTCAGTAATAATACAGCATTGGCTGTCTGAAATTTTACAGCGTATCACAGATGTTGTTCTGATTTTACATATTTATAAAAAATAAAAAAAAAAAAAAGAAGCAATTTGTTTCTGACTCTACCAACAATGTGAGCAGATGTGGTCATGATAAGTGTTCTGCCTTAATCACAAGTCATATCTTCTCCAAATCTTCTACAATCCTATTTATTATCTACCATTTTCTTCAGTCTAATCTAGCTGTTCGGAACCTTATCATCCACCCCTCTAGTAGTTTAAAATTCTCCTTTTCTTTTTTCTATTATAGTTACTTACAAAATATCCACAGTAATGCTTTGAAATACTGGTAAATGCCTTAATCAGTGTTTCTTTCTATTTCTGATGATATCAAAAATACATCTCCTCTCGCCTCATTCTTTATTATATCCATCCAACTGATCTCTTCCATACTCAGCCATAACCATATCTGAAAAGTTCTAAACTCATTTACTCAGAGTTCAAGTCTCTGTACCATTTGTTGCCACCTTCCAAATGAAACATTTAATTCTTTTTTTTCAGTAATTCTTTAACCAGGAGGCTAAATACTAGTTCTATTCTGTTTAACCCTTTCCTACCGGCTATAGGAAATAAAGGGAAATTTATAATTTCAATTACATATTTATATAAAGGTACTTGAAATTAAACACAGATATTTTTTTCAATTTTTTTTTTTTTTTTTTTTTAGAACTCTAAGTGCTAATTACTAAGCCAGTACTTATAAGTACCGTCAGGGACTTTGTGTATCACAGGATGTACAGAAATAGCAATTGAAATCAATTATGTTCATATTGGTATGAAATGTTTACCTCATGATATTCAAAAAAAAAAAAAAAAAAAAAAAAAAAAAACACAATTCTTTTTGCTCTTTCAGACGCAAAAGACATTGCAGTTCAACATTTGGAATGATGTTTTGACTATATTTTCTTCATTCTACATACTTCACATCTTCATCTGATTTTTACAATTTAGGGACACTGTATACCTCTGTTTCCCAATCTTACATCTCTCATTGTGGAATAGTATGACTTGTGTTGTTTGAATGGATGAGGGCTTGGTGAAATATATATAGATGACTGTTTCTTCTTACTGATATCCTTCATAGTCATCATACCTTGTGCAAAGGATCTTCCAAAAAAATTTACAGACTTTTTTTCAAATTTTGGACCATTTATGTTATAGGCATTGACAAATACAACATCCAGAATTCCCCAAAACAATCTTTACCATGATTTCGGTAATCTTCTGTCAGCATTGCACAAAGTCATCAGCTGATCAGCAGTATCAACCCCACACATGAAGGTATTGTAGTCCTTGACGACTCCTGATTCCTGAACATGAAATTGTCGACTTCAATCCATCTTTTTCTTTGCATATAACTAGTGGTGTAACAACAGGGTGGCAGGATGGGCAAAATGCTACGGGACCTATTGCCAGAGGTGGCCCCCGATGACTGGCCAGAGAGGCTCTCTGGTCCAAGATCCACCAGGTCACCAATCCAACCCGAGAGAGGACCCATCTGTTGAAGTTGCCATTGACCCCAACCAGTGTAGTGGAGTTTCACCGCTGCCATGAAAATTTGATACTAAATGTATGACCTTTTTATCCTTCCATTTCCAGTAGCAAATACCTAGGTTTGTAAATTCATTGTCACAATCTCCTCCTCTTAGTTTTCTATCAGCAGATTATTAGAAAGTCCCTTGCAGTTGGGTCTGATTCTCCCACAAACAAAAGTTGTTTTCAGTTTTTTTTGCACCAGTGTACTGGTGAACACAACTAGTGTTGTGATACTTTAACATAAGAGATCTTTTGTTACGCTTCATACATACATACACGACATAAATACACTCATTTTACACAGCAGTGTACTGCTGCTTGGAAACTACGTTTCCTTATAACTTATGATTTACCCCTATACATTCTTAGGGTGTTTTAGATTTATTTTGGGAACTATATTTTGTAAATGACTACTTTAATTAATAACCCTTATTATGATGATAATCAACTTAGTTAAATTAAATTATACAATAACTTGGCATGGACCATGTTCACGTTCTTATGTTATGTTTGTGTTTGTATTTTTCTTGTATATTTTTCCTTGGGATTATTTTTTGATAACATTGTTTACTTATGGGTATATTTATAACTTGTAATTTTTCTTACATTTCATTTACTATGTCTAATTATTTTTTCTCCTTTGCTAAGGAAGATTCGTATTTCTTGTTTCATTTCACAATAACTTGTGGGAACATTATTGTAATTGCTATGATTTTTGTATTCTTTTCTATTTTTACTTTTATATTTTTCTTGTATATGCATAAGTTAGTGATTAAGAATAATTTGGCCACCACTCATTCCCTATGGTTTTCTGTTTTGTATCTTTCACAGACCAGCTAGCTGACCGAGTTCCCCAGGCTTCTCCTGCTGCGTCAGGAACCGGGGATGATGGACGTTACTCGGCAGTTCTAGCCATAAGGCTATTGGTTTATATAATTTTGCGAGCCTTAAAGTCTGCAACCGTTACAGGACTTGGGTTTTCACCCATTTAGGGAGTTTAATAATGAAGGGTTAAAGTGTGAAAAGGAAAGTGGTAATTTTAAGGCCTAAACAAAATCAATACAATGAAAAAAAAAAAACAGAGACGTTTGTAAAACGAAGGACTTTCCTACATGGAATTGCATAATACAATTGTTTATAAGATACCACAAATTTCATTTCAATGTTTGTAAAATTATACACATTATTGGATTTTTTTTAAAAACAAATTTGATATCTTTTGTGTAAATATATTTCAATGTAATTTGTGTAATGTGCATTTATACCACTTATGTTTTGTATTCTAACAATTGGTTTGATATTTTTATAAGTTTGTGAGAACACATATGTTTAGAATTTTGTGATCATTTAATATTTCATATTTTACATTTTTTTTGCTATTTGATCATAATTTTTCATCAATATTGATCCTTTTAAGAATGAATGAGTTTTTGAGAATTTTTGTAATAATGGCGTGAGTGAAGGTTAAATTTTAGAGATTGTAATAACAATAATATTTTTGCTTTTGAGTATGAATGGTGGAGAGAGAACCGAACCGACATGCGATAGTTAAATTTTGTGGGAATGGTTCATTTTCTTTTGGGATTTTAAATTTTCTTTTATTGATTTTTGTTTCAAGATGTTCAGTTAGTTTTCTTGGGAAAATAACTTCAATCTTCGGGGGGCATGTAAGCATCTTAGAATTTTGGTTAAATTCTAGCCTCTTACCTTTAGAAATTAGAGGGAAAGCTTATTCTGTAGTAAAAGATAGTTTTCAGTTCACGTTTAGGTTATGGGAGTAAAGCTTTGTATAGCATAGAGATACCGTAACCAAACACACTAAATAAAACCCTTTAGGGATAATAAAAGTATTCAAAATCAAATAAATGCTCTAAATAAACCTTTGATAACAAAAAGAAAACATCAGTTTGGGAGGGAATAGCTTAAATCTCTCAAGTTCAGTTTCAAATAATAGTTTTTGATATAGGTTAACTTTGCAGTTTATAAACCAATTTGAATGCAGTAAAGACTGTCAGTAGTTGTTAAATGCCGGATATAAACTTTGTATAATAATAAACAAACTTTAAAACAACTGAAAATTAAATAATCAGTAATAATATTACCTTGGACTTAGGAATTTCTACTTTGGAAGTATTTTGCCATTTTTAAACCCATTAACGAGCAAGAAAGTAACTTAATAGTAAATAAACCAACTAAATCAATTTTCTGTAATGATATTAACACCTTTTACTAACCTTTAATATGATAATCCATAATAATCCAGTTCAGTGCACAAGTAATTTCTAATATTTGGCATTTCACTGTTTTCACACACTTTCGAACAAAATAAAGTAATTGTAGGGAAGTAATCATGCGATTAAAAGATAAATTCACTAAAATTTCGTAGTTTCAGAACGTTTAAATAACTTAAATCAATTTTTATACTTCGTCAGTTGCACTTCACTTTTAATAATTTTTTATCTCAAAATCCTAGAGAACATTCTAAATAAAAAGTAGATTTCCGGGAAGACCTAAAAATCTAATATCACATATAATAATTTCAAGTAATTCCAGTCAATAGAACCGATTCTATAGATATCTTAAAATTTATTTCTCAGTGCATCCACGTGTGGAGTTTAGAAATTAATTACAACTGTTTACGACCAGATACAGAGATGAGATAACTTTCAGAATATGTATTTTAATTCAGAGTATCTCGTGGTAATTTTATATTTGCGATAAAACTAATAGAAATAAAGTTATAAAATTAAAACTGAAATCGCAATTTGGTTACGTCGTAGTTAAACTTTCCCTGCACCAATCTTAATAAAAATCACACCAATAAACTCAGGAATTCTTGTAGAACACAGTGATAATAAGATAATTTGCATAAATCGTAGCATTAATAAAATGACGAAAAGTAGAAATTTCCAGCACAATAGTACTTCCCCAGAGTAGAGAAATAGTTCGCACCTACACTTACAACTTTTAAACCAGTTGCTTAAAATTATTCACTAAATATCCATTATTTCACAATTAAATATGTAGAAACACTGCAACACCTAAAGTTTTGGATAACCGTTTAGTTACTGAGATATTTCAGATCTAAATCGTCTGTATGTGAGCAGAAAGCCGCGTTCTGGCTCTGACGTCAGCGAAGGTATAAATCAGGGCGCGTGGTGAAGACGGGGTCTTTTGTCTTTTCCGGGTTTGAAGTCGTGCTAATAAAATGTTATAGGCGTGTGTGCGTTGGTAGGTTGGCAACTCCGACTTTATGTTGGTAGCTCAGTTCTTCAGTTGGCACTACCGGGTTCGGCCATCATGATTGGGGCGTGGCTCTGTTTACTCACCATGAACTTGTAAACATTGCAAAGGGGTTCCGGTCGGTTAGATTTCTCTCCACAATCTGTTAACTTTTGGATCGAGTGTTCGATATGCCTGCTCAACTGTAAATGCAATTTTTGAACTTTTGACTTTGAAGAATAAAACCTTGAAGTTTTCTAAAAGTGACTTTGTGTGCTTCAGTTGTTAGCATAGAACCCTTTTCTATATTCGGGGGTAACGAATATAGTGGCGACCTGAGCATTCAGTTGAGTTACTTTGGCTACATGGTCAAATCCAAATTATTTAACGAGTTTTAAAGAGAACTGTTAGTCGACAAGAGAGTAAGTTAAGGCACATAAGCGATACTACAACCCCGGTATCGGTCTTGTTCCTTACATTACAAAGTAAATTATCATAAAAAAAATCATTGTAATGTACCACTTGTTACTCTGGTCAGTATGCTGTCAAGCCCAAACTTAGAAAATTAATTTCTCGGCAATTTCACGCAGAATTTAAAAATAAATGTTGTCATTGTCTGACTTAATCATGCAACAATACATCAACAGGCACAATGCAGTGGACACTGGTATTGTTGAATTATATGGTGGTAAATACAGTGGTACTTATAAGTACCGTCAGGGAGGAAAGGGTTAAACTTCTTTAACTAGAAAAATTCTTAATTTTATTTCCTGCCAAGATTTGTATTTTTTCCACTATTGAACTAAAATATTTGAAGACATCCAGCTGCTCTATTACTCCATTACATAACTGCAGATAAATCTGTTTACCTTCTGTACTGGAAACCAAGTACTTTGCCTTTTGAATATTAATTTTCTTATTCATATCTGCATATCATTATTGCTTTGTTTGTCTGACCATGAATCAAATCCAGAATGTACACAAGAAATTCCTTGTTAATTTTTTAATTGTAATGAGACACATGCCATACTCGCTCACTTTCGAATTTCATAAATCTTTTCTTTCTATCTTAAATTTTTTGAGTGCAATTTCATACCCATTAACTTCTTACCTTTACAATAATTTTGAATTTTTTAGCTGTTTCAGGTTATCAGTTCATTGTTTCTCTTGGTAATTTATTCCAGTCCTTGACTCCCTTACATCTGTCAGAGGAGGCCATAGTTCACCAGATTTTGTTTAATCTACTCCTATGATGAGGCTATAAGTTCCTTCCAGTATGAAATGAGTTCCCTGCTCCCTGTCCCTCCTAAAACGTGCTTTAAATAGCATTTATTTAGTTATGGCTTTATGTCCTATTGAAAACTAGGTCAGTGTATGTGAGAAAGGACTGCGGCAAGGAATTGGAAGGAATTCAGCCACAGCTTTTTAAAGGAAACATCTGCAAACAATCTAATTTCAGATAGTAAACAATCAACACAATTATTCATTAGAATAATGAATAGCAATGGTCCCAATACGCTACCCTGCGGCACTCCCATTTTTACTTCCACTTTTACTTTGCATATGGCCGACTTAAAATTATACAAATTTACAGGATGCATATTTTAGAGATTAATTATAAAGTAGAGAAAGCAGATAGAGGCGAGATTAAAAGCTTTTTAAGTAGTTGAGAACCTGTAGAATCTGTTAAAACATGTCTTAAAGCCATTTTAATAATATTATTAGTGGGGCCACGCCAGAAAAAAAAAATAATTTTTGTTAAACTGGTCATATTTGGTGTTTAACAAAAGCTAATTTTATTAGAAGCTGCAAAAAAATTGTTTGAACCCTCTAGCATCAAAACTGCTAAAGTTATTAACAGATGGCATCACATCACAAAATCACTTATACGGCAAATCCATTAAAGATACAGAAAAATTTATAAGGATCGAAATTGTTAATTATCCTCAGATCTATCTACTGTTAAAGTTTCAGAGTGTTAGAAGCAGTAGGAGCTAAGATTAAAGAAATATTTTGTGAAGTTGAACTTTGGACCCGCGGAGGGATACTGAACCTATAAATACGAGCAGCGCAGGTTTGAATCACCTTTTGCTGGTGGTAACTCAGTGCGTAAAGATCATAGGTCCATGTCTTGCATTGAAGGTCTTGTGAGGTTAGGTATCAAAAATTGGACATTGTTTTCAAATAAAAAGAACTTAAATAAAGCAAACAGTAAGGGGAGAAATCTTACAGGTGCAACAGAGAAAAGTGAAAAATTAAGGAAAAATGAAATTAAGTGTACTCCAATATCATTCAAAGTCATTTAGTAACTGGTTCAGTGAGACCATTAGGAACAATAATTCAGGGGTTATATCTGTAAAAGAGCCTATTCGCACAGTTTGAGGTGAGCAGATTAGAAAATTTGAAATTAAATATAAAGATATCATGAAGGAACTAAGGAATCTAAAAAAGCATAAAGGAGCCAGTGTTGATAATATTACTGCAGAAGTCTTAAAGACAGTAGGATGTGACATTGTACTTTACCTTGAAACATTATTTAAATCAAGTCTGGATACTTGTTGTTTACCAGATGACTGGAAAAGTGTGATAGTAGTACTGGTCCATAAAGGAGGGGTGACAAACAGGGTCAAAAACTATAGGCCAATCTGCTTGACATCAGTGGTAGGTAAATTAATGGGGAGATTAATATGCAACCATAGTAGAAGTGTCTGTGAGGAACGTAAGTGGTTTTCAAGTGGGCAACCTGACTTAGGCAAGGATATTCATGTAAATCTCAGTTAGCAGGCTATATGCAAGATATTTCTGATGAAAGAGAGATGGGAGGTCATGTTAATAGTGTAGCACTAGATCTTCCTAAGGCCATTGACAGAGTGAGTCATAAAATGGTGCTAAATAGGGTAATAGCTATTGGAGTTGATAAAAAGGCGATTTTCTGGGTAAAAGAATTCCTAAAACGTAGAAAGCAAAAAGTCAGGGTAGGAAATGCAGTATCAAAAGAAGTAGGAGTGAACATGGGAGTCCCACAGGGTAGTGTATTGGGACCATTGTTATTCATTATTCTAATGAATGTTTGTGTTACTGGTTTATTGTCAGAAGTTAGATTGTTTGCGGATGACATAATGCTATATAAAAGGATCAAAACAATAGAAGACTGTAAACAGTTGCAGGGTGATCTAGATAGGGTAACTAGTTGGGTGAGTCAACATGGGATGAAGATATATGCAAAGAAGAGCCAGCTTATTAGGTACACAAATAAAAATCTAAAGGTTTATTATGATTATAAAGCAGGGAAAGAGCTACTTATTCAAGACTTGAAATGTAAATACCTTTGCATAACATTTAATAGCAAACTTAACTGGGCAGGACACATTGGACAGGTAATTGGGAGAGGGTTCAAAATCCTTCACCTGTTGGAAAAAGAGATGTGGGGATGCACTAGAGAAGTAAGGGAATTGAGGTGCAAAACTTCGGTCAGATCACTGCTGGAATATGGTGGCGAAGATTGGGATACATATTTTGGGTATCAAATACAGGAGTTGGTGGGGGTGCAGAGGAGGACTGCCAAATTTGTATTTGGAAATTATCGCAGAACACAATCGGTAACTAAAATGATAAAACAGCTGGTGTGGGATTCATTGGAGGATAGAAGGAGGGTGAAGAGAATCATGGGAGTGTACAAGGCCTATACTGGTGATGAAGCATGGAAAGATGTTGGTGGGAAAATTAAGAGAGGGCCTGGAAGGGTAAAGTTGACCATGACCACAAGCTGGCACTTGATTTCAGGCATAAGGGTGTCGGAAAATTTTCTTTCATGGAAAAAGGTGTGAGTGACTGGAATAAATTGTCAAGAGAAGTGATGAATAATTTACCAGAAACACTGAAGAAATTTAAAGTCAAAATTAGAAAAGGGCAAAAGTAGGTTGGAAGTGGAAAGGAGAAAGAGTGATGTGTAGGGAGATTGCCACCGGAGTGGGTGCTCCATTGCAAATTTATCAATTATATATTAATTTTAAACAAGGTGTTCTGAGTGAAGAGATCAATGAAGAGACAAACAAAATGAACAACAGCAAGTGTAAACTGCATAACTGGAAGCACATTACAACCGAACAGAAGCAGATAACAGCAAACAGAAGAAAAAATGCCATTATCCAGGAAATCATATGTCTGCAGTCGCAAAATGATGGGAAGAATGAAATGCTTTTCCTCTCTGACAGTCAAGGGAGTTACTGTGCCAACATTTTTTTTCTCTTCTTGGGGAAGATTACCAAGTGAAAAGTGTATGTAATGCTTATAACCATGGGCAGAACTAATAACATAGATATAGGACATAATAAAGATATCTTCATAAATATATCAGGTAAACTGACAGATATAAATAAAAGGACAAATATCATCTTAAATCCGGTGTGATATAGATATGTCAAACCAAATATGAATACTCTAATTAGGAGCTTTAATTACAGCATTCTAAAAGGCATTAATAGTCCAAGTAATGACAAGAAAAGGATAAGCTTAAACTTTGAAATAAAAATGTTATCATTACAACAGACATGGGCTACATCTAAATTATAATGTGAAAATGAAAATCTGTGATAGAATTGTAGATATAATAAAAAATTCAGTAACTCAATGTGAAAACCATATGAACCTTTAAAAGAAATTGACTTTTATGGACAAGTGTTTGATAAACAATAAAAACGTTAGTAATGACAAGAAAGAAACAAACATAAACAAAGAAACTAACAGTAAACTCACATTCCTAGACAAATGTTTATTTTATTTATCAATCTTGTTTCATGAATCCCAGCTCAGGAAGGACCTCTGGGATGTGAAACATACAATATGAGTCATAATCATAGTTAAAACAATCATATGTTACAAAGACAAATAAAGAGAATAAAAATAAACATTATTTTTTGCAACTGAGTTTTGCAAAAGGTCCTATTGAATACAATTAATTATTTTGTTCAAATTCTTAAATGGAGTTGAAGGTGTTGCCAATAAGATAATTTCTCAGATTGTCTTTAAATATTTCTTTATTACCTTCAAACTGTTTTAAACTCTTGGGAAGTTTACTAAACAGATGTATCCCAGAATAATTAACTCCTCTTTGTACTAATGACAGAGATGTTTTGTGCAAGTTATTTCTGTTTATTGTATTGAAATTGTGTCCCTGTGAATTAGATTTAAACAGGTTAAAATGTTCTATGACAAAGCACATGAGAGAATTTATATACTGAGAAGTCATTGTAAGAATATTGAGTTTTTTAAAAAAAAGTTGTCTGCAAGATGTTCTTGGTTTTACCCTACACAGCATCCTAATAGCTCTTTTCTGTGCTATGGAAACTTTTTTACTTTGTGAAGAGTTTCTCCAAAAAAATATGCCATATGACATCACTGAATGGAGGAGTATACCTGTTTCATTAATTCAAAACTGCTGTTAAAGAAAGTGTTCGTATTGCATAGGTGGCACTACTTAACTTCTTCAGTAATGAAGTGATATTATTTTTTTGTTTTCATGAATCCAGAAGTTATTAAACCCGACAGTCGAATTTAATTTAATTTAATTACAATGGAGCACAGGCTCCAGTGGAAATTTCCCAAAACCCCCATCTTCCCCATATCCTGCACCCACCTACATTTGCCCTCTACAAATTTTATCTTTAAATTCTTTGGTTTTTGGTAAATTATTCACCATTTCTCTTGATGACTCACTCCACTCCTATAGAAAAAAAAAAAAAAAAAAAAAAATGGGGAGCACCCAATACCAGCTCCTCCAAGCATGGGGGATTTTATGGGGATTTTATGTTGTCTACTGGTCACCTCTGCACATGCATTAAGTTAATAATTAATTCTATAGGAGATCACAGGAACGAGATTGTGATGTATTCCATGCATCTAGACATCCGCCCGTTTACATGGGTCCATCAGGTAAGATAGACAGAAACATTTGAAAGAAGAGACAGGACAGAGGGAAAAAATTGCCAAGGTTTTACCCCTGGGAAAAAAAACCTCTGCGATAGTTGGGTGAGGGAATAGGAATGGTTGGCTAAGATACTGCCAGTACCGTGACACATTCTATGCTACAAGGTTGGATGTATGAGTGATTTGTTAGTTTTGTTTAGGATATGGTATCATGCAACAACTTACAGCTGGTCCACACACCATCGTTGCCATTGAGGTTGTCAGCTGGTGCCGCTCGCCATCGCTGGAACATGCAAAATCGTTATATTTAGTAACAGCTGTGTGCAACATGTGTTGTACGTGTTGGTGTGACGTGATTCGCACCACCAGGGTGCCAGAGCGCAACCACCACAACGCGCAGAGCCTTTCCTCATACCGGGAGTACACAGTAAGGGTTTCGCCGATGACGAGAGCCACAGTGCTGCTAGATGACCACCCCCAACTGACCCGGGCTTTAGGATGATGACAGACACCACCGCCATGACCACCCCAGCCAGAACAGGTCATCACCACCGGGTAAGACAACCCCACCATGCTCATTCCAGGAAATATTGGAGCAGGATGCATCGCGATAGCCTGCCATGACTACCAGCACACCCACGGTGTTTACCACACCAGATACTGTACTAAGTGTTGTTTGTGGGTTGTTTTCTTGTTGTGTATGGCTGCCTTCTGCACCTGCGATCGCACTGTAACTACTTTCCTTAGCCCAGCGATCACTTTGCAGGTTGATTAGGGAAAGGGACCCTAACCCCAGTGGCCCTTGATGTAGTCGACAGATTTCTTACTTGTTTATGCAATAGTTTTTCCTATCTGTTGAGCAATATTTTCGGCCGTGGGTGTTTAAATCTGTGGTTGTGATCGTAACTGCCTATAGTGCATATCAAAGGATTTCACAACATTTGGAATTTCCCGTACATGTTTATGGAAAGCTCCTTAATTACTTGCTGTATTGGCTCGAGTCGGAAATCTCGGTGTAAGTCTGTTGTTTGTGTTCCCCAAGGAGCATTTGCTATGATCCTGAGTACTTTGTTTTGAATTAATTGCAGTCTCTTAATGTGAGAATTAGTGGCGTACCCCCAAACTGGAGCTGAATACGTCATAAGTGGCCGAATGAGTGCTAAGTACATTGTTCAGGCATTACCTCGGCATAGTGTGCTTTGTCTGTTTAGCACAGGGTATAGTTGTTTGAGTCTAATGTTTGCTTTATTAAGCATGTGTTCTATATGGAGCCTCCATGTTAGCTTCATTTCAAATTTGACTCCAAGATATTTAACTTCATTCCGGAAATGTAAAGGTTGATTTTGTAGTGTTAGCGGTCGACAGTGTTCATGAATGCGTTTTTGCCTAGGTCTTCGTGTAAATAGGAGTGCCTACCATTTAGCTATGTTGACTTTAATTCGCCATCGTGTGAGCCAAGGTTCGACTACATTAAGCGCGTGCTGTAATCTACTGTTTATATGAGATGGTTGCCGTGACTGTGCAAGATAGGCGGTATCGTCAGCATAAATGGCTTGCATCGTTTTGTCTGTGGTCGGAGCTTTATTAACGTATTCTGTGAAGAGCGGAGGGCCTATTAAACTTCCTTGAGTCACTCCTGCTTGTATCTCCTGAGGTGTAGAGTTCTTGTTGTCAACGCAGACATGGAACGTTCGGTTAGTGAGGTACGAGTGTATTAGGCGCACCAGTCCGTCCGGGAATTCATCGTCACTGAGTCTACGAATGAGGCCGTTATGCCGAAGACGGTTGAACGCCTTCTCGATGTCCAGGAACACAGCCCCGGTAGACGCAGACAAATTATATCCCCTTGTTACGTGCTCAACAACACGCATTAATTGTTGTGTTGTGGAGTGGTGCTTTCTGAAACCGAATTGCTCCAGCTTCAGAATGCTATTGTCCTTTATGTGTTGTGAAAACTGTCTGAGTATGACTTTTTCAACAACTTTGCTAAGGTAGTCGAGTAAGCTATGGTAGTTGTTGGTTGAAGATGGATCTTTCCCCGGCTTTCTGAACGTTGGCACTTTGGCCTCCTTCCATTTGATTAATAAAGACGTCAGTGAAAATTTGTGATAAGATGAGGGTGGAATATGTCACTTCATTCCAAGCTAGTGATGTTAAAGCTACTGAGTTGAGGCAGGAAGTGTTTGGCTTAGGGGAAAATGTTAATGCATTGGCACATCAACAGGAACAGCTTACCCATGGATTGGAGGCAACACAGTCTAACGTAAATCAGTTGGAGAAGAAGTTTGCTGGGTTACAGATTCAGTTAAGTCAGGGGGTTGTTCCCGCAACAGCTAATCCAATTCTCAGTGCCGATATTAAGGAAGAGTTTGAATTCTGTGATGACAGTGGAAGACTTCACCCTATTGAGTTTCTAGATAATTTTGAAAGATCGGACTATTTTAATGTGTAACCCGACAGTAAGAAAATTGCGCACTTGTGTGTAAACAACTAAAGTCATATGCTAGGACATGGGGCAATAGGCAAGCTAGGGAAGTGAATGACTATAATCAGTTCAAAGAAAATTTTCTGAAACATTTTTGGTCCACTAGTAGACAAATTCAGGAAAAGAGGGAGCTGATGACTGGTAGGCACTATAAACCTGGTAGGGAAACTCAGCATGATTTTTTTCACAAATGTTGGATCCGGTGTAAGTTTTTAGACCATCCTTATGAGGAGGAAGAATTCATTGATTTGATAGGAGCTACGCTACCTCAGCAAACAAGAAATTTAATTGCCACTTTGGATGTAATCAATGTGGATAGGGTTTCTGAATTGTTGAGGCACTTGGATGAACAATATTACCACCATCAACACCATAGGAGGGGCAGTAGGAGTCCTCCTAGAAGGGGTAATGGGTCAAGAGATGGTAGACACAGGGGAAGGGGTCGTGATAATTACACAAGGAGGAATAAAAATGGGGGAGTGAGAGAACAGAACCCTCAATTTGAAAGGAAAAGCCAGCATGGGGGACAGGCAAACTAAATACCACCCCCATGTTGGGCCCCGCAGTGGTGGACAAGAATGTGCGCCCAGGTACCAACTGCTATAGAGTTAATACCATTTTTATGAATAATCCCCGAGAAGATTTATTGGAAGAGGTGGAGAATAAGGATGAAGTTTAAGATAATGTTCCCATAGTACAAATTAATGCTTTTAATAAACAAATAGATGCTCTTATTGACATTGGGTCACAGGTTTCTTGCCTTGCTGATGGATTATTTAACGAAATTGAGAGCACCAATCAAATTGAAGTGTTACCCGTTAATAGTATGACAGTTATTACTGCCACTGGTTCTTGAAGTAAGAGAATTAAGCAGGAAATGTTGATGGAAGGGTGTATGGGGACTGTAAATGTAGAAATACCCATGTATGTAGTCCCTAAGTTGGATGTTAATTGCATTTTAGGCATGGATTGGCTTACAAAAGTAAAGGCTACGGTAGACTGTGGGGAAGGTAATTTATGGATTAAATTAAACAGTGGGGAATACTGGGTTGATTTTGAGAAGACTGTTTGGAAAGGGATATAAGAAGTAGATCATGTGAGAGTTAAATATAAGAATGCTGGTGTAGCTCGAGTTTGTGACGAAGTATTACCACAGATTTGTGTAAATGTGTTAAGGCAGAGTAATGATAATAATAGTCTGATCGAAGGTCAGGAGATAGGCGAAAGAAAGGTTATTAATTACCCAAACGGTATGAAACTATTGCCATCAGACCAACAAGAAACACTGAAATATCTAATTGAAGAATATAGGGACGTATTTTCTGACAAACCAGGTCTGATTAAAAACTATGAATGTAAGCTTACTGTAAAGTCTGAGAGCCTTTCTTTATTAAACCATATCCAATCCCTTTGGTCAAGAGAGATAAAGTGAATAAGGAGATAAATCGAATGTTGGAGTGGGGAGTAATAGAGAGGTCAAGGAGTCCGTACAATAATCCCTTGGTTGTTGTTATAAAACCGGACAATTCTGTGCGACTTGTTCTGGATGCTCGCACATTAAACAAGCATTTATTAACAGAACGGGATGCTACTTAGGAAAGTTTTAGAAGCATCGAGAAAGGGTGGTATGACTATTAAGTTAAAGAAATGTACAATTGTGCAAAAAGAGGTTGAATTTTTGGGCCATCGTATTACACCACAGTGGATCTTGCCTAGTGTTGATAAAATAAATGCCATTAAGAATTTTCCCTGACCTAGAGATAAGAAACAACTAAGGAGTTTCTTTGGATTGTGTGAATATTATAGGAGTTTTCTTCACGGACAAGCTTTAAATAGCCCAGCTTTAAGAGATTTGGGTAAACAAAATGTTAAGTGGGTGTGTTCCTCAGAATGTGAAAGAGATTTTCAGAAAAATAAAGATGAATTATGTCATGCCAATATCCTATATTATCAAGATTGGGATTTAGATTTTTGCCTTGCCACGGATAGTTCTGACTACGGTTTAGGAGTACATGTCTTCCAGGAAGTAGAAATCAATGGAGAACTGGATTCTAGGATTATTGCCTTTGCCAGTAGAAAACTACAACCAGTTGAGACTAGATACACAATCACTAAAAGGGAGGCCTTATCTATTGTGTGTGGTTTGACTAAGTTTAGGTACCTACTGATAGGTAGAAAAATTATTGTATATACGGACCATAAGGCTCTTTCATTTTTATTAGAGTTTAAATTAGTCCACAGTCGGTTAACCCGTTGGGCATTGGTTCTGCAAGAATACAATTTAGAGATTCAATATAGACCTGCTAGTCAAAATCAAGTTGCAGATGCTTTGTCACATCTACCGTTAGGTCTAGATTCCGAAAAGAGATGTCTAGGACCACAGACTGAGGTTAGAATTGCTTATCTAAAAGGAGTACCATATGAGACTGAGGTTAAGTATTCCTTGAGACAAATCAACGAGGAACAGGTCAAAGATGAAGCTATAGCAGAAGTAAAAACTAATCTTGATAACCCAGAACACAAAGATAAGCTTCAGAAATATTATACTTTGCATGGAGGAGTATTATTTAGAAGGATCAATGGAGATGGTTGGAAGTTATGGCTTCCAGAAAGTTTGGTTGAAAAAATTGTTTGGCATCACCACTATAGTTATGGGCATTATGGGCCATCCAAGTGTTACCGAGTGTTAAGGGAAGATACATATTTCAATAATATGAGAAAAAAAATTCCCAATCTATTAAAATCTTGTCAAGTGTGTCAATGAGCTAAAATAGATAGTGTTAAACGAGTGGGGAAAATTCAAAATATCATCCCAAGTGGTGTATTGGAATTAGTTTCTGCTGATGTGCTTGGCCCCCTACCCAGGTCTCGGAGAGGGGTGACCCAGATTTTAGTTTTATTTGATGTTTTTTCCAAGTTAGTTAAACTTTACCCTGTAAAGAAGTCTACGGCTAAAATTTTGATTAGAAAAGTGATTGATGAATATTGTCAGAAGGTTGGTAAACCTAGGAGGGTGCTTTCGGACAATGCCCCGCAATTCACTAGTAAAGTTTGGATAGAAAAACTCAAACAGGAAAGGATAGAGGTTGTGCATACTTCTGCTTATCATCCGCCAGGAAATCCCGCAGAACACCTAATGAGGGAAATAGGACGTTGGTTTAGGACATATTGCACAAACCAACACAGTACACCAACACATATGAAGTAGAAAATTTTGAAAATGTAATTAATTCTATACCTAGTGATACAACTGAAATACCATCCATTGAACTGATGTTTAAGAAACCGGCTAACAGATTAATTCAAGAATGTGTTATTTATTTTTTATGTATTTATCAATCTTGTTTCATGGATCCCTGCTAAGGAAGCACCTCTGGGATGTAAAACATGTCATGGTTAATATACATACATACAATATGAGTCATAATCATAGCAAAAAAACAATTATATGTTACAAAGAAAAATAAAGACAATAAAATAAAGATAAATTTTTACAACTGTGATTTGCAAAAGTCATATAGAATACAATTAATTGTTTTGTTCAAATTCTTGAAGGGAGTAGAAGGAGTTGCCAATAAGATAATCTCTCAGTTTTTCTTTAAATACATCTTTATTTTCTGCAAATTGTTTTATACCCTTGGGAAGTTTATTAAACAGATGTATACCAGAATAATTAACTCCTCTTTGTACTAATGACAGAGATGTTTGTGGTTTGTGCAAGTTATTTCTGCTTCTTGAATTGAGATTGTGTACCTGTGAATTAGAAGTAAACAGGTTACAATGATCTATGACAAAGCACATGAGAGAATATATATACTGAGAACTCATTGTAAGAACACCGAGTTTTTTAAAAAGTTGTCTGCAAGAAGTTCTTGGTTTTACCCTACACAACATCCTAATAGCTCTTTTCTGTTCTATGAAAACTTTTTTACTTTGTGAAGAGTTTCCACAAAAAATTATGCCATATGACATTACTGAATGAAAATATAAGGAGTAAACCTGTTTCGTTAATTCTAGATCTGCTGTTAGAGATAGTGTTCGTATTGCAAAGGTGGCACTACTTAACTTCTTCAATAGTGAAGTGATATGTTCATGCCAACAGGGTTTCTCATCTATTTTAACACCAAGGAATTTTATACTCTTTGTTTCTAATATTGTCTTATTTTTATAGTTTACTTGTAAATCTGGCTGTGCATAATTTTTAATTTAATTTAATTTAATTGCAATGGAGCACAGGCTCTGGTGGCAATTTCCCTACACACCCATCTTCCCCCTATCCTGCAACCACCTACATTTGCCCTCTACAAATTTTATCTTTAAATTCTTTCAAAGTTTTCAGTAAATTATTCATCATTTCTCTTTGTAACTCATTCCAATCCCTGACACTCTTACCTAAAAAAGAGAATCTTCCCACACCCTTGTGCCTGAAATCCAGTGCCAGCTTGTGGTCATGGTCATCTTTTCCCTTCCATGCACTACTTTTCATACCTATTACAATATCTTTACATGCCTCATCGCCAGTATATGCCCTGTACACTCCCATGACCCTCCTCATTCTCCTCCTGTCTTGCAATGAATCCCATTCCAGCTCCTATATCATATCCGTCACTGATTGCATTCAGCGATAATTTCCAGAAACAAATCTAGCAGCCCTTTTTTGCACCCTCTCCATCTCCTGTATTTGATATAATGTGTTTTTTCAAAATTTAGTTTTAATGAATTTGCCTTAAACCAATTTGCTACTTCACTAAGTACTTCATTTACATTAAATTCTAGATTGCTGTTTGGTGTTTTTCTCACAGTCAGGTTAGTGTCATCTGCAAATAAAACACTCTTAACTTTGTCAGATAAGTTTCCAGGAAGGTCACTGATATACAACAAAAAGAGGAGGGGTCCTAGGACAGAACCTTGTGGAATTCCATGTTTCAATTTTTCCCAGTCTGATGAAGCATCTTTGTTTATTTTAGTATCAAAAATGGACACTTTTTGCATTTGACTTTCCATGTATGATCTAAACCATTTACCTGTGATTCCATAAGTACCATAGTATTTTCATTTTTTTCGAAAGTAGTTCATGATTTACACAGTCAAATGCTTTTGCAAGATCACAAAATATTCCTACAGGGCTCATTTTATTATTAAGTTCCTCAAATGTGTTATTTAAAAATGAATATATAGCCATTTCTATAGATGATCCTTTTTGGAACCCAAATTGGGATTTAGTGAGGATATTATTTTGCGTAACATGTTTTATTACTCTACAATACATGACTTTTTCAAAAATCTTTGAGAATCCTGAAAGTAATGAAATGGGACAATAGTTATCTACACATGTTGATTCTCCTTTTTTAAACAACAGTTTTACAACTGCATATTTTAGTCTATTTGGAAACACACCTTGAATTAACAATTCATTACACATTAGTTTTCCTAATAGAAAGAGTTTCAACTATGAGGAAAAGTTAACTTTAGCTCTTAAAAATTTAAAGGAGAAGGCTATAAGGAGAAAGAAAAAACTGATGAAGGTCAAAAATGTACAGAATATAAAGTTGGTGACTTAGTGTTAGTTGAAGTCCATAGTAAATCATCAGCTTTGCGACAAGAGACTCGTAAGTTTAACCATTTATTTGAAGGCTCTTTCAGGGTAGAGTCAATACCTAGGAAAAACTCTTATGAGCTAATAGACCCTGAGAGTGGTAAATGTAAGGGTGTGTATAATGTTGAAGCCCTAAAACCTTTCTATGAATAAGTGGTCACTTATAAAAGGTGTCACATGTGTAAAAATCTAATTTTGTAAATAAGATTTTGTCAATTAATATATATAGATAGTTTGTTTGAGTACTTCAGTTCAGATGTAGATGTAATAAAATGTTTAAGATGTAAGCATTCCACTGTATAAAGCAATTTGTAACAGTTTTGAGTAGAGACTTTTGGTGTTTTCATGATGTTGTGACTTGCTACATTGCGGTGATAAATGATCAACTGTAAAATGTAAATAGACTGTTGCCATCAACAAGCAGACATCAAGTGTGTAAGTTTAAGTGAAAAATTAATTGTAACTTAAGGTGATGGCATTGAATGTTTGTTGTGTAAAACAGTAACTGAAAAAATGATTGGATCTGTAAAAAGACAATTATTGTAACCAAAATCAGTTTCATGAACTATGTATAGATGCTGTATGTAAGGAAAGCTTGTTTATGTACATTGTATAATTGTAAAAGTCATTATGGTTGATTGATTGTAATCTGTTTGTGTTGGCGTTATGTGTACATACAACCTGCTTAGATTCATGATGGATTCAATCAATAACTGTGTAAAATTAGGTGAATCCTGGGGAGGAGTTGTAACAGCCCCCATACCCAAACTTTAAATAGAATTGTATTTAATGATATATTTGTAGTGAGCTAAAGTTTGCTTCAATATGATCTGGTATATTTGTTTTGCAATTTCTTGTAAATCAGTGTATATAGACTTTATTTTATGAAAGGGAATTATTTAAAGACCATTTAATATGTTTAAGAACCAAATTGTGCAAGATAATTGCTTAAATGTGTGTAATTCCAAGTATTAATGCAAGTTACAATGTCTAAAGGACAATTTTCTACAGTTTAAAATGATTTCTGTAAATAATTTTGCTTTTAAATACCTTTAATTTCCATTTCTGACTATTTTGTAATGATGTTCAGTGATTATGTATTAATTCTGATTGTTTTTAATATGTTTAATTGTTTGAGTAGTTAATGTTCGAGAAATATCTCGCGGAAGCTTTTGAAGAATTCCAGAAATCTCGATAGAGCCTATATAAAGAAATTAGCAGAAGTACAGAGTTAGTTTACAGTTAGTTTTATACAGATTCACTTTGGAACTGCCAAAGATTGCATCAGTAGTATCTCTGGATTGTATCTTTGCATGTAAACAATATCGCTGACGTTGTTTAGAAAATAAACAAAAAATGTTAAACTGAACCTTATGGTGGACTACTTAATTAATTACTATATTAATTAAACCACCGAAGAACCTGACAACCTCCTTGAACAGAGTCCAGTTGGCGCGTCGATAGTTTAGCATCCATCGCTTGTCAGTGCCCTGCGGTGTACCTTCAGTGTTAAGTATGAGTGGCATGTGGTCTGAATCCAAATCGTTTACAACCTGTAGATAATGTGTGTGTGTTATATCCTTGAGGAGTGCTATATCTAAAACATCTGGATTTTGTCTCCGAGTGTGGGGGACAAACATCGGTTCGTTTGGCCCCAGTATAAGATAATTGTGCTCTAGTAAATGTTCATACAGCTTCCTGCTGTTAGTGTTTTGACTCTGCGAATTCCAACTACGATGTTTGGCATTTAGATCTCCAGCGACTTTTACTCTAGGTGCAGTATTTAGCAGCCTACTGATATCACATGTGCTAATATTCTTGGGCCTATTGTAGACTGCGATAAGATTAGTGTATGTTCCGTTAAACCAGATTTTCACGACTGTGGCATCAAAACTCTCTAGCTTGGGAAGCACTACGTTTGATTGCTCTATGTCCATGTGTATAATCACGGCTGTGCCTCCACCCCCTGTTCCGTTTTGCCTGTCAGTATGGTGCACACAGTATTGGCTCGTGTGGAAGTTATCTTTTGCGCCTAGGTGTGTCTCATTTATAAGAGCAATACGGAGACCATGCGGCTCCATAAACACCACCAATTCCGCTTTTTCGCTTTTCAGTCCGCAAGCATTCCAGAAGAGGATACTTGTATTCAGAGGAATGGTTTGTCAGGCATTTTTTGGTTTTTGGACGGACAAGAGGCTAATCTCGATTACAGTCCAACTTCCCCTATCTGGGGGGGGGGGGGTAGTTTTCAGGATCTGCAGTGGGGTAAGAGGACAGGATTGACCTACAGATCATCTTCCCCCATCTTGGGGAGTGTCCAGGCGCTGCAGCAAGGTAGTGTGTAGAGTCAGGATTACAGTCCATCTCCCCCTATTAAGGGGAGTGTCCAGGAACTGTAGTAAGGGTCTTAGGACTTTAGGCAGCAGCGGATTAGGGGTGTGAGACATTGCTGGTGCCTAGGACGGACATGAGGCAGTTTTGGAATACAGTCCATCTCCCCCCATCTGAGAGAGTGGTTAGGAGCTGCAAGGGGGCACTGACGAATTTCGGGATGAATGTTGCCAGAGAGAGGTCAACGGAGGGGAACATGGGGCGAAGGAGATCCTCTATTGTATTACGAATTGTTGTGAAAAAAATTTAGTGCGGGCTGAGTGTGTGTCAGCTCCGCAGGGGTAGTTGGACCCTGTGGAAGTATTGAGTTTGCTTCTGAATCAGCGCGGGTCGGCGCAGGCTCTCCGACTACGCAGTGGCCGGGCTAGCCTGGTTGGTGTGGGCGGCTACGTCAGATCCCGCCGGTACACGCTCTACCGACTCCTCGATGGCCGGAGCCGCCTGGCCGTCGGGAGCAATCACACCATCGTTCACTGCCGTGTGCCCAGTCGCCCCCTCAGCGGCCGTGGCCACCGGGCCATCGGGAGCAACCATAGCGACCGTTGCTTCCTCGGCGGGAGGGGTTGCCTGGCTCCCAGCGTTACTAGTGCGTCTCCCGGTATTTTTAGAACGCTGGGATTTGGGTTGTGATGAGGCAGCTGTAGGCGTGCAGAGCCAGCTGTTTGGAGCTCTGCAACCTCTGTTGTGGTAGATGTTGTTTGCGATCATTGGAGTGCGGTTGACGTTTCTTTCTGTGTGGGTTGCACCGTGTTCGTGATCGCATTCGAAGCCGCAACACTGAAGGACACATTACTTCTAAGGTGGGCCGGGTTCTGTATCACTTTGCGTTGGTTTCTTGTGGACAATTGTTGTGTCTGTGGTTGTGATCCCCCTTTTGCATTCTTTGTATTTCGCCGGCTAGAGCCAGTTTGTACTCGGGGCAGCTTCTGTAATTGCTAGGATGACCTTCCCCACAATTAACGCATTTACGTTCGTCTGGCATCCTAGCTTTGCATGTATGTGTGGCATGATTGCCGGCAAATTTGCGATAGCGGGGTGCCGCAAAGCTCCGGTCAGTGGCATGTCCATACCGCTGACATTTATGACAGACAAGGAGTGTGTTTGGAGGCTCATACTTTTCCACTTTTATCACCATGTAGAGCAGGCGCTTGGCCTTCTCAAACATGAGTGATCCGGCCGAGTCTTGCAACTCGACCAGATAGAGAGACAGTGGAGCCTTTGTCTACGTTCCTCTTATTTGGCTGACCTTCTTGGCAGCCCAGCCATTGCCAAGAAGCACTTCCATAACACTGTCGGGAGGGGTGGTAGGATGTATTCCTCTGACTACATATAGCTGTGTCCTTTCGGTTTCCAGCCTAAAAGTGTGGTGTTTGATTTTCTCCTCTCTGAGTTACCTGAGGAGTTTCTTGTAGTCTTCATTCATGGACACGTACAGTGCCATGTACTGCCCTGCGAGCTTGGTGTGGTACTGCACAGGGTTGTATTTCCGAATGAATGAAGAGTTTATGCGATGTTGTTGTGGCTGTCGGGGCAGTATTTTGTTTTGGGTCAGTTTCTGCAGGTGCTGCGGGAGTCGCTTTCACGCTCTCGTCAGCTGCTGCCTGTTTGGGCTGAGGCCCTTTTTTGGCCTAAACTCAAGGATTGGGGATTGCGCCTGTGGTACATTTTCATTGAGAAGACTCGTGTGCAGCTTGTACGACACACTGACATCAACAGGCTTCCCTTGACTGTCGTTGGCAGACACAGCAAAGCCGAACTGCTGAATGTCCTCGCACCTCTGGGTGCTTGTCTGCAGGCCACCAGGCATGGCTGGGTCTGCCATCCTGGTGGAGAAAACAACTGCCTGCATCTGACAACTTTGCTTTCGGTCTGACCTTTGCTTTCCCTGAAGGCAGGCAGTCGCAGGAAGTTACCCTAAGAAGGGGGGATCCTAGCTTCTAATCGGCACAAGAGAGAGCGGAGGAAGAGCAGTCCTAGAGCACGTGCAGTTATCCCATGTGAAGGGCCCATTGGTACTCAAATTACTCTATAAAGAATGGATGATTCCAACTGGGGAGATTAGGACAAAGCCCAATGTCTAGGCAGTGACCCACAGGTTACTGCTTAAGCTGGTTAGGGAGTGTGTTGATCTGTCCCTTAGTTCTCACCACAAGGTATCAAGGCCAGAAACAACCGAACAGCCACTAATCAACTTGTAGGAGTAGTTGGCTCTGCTGTGGAAGCGCAGGCAGCTAGGTCGCTACTCGAGACCGAAGTTCTGAACCTGCTGCCATTCGCTCGTACTTCCCGCTTCCTGCTTGTGGTCCTCTCCAGTCGGCTCATTCCAATCCCTGACACCCTTACCTAAAAAAGAGAATCTTTCCACACCCTTGTGCCTGAAATCAAGTGCCAGCTTGTGGTCATGGTCATCTTTTCCCTTCAATGCACTACTTTTTATACCTGCTCCAATATCTTTCCATGATTCATCACCAGTATACGCCCTGTACACTCCCATGACCTCCTGTCTTCCAATGAATCCCATTCAGCTCCTTTATCAAATCTGACACTGTTTGCATTCTGCAATAATTTCCAGAAACAAATCTAGCAGCCCTTTTTTGCACCCTCTCCATCTCCTGTATTTGATACGTAAAATGAGGGTCCCATACTACCCTACCATATTCCAGCAATGGTCTAACCAAAGTTTTGTTCCCCAACTCCCTCACTTCTCTTGTATATCCCCTCATCACTCTCTCCAATAAGTGCAGAATTTTGAAACCTTTTCCTACCACCTGTCCAATGTGTCCTGCCCAGTTAAGATTGTTATCAAATGTAATGCCAAGATATTTACATTTCAAGTCTTCAGTAAGCAATTCTTTCCCCACCTTATATTCATAATTAACCTTTTGTTTTCTATTTGTGTATCTAATAAGCTGACTCTTCTTTGTATTTATCTTCATCACATGTTTACCAACCCAACTTGATATACTGTCCAGATCACGCTGCAACTGTCTACAATCCTCAACAGTTTTGATCCTTTTATATAGCATTATGTCGTCTGAAAACAATCTAATTTCAGATCATAAACAATCAACACAATTATTCATTAGAATAATGAATAGCAATGGTCCCAATACACTACCCTGCAGCACTCCCATTTTTACTTCCACTTCTTTTGATACTACATTTCCTACCCTAGCTTTCTGTTTTCACCTTTTCAAAATTCTTCTACGCAGCAAATCACTTTGTCATCCACTCCAATAGTTTTTACCTTATTTACCACCATTTTATGGCTCATTCTGTCAAACGCCAACTGAGATTCACATGAATATCCTTGCCTGAACCCATGTTGCCTACTTGAAAACCACTTACATTCCTTACATATATTTCTGATGTGTTTGAATATCAGTCTTTCCATTAATTTACATACCACTGATGTCAAACTGATTGACCTGTAATTCACAACTCTATTTCTCACCCCTCCTTTATGTACAGGTACTACTATTACACTTTTCTAGTCCTGTGGTAAGCAGCAAGTATCCAGACTCAAATTAAATAGTATTTCAAGATAAGGTACAATGTCACATCTGGCTATCTTTGATATCTGTAGTAATATTATCTACACCAGCCCCTTTATGTTTTTTCAGCTTTCTTATTTCCTTCATGATTTCCTCATGATGAATATCAAATTTTTTACTATCTTCATTTTAATTGTGTTATTAAGCTCGTTCTCTGAATTAGACCCTCGCGTTTCTGATTCCTTGTCCCTAATGTTTTCACTAAACCAGTTACATAAAATCTCTGCCTTTTTCAAATCCTCAGTAACTTCTTCCCCATCCTTATCTATAAGTGGCTCTACACCTTCCCTTCCTCTCAGTTTCCTGATATAGCCATAGAAGTTTCTAGATGCATCAGTCACTGGTCCTCCTGCACTGAAAATACTCTTCATAAACCCATCTTTAGCCACATTCTTTGCTGTTATTAAGTCCTTGTTTAGTTATTTTAAATATTCCCTACTACCCTGCTGTCTCTTAACTCTGTTATGTTTCTTCTTACCAACCTCTTTAACCTCCTTACTTCCCTATTATAGTATATAGGTTCTCTACTTCTCTTTATTTTCTGCCTTGGAATAAATTTTTCTTCTCCCATTGTTATTATCTCCTTGAACTTTTCCCACCTTGACTCTACTGTACTTGTCCCTTCCTTCCATTTGCTGAATTGTTCTCTGAAATATCTCTTCAAATTTGAAACCTGTGCCTTTTTATAATTGTACCTGTTTCCCCCTTCAATTTTGGCTGCCGGTTTACTGAATCCTCTAATATCCATCTGAACTGCGTCATGATCACTTATTCCTTCAGTTACTTGACATCCCACAAGGTTTTCATCGGGCTTAATTAGAAATATATCCAAAATATTTTGTCCCCTAGTGTTTTGCTCAACCACTTGTGTAAATCCTCCTTCCCTTATTAAGATATTTGCAAATATTTGTTCCATTGTGTTATTTATCTTATTTCCTTCCCAGTTTACACCTGGTAAATTTAAATCCCCACCAATCATGATCATTCTATTCTCATGTTCGTGCCAACTGAGTTTCTCATCTATTTCAATACCAAGGGATTTTATACTCTTTGTTTCTAAGATTGAGTTATTTTTATAACTTACTTGTAAATCCGGCTGTGCATAATTTTTTGTTTTAAACCTAATATAATGTGAGATTTTTCTTCAAAATTTAATTTTTATGAATTTCTCATAAACCAATTCACTAAGTACTTTATTTACATTAAATACTAGATTGCTGTTTGGTGTTTTTCTCAGTCAGGTTAGTGTAATCTGCAAATAAAACACTCTTAACTTTGTCAGATAAGTTTCCAGAAAGGTCATTGATGTATAACAAAAAGAGGAGGGGTCCTAGGAACGAGCCTTGCGGAATTCTATGTTTTATTTTCTCACAGACTGATGAGACATCTTTATTTATTTTAGAATCAAAAATGGAAACATTTTGCATTCGACTTTCCATGTATGATTTAAACATTTACCTACTGTTCCACAAATACCATAGTAATCCATTTTTTTCCAAAGTAATTCATGATTTACACAGTCAAATGCTTTTGCAAGATCATAAAATATTCATGCAGGGCTCATTTTATTATCCAGTTCCTCAAATATGGTATTATAAATGAATATATAGCCATTTCTATTGATGATTTTTTTTGGAACCGAAATTGTGAATTAGCGAGGATATTATATTGTGAAATATATTTTATTTCTCTACGATACATGACTTTTTCAAAAATGTTTGAGAATCTGGAAAGTAATGAAATGGGATGATAGTTATATACACATGTTGTTTCTCCTTTTTTAAACAACGATTTTACAACTGCATATTTTAGTCTGTTTGGAAACACACCTTGCATTAAAGATTCATTAACAATTTGGGCAAGTACATGATTGATACAATCTGAACATCTTTTCAGTAATTTACTGGAAACATTGTCATAGCTGGAAGAATTGTTTGGTTTTAATTGTTTCATGAGTTTGTTTATTTCTGAGACTTACTGATGGAAATTGCATCTCCACAAATCTATTTGGGAAATCAGTATGAAGAAACCTTAGGGCACTATGTGGGGAATGCCTAGTTTCTCTACAACTTAAGGAAAATGATTACGAAGGCTTCCGCGGTCACTGTATGTATTATCTTGGTTCTCTGGGTGGAGCCGCGTCAATTTATTAAAACCTACCGGAGAACCAAGATAATACTAAAGTAAAATGTTTGTTAAATATTTCACAAACTTCCCCTACTCCACTATGCACAGATTAATTTTGTACTATTTTTATGTCTTTAGAGTGATTTACAGAGTTTCCTGTTTCAGTTTTTATTATATTCCATATAGTTTTCATCTTATTTTTCTCTGATATATACCTGTTCCTTGCCTTTCTTATTACATTTTTTAGTATTTTAGAATATAGTTTATAATGAGCTTTCAGTTATAATTATCTGATTCTCTTACTTTTTAAGTAAAGGTCCCTTTTCGTTTTACTAAATACTCTAATACCCTTTGTTATCCATCCCTTACCCAATTCACAGTTTTTAAAAAAAAAAAAAAAAAAAAAAAAAAAAAAAAAAAAAACTTTATTGGAAATGTGTTAGAAATATTTTTTTTAATATTGGAATCAAATTTTGCATTAATACCCTGTGCAGTGTACACTTCTGACCATTGTTCATTATTTAAGGCTCTATGAAATGTTTTATATTGTTTTCATTAATATTTCTTCTATATCCCAGCTTTTCTTTATCTGTTTAACAGTGTTTCTGGACTTGATACATTACAGCTGGGCATCATGATCTGAGATACCATTTATTACTGAAAGTATGTTGTAATTACTATACTGAGAAATATCCATAAAAAATTATCAATTGCTGTCCTGTTATTATTTTGTATTCTTGTAGGGAAATTTACAAGTGCCATTAAGTTAAAATAGAACATCAAGGCTTCCATATCTAGCCTCCCATTGCTGTGATTAAGAAAGTCAACATCAAAATCTCCACATGAAACTATTTGTTTGTTATTTGTGAAACATAGTAGCAAAGACTCTAACTGAGATAAAAACAGTCTAATATTTCCTGAGGGGACCCTGTAAATTGCTATTACTATGAGCTCTTCCTTACCATATTCTAGTTTAGTAACAAAGCATCCAAAGTGTTGTTAATGAATTAAAAAATAAGATTAATACGGTAAAATCAGATAACATTCATAGCATGATACACAGAAGTGACAATAAACAAAGGGCATTATGAAAATTTTTAATGGGGAGAAGGTGAAAAATCAGATTATGAAACAGGATCAAATCATTAAGCAGATTGTGTATAATGAGGATGCAGTAGGTGATTCTAGACAAATTGCATGCGTATTAAACAAACATTATATAGCAGAAAAACTAACTAACAGCCACAATAATAGAACTCTATTTAAAGAAAAAGTGAGAAATTATCTTATTGGCAACTCCTTCCAATGCAGTCAAGAATTTGAACAAAATAATTAATTGTATTCAATATGACCTTTTGCAAAACTAAGTTGTAAAATGTTTCTTTGTTCTCTTTATTTGTCTTTGTAACATATGATTGTTTTAACTATGACTATGACTCATATTGTATGTATGTGTATTAACTAAGACATGTTTCAAATCTGAAATGTCCTTCCTAACCAGGGATTGATGAAAAACATTGATAAATGAATAACAAGTCAATTTCGGGCCCGGGGTAAAATGGGTGACCTTTTTTTTTAGCTCTACAAAATGGCCAGGCGACAATGGGCGTATTCTTGGCTTCATGGACTGAGGGCCCCTATAGTCGGTGATCGGGCCCTCCATCAGCCGGCGGGGCCCGGGTACTTTTGACCCACTTACCCCCCCTTCCCCCCTAACGCCAGCCCTGTTTCTTAGTCCAACTACAGAAGAATAAATAAGTAAAATTATAAAGTCATTAAAGATGAAAACATCTACATGAACTGATGAGATATCCAATATGCTTATAAAAGAATGTAATAGTTATCTCTTACAACCATCAGTACACATAATAAATCATTCATTTACAAGTGGAAGTTATACCTGTATTCAAGGAAGGGGAAAGGTAGAAGCAAACAATTACAGACAGCTGTCACTAATCTCTTATATTTCAAATTTTTTTGAGGAAGCAATGGAGCAGAGGCTTATCGACTTCCTTAATAAGCACAATGTAATTGCAGATGCTATTATTATCTAATCATACACATCAAATACACAGTTAAATACATTGTACAAATTAACAGCTTTAAACTTTGCAACCTCAAGTGCATTCGGTGTTGCTCGATACAGGTCATCTTTGTTGCAGGATGATGGGCACATAGGGCACTCGAGCATATGTTTCATTGTTTGGTCTCACCACATTCGCACTTAATACTGGTAGCATCAGTATAACCCCATTTCCCTAGGAAGTACAGGTCTGCAGAAACAGCAATTAAATGTCTGTAGATATGGTTAGAAAAAAATCCTTGGATGATGGAGAGAACATAACAGCAGTACTTATAGATCTGACAAAAGCCTTTGGCACAATCATCAAAGGCTACTCAACAAATTAGAAAAATTGGAAATAAGAGGTAAGGTCATATCTGGCAAATAGAAAACAATTTACGATTATAAAAAGCAACAAAGACTTTAAAAATGTAACATCGAACATTCTCACTACAAAGGCAGGAGTCCCACAGGGCTCATTGCTGGGGCCTCTGTTGTTCAATCTGTATGTAATAATGAAAATTGATAAATTGTGATATGAAAATATTCCTACACACCCTTCCTTCTCCCTTCATCCTCCAACCTACTTTTGCCCTCAACCAATTTTTACTTTAAATTATTTCAGTGTTTTTGGTAAATTATTCATCACCTCCCCTGGCAACTTATTCCTGTCCCTTACACCCTTTCCTATAAACGAAAATTTTCCCTTACCCTTATGCCTGAAATCAAGTACCAGCTTGTGGTCATGGTCATCTTTACCCTTCCAAGGAACTCTCTTAATTTTCCCACCAATAACTTTCCACGCTTCATCACCAATTTAGGCCTTGTACATTCCCATGACTCTCTTCACTCTCCATCTATCCTCCAATGAATCCCACTCCAGCTCCTTTTTCATATTAGTTACCAATTGTGTTTTTCGGTAATTTCCAAAGAGAAATCAAGCAGCCCTTCTCTGCACTCCCTACAACTCCTGTACTTGATACCCTTACATGTGGGTCCCATAATACACCACTATATTCCAGCAGTGGTCTGACCAGAGTTTTGTAACCAAATTCCTTTACTTATCATCACTCTTTCCAACAGGTGAAATATTTTGAAACCCTTCCCCACTACCTGTCCAGTGTGTCCTGCCCAGTTAAGTCTTCTATCATATGTTATGCCAAGGAATTTACATTTTAAGTCACCCCCATTTTACAATAATAATCAACTGTGTGAGATCACTTTTAAGAACTTTATTATTTGACGAATTACACAAATATTTGGTCGTCGAGTTATTGGCAAATACCAATCGCTGCCCTGCTGAGCATGGCACATATAGAAATTTGCTCAGCTGCAGTCAGCCCTTTACTGTTGACACCTCAGACTGAGGCGACTTGAGAAGTACAAGCTAGGAAGTAGGGGCTTTTACTGTAGGACAGTCACAGAGTACAGTCAGTACAGTTAGAGTAGCCACCTGTTAGGAGACTGCCATCCTCCCACTTACTTCCCAACCGAGATGACCATTTGCCTACAGCTGACTATTCCAGTTTGCACTCATAGAGCCACTAATTACCGTGTTGGAGCTTAAATAATTCAGCGGCAGTTGTAATCTAATTTGCGGCACATTATCAATTGTATTACTTAGTCTTTGATGCCAATAAATTGGTTCCATTGTGATTCTCGTCTTCCTTCATGTAGTTAGAACTTGAATCAATTTCTAACTTTTGGTCTGTGGTCACAATCCACAGTGGGGGAGGGGCTTGAGCAGATTATGATTTGGGGAGAGGCTTTAGTTGGTTTTGTTTGGGGGGGGGGCTTGAGCGAATTTCATTTGGGGGGGGCCTCGAGTCTCAAAAATTACGAATGTTGGAGGTGGACCTAAAAACTTTTGGAGGGGGGGCTTGAGCCCCCTTGCCCCCCCTGGATCTACCACTGCAGACAAGCATAAAAAATTAGGTATGTACGTAGCATTTAATTCATTTATGTGAACTAGCAATTCATCCTCTTTGTTTGATAACCTTATGATATTACACAGACGGAAAAAAAAATCCCAACACCAAGAAAGACTTGTGTTAGATAAACGAAATTTGGTAGGCGTGTTTATACATCTGAAAGATGACATCGATTCAAATTTCGCGCTTCGCGCATAAGTGTGGCGCTAGTAGCGCTACTCAGAGCTTGCAAATCAGGTTTGCTTTAAATACGCGCTGTAAAGTTTGTGAACGTTATTTACCGCTGAGATTTGACATAGTGAGTTGATGTTAGCCAAGAATGCCTTTAAGAAGACGAAGAAGCCATTATCAACAGCTCACCGAGTTTGAACGAGGTCGTGTAATAGGGCTACGAGAAGGTGGATTTTCTTTTCGCGATATTGCAGAAAGACTTGGCCGGAATGTATCCACTGTGCATGATTGTTGGGTGCAGTGGTCAAGGGATGGTACTGCCTCAAGAAGACCGGGTTCCGGGAGGCCACGTGGCACTACTGAGAGGGAAGACCGCCGTATTCGGCGTACAGCTGTGGCGCATCGTACTGCGTCTGCGGCAGAAATTCGAGCTGCAGTTGGTACCACAGTGACACAACGAACTGTTAGAAATCGGTTACTTCAAGGACAGCTCCGAGCCAGGCGCCCTGTAGCGTGCATTCCACTGACTACAAGCCATCGCCGTTTGCGACTCCAGTGGTGTCAAGCCAGAGCTCATTGGAGGACGGAGTGGAGATCTGTTGTGTTTTCTGATGAAAGCAGGTTCTGCCTTGGTGCCAGTGATGGCCGAGTGTTGGTCAGAAGGAGGCCAGGGGAACGCCTGCAACCAAACTGTCTGCGGCCTAGACACACTGGACCTACACCTGGAGTCATGGTCTGGGGAGCAATTTCCTATGACAGCAGGAGCACTCTTGTGGTTATACCAAACACACTGACTGCAAATTTGTACGTCAGTCTGGTAATTCAACCTGTAGTGCTGCCATTCATGAACAGCATTCAAGGGGGAGTTTTTCAACAGGATAACGCCGCCCTCATACCGCTGTTGTCTTGCAACGTGCTCTACAGAGTGTCGACATGTTACCTTGGCCTGCGAGATCACCAGATCTGTCTCCAATTGAACACGTATGGGATATCATTGGACGACAACTCCAGCATCATCCACAGCCAGCACTGACCGTCCCAGTATTGACAGCACAAGTACAACAAGCATGGAACTCCATACCACAAAGTGACATTCGAAACCTGTATGACACAATGCATTCACGTTTGCAGGCTTGCATTCAAAATTCTGGAGGTTACACCGGCTATTAATTTAACAGTATTTCACATTTGAAATGCATTTTCTTGAGCTTAAATTAACCTGTGATCTTGAAAATTTAATCAATTAAACATGTTAACTTGACAAATGCATTGTCCAAATTTCATTACTCTACAATAATTTTTTCTTGGTGTTGGGATTTTTTTTTCCGTCTGTGTATGATGTAATAAATTAATCCATACCCAACTTTTAATTTTGGTATCTGAAAAGTCATTACTGTTTAAACTAATTTCTGTTAAAACTTTCAGCCTAATGCTTGACCATAAGCTAAAGGAAGGGGCTAACACCATTAATGACAAGAATCCTTTCATGAATTAAACGTCTGGCTATCAAACCTAAGAGAACCCATTCCCTCTACTATTGAGGTGTAGGCCATGCCTATTATAATCTCACCTATCAATAAATCTACACAGATTCGGATTATGACAGTGCGGGACCAGTAGCAAATGTGAAGAAGGGCCCTTGGTTTTCACCGTCTGGGGCAGTAGGAGAGTTAAAGAAGGCGCAGGACTCCCCAAGAAGGAGCCCACAAGGTATGGGGTCTGTAGCATTTGCTAACTCCTACTACATGGTTAATCCGTTACTGCATCTACAGGTAACAAGCCCATGACATAGTCGATATCAGATATAAGAAGCCATTCCAGCTCAAGATACATTTGCCTCACAGCAGAGTTAATCTGTGGCCTATCATAGCATCTCAGGACTGACATCATACTGACTCGAGTGTGGCACGTTGCTTTTGCTGCTGTTTTCTCCAAATCATCTCTACTACTGTAACTATCATCTCTGTCCAGACTCCTCCCACTATAACTACATGATCCTGATCTGTGAACAGTGGCGGATCCAGGGGGGCTAGGGGGCTGAAGCCCCCCCCCCCCCCCAAACCAAAATCCTGGATCCGCTACTGTCTGTGAACACCTTATATAAATAATCTACATCTTAAATGTTGAGTCATTATGTATACTGTATTAATTAACAGGCCTAAGTTACAATTAAGTATTTATAAAACTTGGGTAATTATGAAGAAAAGTTTGTTTTTCCCTTATAGTCTTTAGCTGTTAAAATAGAGTTACCATATTTTTCCTTATCTGTGTATATATAATAAGCAATGTATGTATGGGTGACAACTGTAGGCTAAACAACTACTAAATCGATTTTCACACGGTCTTTTGCATAATGGTCAGAGTTGTCAGGAGAAGGATTAAAGCTAATGAAATCATCGATCAGACCATTAGAATAAAACTGGCTATGTTGTGCATTAATTTATGAGCGTCTGTGGGTACACTTGATGCCGTGTACAAATCTCCCCACTACCCCGCCACACGGAATTGAAGTCGAAAAAAATGCACCGTTTCTGAGATAGATGCCGCAGAACGAATTTCCCGTAAACTTTTTTCTCTTGGTCCAGGCCGAATTTCAACCTAACCATGACCACTATCACAAAATGAATCTGTTCAGGTTGATATGAACCCTGCGCCAATAATTGTTGTGTAATTTTTGCAGTGGTGCTACACTCGATGAACATATTGTTATTGTGACATCACTTCTGCGTGCTGGGGTGGTTGGGAGTTTTGTGCACGGCATCGAGTGTACCCTCAGATGCTTGTGATTTATAGCAGCATTCACCCATGGAGGAAGGAAGATCTTCCTTCTTCCATGCATTCACCAACATGTCTATACAGTTCAGGTTATACTGTGGTCCAGGGTTCATTCACCACACTATGGTCTAAGTTACCATTTTATTTTTTTGCAAAAAAAAAAAAAAATATGCTCTTGTCGCGAACTGATCAGATGCTTGGAACAGAAAACGGTTTTATTTATTTATGGTGCAATGAAGCCTGGACCACAGTTACGACGGCAGATTGGCCGATTTATACCAGCATTCACGCAACGTATCTATACAGTTGTGGTCCAGGGTTCATTCAACACACATTACGGTCTAAATTCCAGTTTTTTTTTTGATGCTTTTTTTTAGCGAACTGATTAGATGCTGGGAATGGAAAAGTTTTTATTATTATTCTTTTTCGATTTATGGTGCAATGAAGCCTGGACCACAGTAACGACGGCAGATTGGCCGATTTATAGCGGCATCAACGCAACGTCTCTACAGTTAGGATACACTATGTTCCAGGGTTCATTCGCCACACATTACCGTTCAAATTCTGTTTTTTTATTTATTTATTTGTTTAAATTTCGGTTATTCTTCAACGTTGCTATTGTATGAACAAAACATTAAAACGTCAATTCACACTGTAGCAATATGGAATTAGATACTCACAGATATTTTACTTAATGGAGTTAATGGAGTTGAAAATTTTCTCTCCAGTTTTGCTGAACATGGTTCTTCTGCATAATGATGTCTAGAGGTTGCGAATTTTATCAGCTGTTTTGCAAAACGTTGTTCTTTTGTATGTCTACAAGTTGTGACTTCAATTTGCTTCCTTTGTGAAAAAATTGTGGCTCTGAAAAGAGCCCTTTATTGTAAAGTTGTTTGCTGTATGGTGCAAAAGGAAGAGGAAATACTAAACCGGGAACAGGTATTCGAGAAAGAATGAGGTGGTTGGATGGCGTAAATGTTTACACAAGGGGGTATTGCTTCCAAAGGCATGGTATAAAATTTGTGAAGGCATGCCTTGGCACAAAGTGGTTTCGCCGCATAAACTCCTCCATATAAGTCGGAAACTGTTCTTTCGAGGTTCCATACTGGAATTTTACTTTCTGTTTCACTCTTGACCAGAGACTTTTAACTCCTTGCATAGCTATGTATTTCTGGATTGTCTGTAGCCACAAAGTTTTCCTTGTATATGACGAAATCATTGTTCCAGGTAGAATATACTTCCTAATGTGATTAAACAACAGAGACAATAACAATGTTTTCTCTGTCCTATCTGGTACTTGATTAAATACATCTACAATGCTACCAACGGAAGCTGTTCTGGAAGAAATCCTAATGTCATTAGCGTCTCCATGGGTCGAGCACTCTGTTCCACCAAAGGATAACAATGATAACAACTACTGCAAATTTCTTACACAACCATACGTTGTTGAAGAACTTAACCGGGCATTAGCTGGAGGCAAAGGGACAGCCCCCGGGCCCGATAACATCGCCAATCCAATGCTTGCCAATCTACATTCCACTCCCAAACTGTTTCTCTTGGAGATACTAAACCAAGTCTGGTCAAACAGCATAGAAATAACAGAAATGAAGACAGCAAGAATAGTAGCAGTAAAGAAACCATCCTTGAGTCCTGACAAACCAACATCCTATAGGCCAATCACATTACTATCGCGTGTGTACAAATGTCTAGAAAAAATTATCAAATCACGGTTTGAATGGTGGTTTGAAAATCACTCGCTTCTACCACGTCTTCAATTGGGTATCAGGAAAGGCACAGGAACTACAGAAACACTTGCCCACTAGCTGGTCGACACTCAGCTATCTCTTAGTAGAAACAAATACATGGTTGCGGTGTTCATTGACTTAAAAAACGCATATGACAACGTAGTATTGCCCATACTGGTGAAGAAGATGATAAAAATCGGGGTGCCCCGAAGATTTGCGATACGATTGTACAAACTACTGAGTAATAGGTGGCTAATTGTCAAGAAAACGGAAAAGTTTTGGGTCTCCGACGTGTTAATAAAGTGCTGCCCCAAGGATTGATCCTGGCCCTGTTCCTGTTCAATATTTACACGGCTGACTTGCATCTGATAACCCAAGGAGAAGCAACACTATTACAGTATGCAGACGACCTTTGCATTTATACAGAAGCGGACTCAATCGGGGAGTGTATAAGAAGCCTAAGCAGGACACTACAAAGACTACAAATCTGGCTTTTGAACAATGGTATGGAGATATCCACTCACAAAACAGCCGCCTGCATCTTTACAAGACATAGAATACCTACCTTCACAAGCATAAAAATTGGTCCGTATACCTGCCCAGTTAATTGCTCTTCAACCCTACTGCAGGTAAATTATCGATTCCGTATGCCTTCCGATTCTTCATCTCCTTCAGAGCCTTTTCTACCTCTGTCTCTAGGATCTCATACCCCTGTTACCTGTACCTCTTCTTCAATTTTACTTGGTATTTGATCTCCCTTATAAAAGCATTTAATATATTCTTGCGACCTTCTCAGCACCTCGTGTGGTTCTTTGACTAATGTGCATCTTCTCTTTCTATTTCAATGTTCTTCTTGTTTATCTTACTTTCAAAGGCTCAGAAGCCATTTTGTACATCATTTCATATTTTCCCTCTTTCTCCAATTTTTCTATTTCCTCGCATTTCTCTTTCATCCATATTTCTCTTGCTTGTTCAGTTTCTATTCTTAGATCATTGTTTAGTTTCCTGTACCTCTTTCTTCAATACAATACAAATACAATACATTCATTTTCCATTGATCCCAATATAAGAGACTGGCTCTGTGGGATGTGGAAAGTTGTCAATTTACAGATAAACAGTTGCATAACAAAATAATAAGTACACCACTAGATGTACAGTCATAGTATACATGGTACATTAAACACTTCCATTACAAAATAATACATACACCAGAAGATGTACAGTCATAGGATATATGGTACATTAAAAAAAAAAATTAACAAAATAATACATACACCACAAGATGTACAGTCGTAACATATATGGTACTATAAACAATTACATAACAAACTAAATACATACACCAGGAGATGTACAGTCATAGCATACATGGTAAATTAATTATTTGAACTATCTTTACACAAGATACTGGCAGTTATTTTTAAGAGACCTTAGAAATAAATTCTTTGACAGAGTAGAAGGAGTTGTCAATTAAAAATTCTTTCAATTTTTTCCTGAATTTATTCTTATCATCTACTAGACATTTAATATGTGTTGGGAGCATATTGAAGATATGTATCCCTGAATATCGGACCCCTTTTTGAACAAATGACAATGACTTGTAAGTCTTGTGAAGATCATTTTTACTTCTAGTGCCGTAGTTGTGTATTTTACTATTTGTTTCAAACAAAGTATAATTTGTGACTACAAAGGACATTAATGTGTATATATATTCAGATGCTAATGTTAAAATCCCTAACTTCTTGAACAGCTCTCTACATGAAGTTCTATTGCTAACCCCACACATTATTCTTATTACACGCTTTTGGGCTCTGAACACTTTATCTCTATGGGTAGAATTGCCCCAGAATATTATTCCATGTGACAATAAGGAGTGAAAATAAGCAAAATAAACTAGCTGCCTCATACGGAGATCACCTAAAGCTGAAATTGTACGAATTGCAAACGTGGCTGCTCCCAATCGCTTTAGTAAGTCAGAAACATGTACTTTCCAATTTAAATTATGATCAATACACAAACCTAGAAATTTCACACTATCTACCTCTTGAATGGACTGGCCTGCAAATTTTATGTCTATGTCAGGTGTTACTCTGTGTGATGTACTGAATTGCATATACTGAGTTTTATCAAAGTTTAAAGACAAGCCATTAGCTGTAAACCATTTATTAATCAGTTCAAAGACATAATTTGAAATATATTCTGTAGATAAATCTGGAGTGTTTTTAATTCCTATGTTTGTGTCATCTGCAAATTGGACAAATTTTGAGTTTTTAGATGAAACACAGGGTAGATCATTTATATATATTAAAAACAATAGTGGCCCCAATATAGAACCCTGAGGTACTCCACATCTGATTAATTTCCACTCAGAAAACAGTGGACCTTTTAAGGCAGCCTTAAAATTCTCCATTGACACTTTCTGTTTTCTATTTAGAAGGTAAGAACTAAGCCATTTATTAACAATGCCATCTATACCATAATACTTAAGTTTCTGTATCAGAATTTTATGATCTACACAGTCAAATGCTTTAGATAAGTCACAAAAAATTCCCACGGGAATTAATTTATCATTTATTCCTTCTAAAATATTGTCAGTGAATGCAAATATAGCTTGTTCTGTTGAATGACCCTTTTGAAAACCAAATTGTGATTTAGTTAGAATATTATTATTTTTTAGATGTTCATAAACTCTATTGTACATTGCTTTCTCAAAAACTTTGGAGAAGGCTGTTAGTAATGAAATTGGTTGGTAATTCAATACAGCTGCCTTATCTCCCTTTTTATAGAGTGGTTTAACTACAGCATACTTAAGCCTTTCTGGAAAAGTCGCCTCAAGTAGAGATATATTGAATAGATAACTTAGTATATTACTTAATTCTGTGGAGCACAATTTAATTAATCTGCTGGAAATCCCATCATAACCACTTGAGTATTTGCTCTTAAGGGATTTGATAATTTATCTTATTTCTTCTGGAGTAGCTAATTTTATAGACATAGAGTTAAATTTTTCTTGGAAGCCTTTTTTGACAAAATCCATACTGTGTGTCACTGAGCTATTAGCAGTCAACTTATCAGCAACAGATAAAAAATGTTTATTAAAATTATCAGCAATTGAGAAATTAGATTCTACTGAATTTTCTTTGACAAAAATATCATTACTTGTTTGATTACTCTTTCCTGTTTCCTTTTTTACAATGTCCCATATTGTTTTAATTTTATTTTCAGAATCATGAATTTTATGTTTGTAGTACATAGTTTTAGATTCTTTAATAACCTTTTTCAGTATTTTGCAGTACTGTTTGTAATGTGTTTTACAATTAGCATTCTCACTGTTCCTAGAGGCAATATACAACTTCCTTTTATTAATACATGATGTTCTAATGCCAATAGTTATACAAGGCTTTTGTTCTTTTTGAGAAGCATGACACTTTTTCAAGGGGAAGCAACTTTCAAAGAAATTTAATACAATGTCACTAAAAATGTTGTATTTTTCATCCATACCTTGAGCACTGTATACCTGTTCCCAGTTTGTGGCATTCAGGCACTTTCTAAAACAAGTAACTGACTCATCATTTATTACACGCTGAAGTTTAAAGACATTACTCTTAGTGCTAGTTCCTATTGAAGTGTTGATGGTTAATAACTGGGCATTGTGATCCGAAAGTCCATTGATGGATGGCTTGATGGTATAACTGAATTTTGAGGTATCTAGGAAAACATTGTCTATAGCTGAGTAACTATTATTCATTATTCTAGTTGGAAAATTAACTACCTGAGTTAAATTGAATGAACTGACTAATGATTCTAAAATGACTTTACAGGGTAAGTTATTTAGAAAATCTACATTAAAATCACCACATACTACTATGTTGACTTCTTTTCTGCTTAAAAATGTTAATAAGAGTTCAAACTGGTTCATAAAAAGAGAAAAGTTTCCCGATGGTGCTCTATATACTGTTCCTATTATGAAAATTTCATTATTGAATCTTAGCTGTGTAGCACAGGCTTCAAAATGTTGGTCAACACAATATTTGCTAATACTTATATCCTCAAAACTATAACCATTTCTAACATAAGTGACAACTCCTCCTTTCTCCAAGTTCGTTCTACAATAATGAGAAGCTAAATTAAAATCAGTTACATATGACATACCTTTCTTCATTTCCAGAATTTTTCCACTTACTCCGTTCTTCCATCTTTTCCAGCATGTTTCCTGTTACCTATTCTTTCCTGATACCTTTGGACTATCTAATTCCTAGAGTTTCTTTGGCGGCTCTAATGAGCACTTCCCTCATTTTCATTTATACATTCTTCAAATTTTCCTCCTTTGTAGTTTTGCAAAAACCTTTCTTCCATCCCCAAAGCCTTATCTTTCTCCTTTAATGTTTCTAAGTTCAGTCTTTCTCTTGCTTTGTCTCTCTTCACTTTTTTCAATTTTACTTGTATTTTTCCTGCTACGATGTTGTTATCTGAATTTATGTCTGCTCCTGGATAAGCTTTAGCATTCTTCATACAGTTCCTAAACCTTATTTGTATCAGAATATAGTCAGGTGGTACCTTTCTCCATTTAAATCAGAGATCCATGAATAATGTCTTCTTTTCTGATTTTCAAATGGGGTGTTACCCACCACTAGTTAATTTTCTTTACAAAAGTTAATTAGTCTTTCACCCCTCTCGTTTCTTATCCCTAATCCAAATTTTCCTATTATATCTTCTTGTTTTCCTTCACCTACTACAGCATTCCAGTCTCACATAATGATGATACAAGAATTTCGATTCTCTTTCTCAATAAGTTCTTCCATCTTCACATAATATTCTTCGACATCCTCATCTCTATACTGGCTAGTTGGCATATATACCTGTAAAATAATACCATATCTGTTGTACTGCCCGGCAGTCTTAGCATCAACAATCTTCCACCAATATATTGCACTTTCACAATCTTGTTTTTCAGTCTCTTTCCTATCATTATTCCCATTCCACTTTTATTCTTCTCTTCTCCAGAGTAGAAAAACTTATAATCTCCACTTTCTACCTGACCATTTCCTCCCCATCTCACTTCACACATGCCAAGTGCATCTAAACCATTCTTACTCATCTCCTGTTTTGCATTTTCTAGTTTTACTGCCTGCAATAGTATTCTCACATTCCATATTCCAATCCTTCCATTCTTGTTTTTAAAGGTATTCCCTCTGAATGTATTCCCTTCCCGGAGATCCGAGTGAAGGGAAGTTTTACCTCCAGATTCTTCTACATGGAGAGCCATACCATATACTACTATAGAAAATTAGTATCCCATTCGTTTCCACATAGGCAGTAGGTTGCCCAGCCTTAAATCAGCCGCTCATTCTGAGTCAGACGCTATTTGTAAGCACCCCTATGGGATACAGTCGCTATGTGCACTCTTTATTTTTGCCATGAATATTCGAAACGCAAGTAATTTTAGGGGCAGAGATTTGGTTAAAAGAAGAAATACTAGAGAATAAGGTTTTTTCCGAAGGCTGCAGAGTGTACCAAAGAGATAGAGATGCAATTGGTGGAGAATTATTCGTACAGGTTAACAAAGAAGGCTACAGTTCACTGGTGTTTATAGGTCAAGACGATGAGTTTCTTTGGTTAGATTTCTGGAGCAGTAAAAAAGAAAAAATCAGGTTGTTGCCTCTCTTCCATATCGGAAGAATAAATGATGAAGATGAAGCTCTAGGGGAAAAACTAAATTCATACTCAGAGTTCAGAAGTGAAAGAAGAATGTCCATTATTGGTGAGGATTTAAATTTAGCACAAGTCAACTGAGTAAGAAATAAAATTAATAACATAAAGGAACATTGATTTCTAAATACTTTAATAAACGGAAAAGCGCTTTACGCAAGTGGTAGGACAAAACACAAGGGGACTAAGCGTGTTGAATATCTTCCTATAATGATCATGATGCATTTCTGATGGATGTTGGAGAATTCGTTAAACCAATGACCAAAATTGAATGGGGAAACAGGTACAATCATAAAAAGGCGCAGATTTCGAAATTGAAGAGATATTTCACGGAAAGTTTATGCAAATTGAAGGAAGGCACAATTACAGCATGGTTGATGTGGGAAAAGCTCAAGGATATAGTAAAAAAGTGAAAATAATTATTTATTGCAAAACAGAAAATACCTGTATATACTATAATATGGAGATGAGGTGATTTAAGAGGATCGCGAGAAGAGATCAGTTAGCGTGCTGTCCCAAGGCTTAACCCCCTCCACTTTCTTCATTTAATTTGGGCAAACCAATTTTAGCGTCTGTCGGTTTTTTTTATTAAATTTGGGTACGACTTCTCTTCTGTACCTCGTTATTTATCCATACTTTATTTTGCACTAGTAGCCCTTGTGATTGCCTTCTAATCGTAACCTAAGCTTGTGGGTACAGAATATCTTAATACTAATGAAGTTGAACGAATGTAAGCTTTCTCGGTGAGTCAGTTGTGTAAAATCTTCTAGGGCATTCCATCGAGGTAGCGCGTTAATCTAGGGCGACGTTTCGAAGCCCCAGAATATTTTACACAACTAATGAAGTTATTGTTGCCCTGTCTGTTGCTCTTATTAAACTTGCAAATACTTACAGTTTCTTGACTAATGAATTCGTTTTCCTATGTGTGTCTCACATCCAAAATCGTTTACCTGGTTTTCAGATTTTTATATGGACCAGATGGGATGAAATATTTTCCGCTTATTCTTTTGCATTGGTAGCTATTATTTCTTTGACAATTTAAACAACAAATTTTTATTATCAATTAATCGCAAAACTTTGCAATACCTTATATTGTCTAACTGCCTTTAAACTGATCAGCTATACATACTTTTATTCATTATAAGAACTCTGGTTGGGGAGTGAGGGGGGAGGAGATTGGATTTGCCCCAAAGTCCCCCAAATCGCTGTATGACATATCGACCAGCTAACTATAAAAACTCAGGGCACCCTCTTGCCCTTGGGATTGGAAACGGCCCCTAAAGGCGGATGAATCAGAAATGACAACGGCATTGGGATGCAGAAGGCAACGGGAAACCACTGCATTAAAGACGCAAAGGGTATCCCGAGGACATGTAATCCTCTCAAATTACATATATCATGATGGCTTCTTCCTGGGTAAAATATTCCGTAGGTAAAATAGTCCCCCAATCGTATCTCCGAGTGGGGACTGTCCAGGAAGGAGTCATCAGAATGGATAGATACATTCTAAGAGTCGGAGCGTGGAATGTTAGAAGTCTGAATAGGGCAGGTAGGTTAGAAAAGTTAAAAAGGGAGATGGAGTAACTTAAGTTAGATGTTGTTGGGATTAGTGAGATTAAATGGAAGGACGCACAGGATTTCTGATCTGGGGAACACAGGATAATTAGCACACAAGCTGTCAATGGAGTCACTGGTGTAGGATTTGTAATGAACAAGAAAGTAGGGAAACGGGTGAGTTATTATGAACAGTTTAGTGACATGATTATTTTCATGAGGATAGAAACTAACCCCGTCCCAACCACGTTAGTACAAGTATATATGCCAACGTCACTGGAAGATGACGAAGAAATAGAAAAAAATATACGCTGAAATTGAAGAATTAATCCAATATGTGAAGGGGGAGGAAAATCTATTAATCATGGGTGATTGCAATGCAATAGTGGGAGAAGGAAAAGAGGGGAATACTGTAGGAAGTTTTGGTCTAGGAGAAAGAAATGAGCGAGGAAGCAGGTTGCTAGAATTTTGTGAACGAAATAAGCTAGTATTGGCAAACACACTATTTCACAACCATGCAAGAAGAATATACACCTGGAAACGTCCTAGGGATACAGGCAGATATCAGCTAGATTATATCATGGTCAAACAGAGATTCAGGAATCAAGTACCAGACTGTAAAGCGTACCCAGGAGCAGACATAGACTCTGACCATAATTTGATAATGATGAAGTGTAGGCTGAAATTTAAGCGAATACGGAAGCAGTATAAGCAGAACAGACTGGAAGTGAATAAACTGAAACAATCTATCACAAGATAAAAATTTGCAGAAATGGTAGACTTAGGTCTAAGTAGTAACTCTGAAAGGAGTTCAACCGAGGACGAAAGGAATGCATTAAAGACCGATATAATGAAAGCTGGTAAAGAACTTTAGGGAACTAGCTGCCCGAAAACCTTGGATAACAGAAGAAATTTTGGAGCTGATGGATCAGAGGAGAAGGTACAAAAATGCTCAGGATGAAGCAGGAAGAGAGCAGTACAGGCAATTTAGAAATCAAATAAATAGGAAATGTAAAATAGCTAAAGAAAAATAGCTACAAGAAAAGTGTGAAGAAGTAGAAAAGGAAATGGTCGTAGGAAAAGTAGATGTTGCATATAGAAAGATCAAACTAGAATTTTGGAGAAATGAAGAAAAGAGGTATGAACATTAAGGCTGTCGATGGGAAACCTCTTTTAAGCTCAGAAGATAGAGCTAACCGATGGAAAGGAATACATTGAGAAACTGTATGATGGCGGACGACTTGAACAATAGTGTAATGGAAAAGGAAGGCGATGTCGACATTGATGACTTAGGAGATCCTGTTTTGAGGACAGAATTTAATAAAGCTCTGAATGACTTGAAAGTAAATAAAGCAGTTGGAATTGATGAGATCCCTGCAGAACTTCTTAAATCCCTAGGAGAGGAAGGAATCGAAAGATTATTCAAGCTGATATCAAAAAGTTATGAAACAGGAGAAATTCCAACTGATTTTAATAAAAGTATCATCTTCACACTTCCAAAGAAAGCACAAGCCGACAAATGTGAGAATTATCACACCATTAGTCTAACATCACATGCTTCAAAATTATTGTCCAGAATAATATACAGAAGGATGGAAAGGGTAGTAGAAGAGATAGGTGAAGATCAGTTTGGGTTTAGGAAAAATCACGGTACAAGGGAAGCAATTCTGTCTTTAAGATTAATACTTGAAGGGCGGATCAAGAAAAACAAAGATACTTTTATGGCGTTTGTTGATTTAGAAAAAGCTTTTGATAATGTTAGGTGGGTCAAGATGTTCAAAATTTTAAAGAAGACAGGTCTAAAGTATCGAGATAGAAGAATACTCTACAAACTATATAAGAATCAAGTGGCTGTGATAAAAGTAGAGAATCGCGAGAGACATGCATCAGTTAAAAAGGGTGTGAGACAAGGTTGTAGACTATCCCCGTTGAAATTCAACTTGTATGTAGAAGAAGCAATGAAGAAAGTCAAAGAAAAATGTCCATGTGGCATAAGTTTTCAGGGAGAAAAAATCATTATGCTACGATTTGTTGATGACATTGTCTTGTTAGCGGAGAGGGCTGAGGATATTGAGAAGTTATTGATTGACATGAACAAAATACTGACGGAAGATTTTGGCTGAATATAAATAAAAGCAAAACAACAGTGGTCAAATGTAGCAGAATTTATTACCAATACTAGCAGATTAATTATAAAAATGGGATCGGATGCTAGATGATGGATAATCTATTTTGGGAAAGCCACGTATAAATAGTGACTTCCCGCAGGGAATGTAATCGTGATTAATTAATTGGTGAGCGATTTCTCTCCTCACTCCCGCCGACCACAGGCACTCGAAATTCGGCGGCAGCAGCGATTCGGCCAGTAATAGCGCAAAAAACAGAGGACCACTCACCCATGGAGGAAGGAATTATTCCTTCCTCCATGCACTCACCTTATGATTGTAGCGTCGATTTGCATGTTCTTGCTATAACGTGACACCAGCTATTATTTCCAGCAAGATGCAACCAGGATGCACCGAAATCTGAGGTGTAAAACACTCTTTCCTCTGAAACTTGGCATAACTCGCTACGATGATTTACACGCAAACTTAATCGTCGCGGACGTGAGCGTAACAACATAGTAAATCATAAAAAAAAAGTCACACATATATAATTTCCTTGTGGAACAAGGGCACGCAAATATTGCATAGGCCAGTGGATATCAGAATTACGCCGGCTGACCTTTATTCCACCGCGAACATAAATGCCCGCGGCCGACGGAAAGAAAAATAAGAAATTGCTCAACCAGATGGAATAGGAGAAGTAAGTGAGTTCTGTTACTTGGAAAGAAAAAAAATTTGTAGTTTAAAAAACTAAAATCACGCTTTCGTAGTAATGTGAACTAAAAGGTTAAAAATAATATTTAAATATAAACATTTTGTTTAACAGTGATAGGACGTTCCACAATTCAGGATAAATTAATTTTTTTGAATAAGCCTAAAGAATAAAGTCACTGATTACAAAATTAACTTTAATGTAAAAAAGCATGGGGTGCAATTTCAGTTGTCTTATATTTTTTGTCGTTGGCTGTTTGTAAAGACAGAGTCATTGTCAAAAGTTATGTAGAGCGCACCCCACGCTTTTTTAACATTAAAGTTAATTTTGTAATCAGTGACTTTATACTTTAAGCTTATTCAAAAAAAATTAATTTATCCTGAATTGTGGAACGTCCTATCACTGTTAAACAAAATGTTTATATTTAAATATTATTTTTAACCTTTTAGTTCACATTACTACGAAAGCGTGATTTTAGTTTTTTAAACTACAATTTTATTTTTAACTTTTTAGTTCAGATAGTTTAAAAAGTATGTTTCCTACTGTTGACTTTTCTTCGCCAATCTCTCTTTTTCTTTGAGTTGTAGTTTCATTATTAATTATTATTCCCACGAGTAAAATACAATTAAATGGTCAACTCAACAAGAGATCCAATAGCACGGTATTTTTAACTTTTTAGTTCAGATAGTTTAAAAAGTATGTTTCTTACTGTTGACTTTTCTTCGCCAATCTCTCTTTTTCTTTGAGTTGTAGTTTCATTATTAATTATTATTCCCACGAGTAAAATACAATTAAATGGTCAACTCAACAAGAGATCCAATAGCACGGTATACGAGGAAGGCTACTTTTCTATAATAGTACGGAGTAATATTTCGAATACTGTACTTACTATTCAACATCACGTTAAGCGACTTCAGACAGAGAAACCTTTCTGGATACGAGACAGCAGAAGACGATCGTCTACAGCAACCAAGGCTCGTAAATCACACCCGGGAAACTGGACAACGATGATGATGGCTATATTGGGTGGGAAATCTCCGAAGGGTGTGGCCGCCAAATGACGAAGATTTCTCGAATCGCACCTGTGCACTAATGTCGCGGCTGCATTTGCCTAACTCAGTAATCCCATCAAGTATACGATACACTGACAACGTGGTGAGAGTGAAATTATTGAATTTTTATCGGTTCTTAATAAGTGTGCAAAATTTAAAACGATTCGGACGCCAGGAAGCGGGTAAACACTGAAATGAAAGATTCCATTACATGGCAACCATTTTTCTATTGTTACCGTCAGAGTAACGAGAATAGCAGGACGTAGCTAAGAGACTACTGTATTGTCAACGGTTCTTAAAACGTGTGCAAAATTTTTATGTTTTTACTGTCAACGTAATCAGAATATCAAGACATTGCTATGAAATTATTGTATTGTAATCAGTTATCAATACATGAGCAAAATTTCAAACATCTCGGACATCTGGAATTGGGTTAAAATTAAATTGCAAAATTCCACGACATTTAACCATTTTTCTGTTGTTACTGTCAAAGTAATGAGCATAGCAGGATATAGCTATGAAATTATTGTATTGTCACCGGTTCTTAATATGTGTGCCAAATTTCAAACAGCTCGGACATCGGGAAGTGGGTAAAAATGGAGTTGTAAAATTCCGTTACATTCATACATACATACATACATACAAGTCAAGCTAATATAAAGCGTGTAATTACAACCGATGGCCGAAGCAGGAATGGTGTTAAAAGCAGAATGGCACTAGCAAAAAGAGCCTTCATGAGAAAGAGAAATCTTTTAGTTTCAAATATTGATCTAGGAATTAGAAAGAACTTTTTAAAACTCTATGTGTGGAGCACAGCACTTTACACTAGCGAAACATGGACTTTAGGAATACCGGAAAGAAAGAAAATTGAAGCATTTGAAATGTGGTGCTACAGAAAAATGCTCAAGATTAGGTGGACAGACAAAGTAAGAAATGAACGAGTTTTGGAAATGATGGATGAGAAAAGAAGTTTATGGAAGAAGCTTACAGAAAGAAGAGACAGGCTGGTAGGTCATATTTTGAGACATGTGGGCTTGGTTAATTTGCTTATGGAGGGAACAGCCGAAGGTAAGAACTGTAGAGGAAGACAGAGATTAGAATATATGAAACAGATAATTAAGGACGTGGGTTGTAATGGGTATGTAGAAATGAAAAGGTTAGCACAGGATAGGAAGGGATGGAGGATTACATCAAACCAGTCAAAAGACTGACGACAGCAGAAAAAAACTATAAAACCACCTAACTAAAAAAATATAATTTTATTGCCATGGGAACAAGTTATTTGATCAACACTTATGTTTAAAAGCACATAACTCCAAAAAACTTAGTTTAAGAATAAAAGGTAAATTTCAGAATTTATGAGGATATATATATATATATATCCTATATCTTTAAACGAGCAATTCTTGTATATAAATATATATATTGGATCTCAGAAACGGCTTTGACGATTTGGATGAAATTTCACATTTAGATAACGTTTTGATTTTTAAGTATACCTAAATAGGTATCTTTCCTGCAAAAACGCGAGTTTACAAAATATGAACAATTTTTTCATTTGGTACCTCGAAAACGGTTCAGTTTTACCTTATGTGGGATTCACAAAATCATCTTATGTACTATAAAATATACTAAAACTGTATCATTGTCCTTTGTGAATAAAAATAATAATAATAAAAATAAAAATAAAAAAATGCCATCTAGGAGATGATTCAGGTACCAGAAAGCCTACTCATATTTTCTCTTTGATTTCAACGATTATTTAAACGAACAGTTCTTGTATACTAACTGACCCGCTGCGTGTTTAATTGTAAAACATTTTAAAAAAAGACATTTAAAAATAGCTTTGTGAGAAGTAATACGTTACAAAACTTCTTTGAAAATAATATTGACCGTATATGATTCATAAATATTACTGAATTTTAAAAAGTGCTTATCGTTAAATACTACCAGTTTAATTGTAAAACATTTCAAAAGTTGATATTTAAAAAATAGATACTGGCATTATCAAATGCGATTTTTTCAAACTTAGAAGAAAATTCTAACGCCACGCAATCTCGTGGAGCTTAGTTTTTTATCTTTGGTTGTTGTGAGATCACTAGGTTTTATACGTGGCATGGGCAGTTCTATCATTACCGTGGTGCCACAATCTTATGATGAATTCTGAAAGAACTCGTCGTTAGAACTCGAAAATAAAGAATAATTTTTTTGATATCGCACTTGGATTTCGCAATATAGCATGTCAAAAATCAGTTATAGTTATGGTTTTTTCTGCTGTTGGTGACGTTTCTTCTCGGCCAGGCTTATTT
>CM061919.1:57481333-57622536 GCA_031002005.1 Vandiemenella viatica | reverse complement strand
AAAGTACATTTAATGGTTTCATGCTGGTCCAGGCAGTATTACAACTTCATTTCTGGTTGAAAATAATGGTCCAGGCTGTATTACAACGGAATTACTGCTTACAAATAATACATCTTGCGACTGTCTACAGCAGTAATACCATATTATTTAATGTTTTAGCAGAATTGTGATCTCCAATAGATCCTATTTGTCGAATAAAATCGTAGTACAAAATATGGGCAGTTCCGCCCAAGTTAAAATTAAAGAAATGTGTGTTTATTACTTGTCGAAGTTTACTGCAGCTATTTTTTAGGCCTCATTCTTGGATAAAAAATGAATTACGTGCGTGCATTGCATGTAGAAAAGCAGAAGGGGCACACGATAAATTCATAAACAAACGCAATTGACCGGCGACATGCTGTAGCCAGAGATTTCCTTATACTGGGATCTTAATAATTGAACTTGGCAGCCAACTTCTTACAGGAAAAAATTCAAGGCACTTATAAGAGGTATGCATTGTTTGCCTTGCTTGTATAACTATGCAGATCCTCTCTAGTTTTACTTTATTTATATGAATTGTCACTAGCGTGTTCTAAGGAAAAGCTGCATCAAATCTATCAAAGAAATGGTTCATATCTTCTAAAATCTCTAACCCTGTTTTGAGTCTGTTATAGAAGCAATGAAAAATGATGACTAAGCAATAGGCCATCTGACGTTCGACATCCACCAAAATACATTAATATTCCGTCAGAGCGTTGTGGGTGAAAGGTTAGGTTTTCCATGGTTTCCCCATATCATTCCAGGAAGGTACCTTCAAAATGCCATGGCTGATTTTCTCCCCATTCCTTTCCCACCTCTAATGATCTCGACTTCAACAAAGTGTAAAGGCACTAGCAAAAAAAAAAAAGTTTCAGGCTGAGACAATCTTCACGGGTTTGTTGGGAGCTTTCATCAACACCATGTCCGATTATTAGCATTCCAGGCTGTGTTTCAATGTGTCTGATTCAGCATGACACCATATGTCTCTGGCTAACATAACGCCGTCCAGTAGTGTTTGTTGATAAAATATATTGCATGCCGTTACTGGTTCTCTACATGCCATTCAAATACGAAATTATTATTTTTTGTCCAAGAATGAAGCCTAAATAACATCTGCGGTAAACTTCAAAAGGTAATCACACATTTTCGTTGGTTATAACTTGCAGGGAACCGCACATATTTCGAAGGTTTTTCCAGATAAATATGTATATGGTGGCTGTAATGTACAATTATTCATAAATTAAATCCCCCAAGGAACGTGTGTACAAATTTTGATGCCAAGAGGACAATTTCTTTTAAGCTGGTTCTCATTGCGGTGGAGCCGTATCTGTAATGCAGTCTGAGTTAAAATGAAGAAAGCACACTTTGGATAATGGAAACAAAGAAACTGCCACAAGGCACTGAAAATAAGATAGGATAGGGAAATAATAAACGGAAACCTGTCACTTCCACGTATGAAGGCAGGAGGGCGAGACGAACATGTAAAGACACAAAACATAAACAAATTGCACAATATTTCGACAAGAGTCTGTCATGTTAGAGGTAAGACATATGGCAGGGGGAAAGATGTGGTCACGTCCCAACCTGTCACATGAATGCAGCATAGGCGGAAAATGCGCGATGGTGGTAGAATTGCCGGGAAGGGGGGGGAGGGGATAAGCTTGACCAGTGATAAAAGACAAATAATAAAAGTAGCATAATTCAAAAAGATATAATTTTATTTAGATTGGTTATAGATGAAAATAAAGGGAGATAGAAATATATATAAAATGAATAGATGAAATGTACATATAGAAATAACGGACTGTAAAATGAAATGAGAGATAGCAACTGACAGGTTTAACGTAGGTTTAGGCCAGTGGTGTGTCTGGTGTCAATGATATGTTAGTAGGCTAGTTCCCATCTGTGGAGTTCTGATGGGGTGGTGGTATTTGGAAAAACTGTAATAGCTCTGTGTAACAGGTGTTCAGGTTGTTCGCATTTTGTGAGTTCGCATGAATTGCCACTGGATGGTCTGGGTTGGAAGTATAAACTGTGCCAGTGGCCATTCATCCTGTAGGATAGTTGTTGAGTGGTGAGACCACACATTGTTACATAAAAAAAAGCATTACTCTCAAATTATATCATGAAACGTTGCCAGTGGTTTTAGATTCGTTGCTGGAGTGCAAACAGTATCTTCGACATGAAATGTGGTCAGAAATGGCAGTCTGTGCTGTTAATGATGTACCATATCCATACCTGACAACTTTTATGGTTTTCCCATAAAATTTAGCTGTATTTTACGAATTTCCAAGCCAAAATTCAATTGCTTAGGTCAGATCTTTGTGTGGAACAAGGTTATTGTGTTTTTTATGGACAATTGTGGCACGTTTATGATTTATTTCATGGCTGTAATTGCTCTTTTGTGCATTAAAATTTCTTTCTTTCGACTCTGAAACTATGCTGATTTTACTGTAGTCAATAAATAATTAGTCTGATTTCACATCAATACTTTTCTGAAAGTCGAATCTGCAATTGTTTGAATATCCTTTTCTTTCGCTTCGCGGGATAGTCACACGAGTGTTTTCGTTGGATGATAGTTTGTGTGAACTGTGGAAATTGTGTAACCATGAGTAACGCTAAGAAGCAGTATTTCCAGATATTTAGGGAAGTGCATTCCGTAGAATTTACGTGTCTAATAAAATCAAGAAAAGGAGTAAAATTTGTGTTTTGTGCAGTGTGGGGTTGTGATATAAACATAGCACATGCGTAAAAAATGATTTGGCTCGTAAGTGTGCTAAACAATTTGCGTGCTTAAAATCAAAAGAATCGAATCACAAAATCAACATGTTTTTTGCAAAAATCAGGAAATTCTGATTTGGATGAGATTAAAGTGGAGTGTTGGTTCATGTCATTGTTGGTGGAACACAATATTCCACTAAGTGCAGCTGACAATGCAGGTGCTTTATTCAGGAAGATGTTTCCTTTGGCAGAAGTAGAAAAAAAATGTGGTTGTGGTCGCACTTAAAACAACTTACATTTTAAAAGAAATGCCTGAAAATGCAATATTAGAAGTTGTGAAGAATCTCCAGAATCGTCCATTTTCAGTGCCAATGGATGGAAGCAATGATACCAGTACAAAGTTATATCCCATTGTTGCATTTTGACTATAAATAAGAAAAAATTGAGTGCTGTGCTATGCATACCAGCATTGGAAGGGAACTTGACAGGCCGTAACATAAGTAACGTCATGTTATTGCAATTGGAACATCAGCGAATGCCAGTTGGAAACTGTGTAGCATTCTGTTCTGATAATGTCCCTGTAATGATGGGACAGAAGAATGGAGTTTGTGTTTTTAAAAGAAGCTCATCAAAATATTGTCATTGTTGGGTGTGTGTATCACTTAATTTAGCTGCTGAAAAAACTGCTGCAAGTTTACCACTTAGAATAGACTAGATTTTCATCAAAATTTATTACCTAGAGTGCCAAAAGAAAATCTTTAGAAGTTTCAAAACTTGCACAACCAATATTGTAAGATTGTTTGTCTTACGGAAAGTGTTTGGGCAGACTACTGTAGCAATGGGATCAACTTCTTTCTTTGAGATTTCAGCCAGCTTGACATTGTTCACAATACCAAAAGTTGAGCACTACTGATACAAGGAGCAGCAGAAGAGAGTTATTGATTTTCCATCCTTATCAACTCCTAAAAGAATAGCTTATTCTTTTGAATGCAACTCATCAGTTCTGAAAAACAAGAGTTTGACTACGTGTTTCTCTCTTCTGACTTGAACAAGATTTACTGTATTTTCCTGCGCATCATTATACCATTATTTGATAAACTCTGTACTGTTCTTCAGTGCTTCCCCACAAATTCATGTTTTGTTAGATGTTTTGATGGAATTGCTAAAGCAGATGCTCGGTAAATTTGTAAAATCAAATGTAATTAAAAGCTCTGCATTGCTTGAAGTACCACCTAATTCAAAATCAGAAATACAATGATGAATTAGTTATTGGCTTTCAAACTGAACATGGTTAAAAAAAACTAAAAATGAAGATAAAGCTCTATTCTTTTCTTCTCTCCAAAATTACTTTTCTACAGCCTGCGATTACGTCATAAACAAGTGATGATACATGCACGAGTAGCCACATTTGACAAAATTAAAGTCAGTTTCTTCTCAGAAGAGTTTCCTGTTATGAAACACGGAATGATGCTGTAAATGCAGTTCACACACAGTTCATAGCCCTTCAGTTAGATGCCATTTCCATTGTTACAGATGTAGATACTCCAAATGGTGTCAAATGAGCACGGTTATCAAATCTTTGTGGTGTTGATGGAATTCTTAAATATAATAGGATTTCCAGAGTAATGTTGTCCATACTCACCAACCCCATAGCAATTCAGAGTTGTGAATGTGTTTTCAGTATGGTTAAGAAGAATAGAACACAGTTCAGATCATCTCTCTCAAATGAAATCCTAGAGACCATTTCCATTCTGAATACCACCAGTTCCGTTCCTTGTTATGCAAACAGATTTTCATCAGACTTTCTTAAGAAAGCGAAGAAAGCCACCGCTTCATCTTTGAAGTCAGATTGAAAGCACTCATAAAATGTATATCAAACAGTGTAAATAGATCCAGTGCTATGTGAAACAAGATATTTCTCTGCAAAGTTTTAGGTTTTACCAAGATTTAGTTAATAGATTAAAAAAAAGGATACTGACATTGAAGTTTGTCTTGAAATTAGTGTCAACAAATAATCTATAAATGAGAAAACGAGAAAGTTCGGATGTGTGTTTGGATGTACTTCTGGAATCAATAACGCCTTAATAAATCAACATATTTAAAAGAAATTTGGCATGAAGTCATTTAACTGCGTGCGAAGTGACGTAGGATAGGTTTCATCCCGCAAAAACGCATAGTTCTTTCAGAAATTGCCATTAATATCAATTCGGAAACAACAAAGAGTTTCCTACTTTGTAGATAGCCGTGCCACGTTTACTCTTTGCTTTTTACGTAAATCGCAATCACTACTTTTCAGAAATAAATGCAAAAACCTTCTTACATATGCAAGTTTGTTTAGTTTAAAAGCCATAAAACCGACGCGCTTGACAAATAATAGTTTGGAAACAGGAAATATAAATCTGTACTTAACCTTAAATTTTTTTTAAAAAAGGTAGGTACTGTTGTGAAGTTCGTAAAGAGATGTTTTCATTTGCGTAGGCCTACATGAAATAGTATGACATATCAAATAATACACCATAATTGAAGAAAAAACAACGTATAATGCTATAAGTATACCAGCACGAAAGTCGTTCACTGAAAGTGCAAAATGTCGTAGTTCTATCTCGGTTTAATTTATTTCCCGTTTCTTTTTTTGGGAGTAGTTTACGTCGCGATACATCACGTCACACCGTGACGTAGTGCTTATTAAAGTTTCTTAAATAACTGATAACTAAATTCCTCTTGCCTTTTGCTGTGACAAGGTTTTGTTTTCATTTTGGTCCAGGCAGAATTTCAATCTAACCACACTCTCCGTTAATCTTTTCGCTACAAAATCAAAGCCTCAATCACAGGCGCATTGATACAATAATTTTATCTTAATTTATTGATGTGTATCGTGACGTAAACTTGAACCTACAGTCTCTGTATTACAAATTATTTTTGCCGAAATTTAGAACTTAACTAACCCTTTTTATTTTTTGTTCAGAATTTTTGTACAAATAATACGCTATGATTCACGAAACTGCTTTTTACTTACTGTTCAATATTCTGCAAATATCTATCGAATGCTACACTTAAAACGAATATATTCAATGGGCTAATGTAGAAATTAATTGTTTCATGAAGTAACAGTGGAAGTCGTTTACAACACAACACAATACACTATTTATACGGAGCATATGAAAGATGCTTACTTATTACTAATAATAACTAAGTTCCTTCTGCCTTATGCTGTAACAAAAATCAATCCCAAACCACTATCTCTGTTAATATTGCCACTACAAAGTCAAACTATATGAACACATCTCAACATATTGAATGCAATGATACACCTTACTAAATAACGAGCAGTAACAGTCACTTTATCGAGATGTTAACTTGACCAGCAATATTAACGAAAGTTGTCTTAGAGTTGTAGAGAATTATGGACTTTCCGTTGTACACTGTAGTATATTTTTTTAATTACGTTATTCCAATAACTGTCATGATGCTGATGATATACTTCATGCGGATGAATGTAGTTTCAGATGAATTCAATATTTAATTTACACATTGCCAACGTCATTCTTTGGTTTCATTTAGTATTGCGATCTGAAATGATGAGTCAAGTTTATTTCACCATTCATAATGTCACTAACATGCAATAGGCCCTATAGTGTATGTATTAATGTGCAACTGATAGAAGCTTTGGTTTTGTAGCGGTAATATTAGCCGAGTTTGTGACTTGGCTGAAATGCGCCTGGGCCAGAATGAAACATTATTAGTTATTTCAAGAGCGCCATTTTAGTGATGTCATGTGTTGCTTTGTTCCGATATTGTATCAAAAGATTTATAATAAGCGTGGATGATTTAGCAGAACACATGGCGTTGACCGATTTTTGAAATTTATAAATGTTTTATTCAGATAGTGGAGTGGCAGACAAGCGGAGTGGTAATTTGCTATAGACATTCAATTCTGTTGGCAGATTGAGAAACCAATTATGAAGAAAGAATCAATTACTATTTTAACATTGAAATTTATATTTTAGCACAGACTTAATAGATCGAAACGAATGAACTAAACTGGTCTACAGGCAATTCAACTGTTTCCACAGATAGAGAAACCATTACCACAATACCACTGATCTTTATGGATAAAAGTATCAATTACTACTATAATACGGAAATATCTTGATGGAACCAATATATTCTCAAAACAAAATCAGTTTCCAAAGAGTTAAGTTCTATTTTTTTAAAAGATTTTTTTTCAGATATTCAATGCAAATCAAAATATTCATTTTTAGTATTGCAATTTTTTTTTAACCGAAATTAACGTTCTTGGGCCACTTATGTATTTATTTGCTGTTTGGTGGTTAGTATTTTTTGTTGTTGATATTTAGTCGATTCCATCAATGTATTGCTAATATTTTGATGTTTTGAGCTTCCATTAGTTAAAACTATATTCATTTTTATTCGCGAGATGAAATTAGTAATTTTAAGAGATGCTGGGTAAACGAAATTCAAATATTTCAAAGAAATGTAAGAAAACTAGGGCTATGAAAATAGTCAAAACCTAGGAGACAAATCCCCAATATTGTATATATTAAACTGAAAATACTCCTAACAAGCAGAATATTTTTATTGGTTTAAAAGTTCAGTGAAGTAGTTGTGGAACATAAATAAATTTTTTATCATTTTATTGCAACATTTATTACTAATAAAAATAGCTCTAAAATAAATTTTATGGTCGTATTGAGCTGGTGACAAGGCTTCTTTACGTCTCCGCAATCAGTCCGTTTCGTAGCCTCTTAACGTAACCCTGTAATCCTACCGGACATGAAGGACTCGCAGCTCAACACGGAATCAGAACTAAGTGAGCATTCTGGTGTAATTCACATCACACAACAACCTATGTCAGAGGTGAAGGTCGAGCTAAGGACCTTTGAAAATCCTCGCCGAGACTGGGATTCAAGCTGGGGACTTTATCTCCAGTTGGACACCCTAACCACTCAGCAACCAGACCTCTCAAGAAAATCTTATATTACAACGCTCTTCAACGCGGACGAAGTCGCGGGTAACTGCTAGTATGGAGTAAGTAGACGTAATTTCAGTTAAAAATGCCGCTTACAAATTACTGCATTTTTAGTCAATGGTTTATTAAATGAAGGGTCTTTATGGAAATACAATTTTTAAAGTTGGCTGGTTTGCTTATTGTAACTTTTGTGTGACATCGTGTCTAAAGTACATTTCATTTTGCTTTAGTGTACACATTTTCTCGAAATGTATGACCAGAGGAATGTGTCTAACAAATTTTAAGCGAATTGCACAATTGGCTAGTTGACTAAATTTGAAAAAGTGGTTAATACTTTACATTGTTACCTATTATATTCAAGAAACATTTTTTTTTTAAATTTGATGTTTACAAAAAATATTTTGCATTTTTAAAAACCAGTTTAAATGTACTGTGAAAACGCTTAATACTGTCATGGCATCTTGAATGTCACGCTCTGCAAAACAAAACATTACAATCGTGTCTATGTATTGCCTGGCGCGCACACAGTCGTGTTTGTCGATCGTTTTGCTGGTACAGATTGGCCACAAACCTGGAATATCTGGAATTATCAGGGAATTTAAAGCAACCTTGAAATATCAGGTAATCAAAGTAATTTAAAAAATTATCAGGAAATTTTAATTGCAACAACCCAAAGTTTGGAAATTTTTTAATAATTAAAATTTGCATTAAATAATTCAGCTTATATATTTTTGACATAAAGTAGACAACAAATGCCGCATTTACACTAGCAACTTGCATCTTGTCTCGCGCCTCGTCGAGATATGGCGACGAGATGTTCGTACATGAGCACTGACACGAACTGTTGTTTACACTCCCTCTGGAACTCGGCATTCGAAATTATATTTTTTTAAAAAGTGGTTGACATCTAAATCAGAATTTGTGTTACATGTAAACTCAGAAGTTATATTTTTTACTGAATAAAACAGCAATCGTAGAGTAGTAAGTTTGTAAATGTGGTTTTGTTTTACTAAACAGTTTTACACTTTCTAGGAAAGTGTAAAACAGATGTTCCAAAAAAAATTGAATTTCTTGAAAGTCTTCGAAGTTCTGTAGAATGTCACAAGCTGATTTTGAACTTCTTTTGAGAAAAATTGAACCTTTAATGTCAAAAGCCTAGATTCAGGATACCATTGTCAGCAAAAAATGTGAATAGCAATAATTATATGGCTTTATAACTTTTTTGTATTAATGCTATAAGGCGAATTAAAGCGGGACAAAATAATACGTAAAGGTCATGTAAATACGTAGGATTTATAAAGTTTTGCGTCGTTCAGAGCTCTTTCAAATGCTGAATCGATGCGACAGTATAAACATCGTGCTCGTGCCTTTGACTCGCACCAAATAAAGTGAGAACCTGAAGTTCGATTTAGATGTGTTCGCATGAACCAAGAAAACTACTTCGAGTTACTGGCAATGGTGACTTGCACATATTAAAAGGCATGACACTAGAATGAGAAATGCAATAAGAAGTAACACACCATGAACATCATAGTGCTTCATTACTGTTTTTTAGTAATGTGTAGATGTTTGTTTTTCAGTTTACTGATAAGAAACAGCAGCATGTCATTTCCATGTCTTAGGTACCAGATTCAGATCTGTGTGATTAATTATTTTTTTCCTGTTCCTTTCGACAGCAAGTTCTTAATGGATTCAGATTTTTTATAACTGTTTCTTTATTTGCCAATTGATTAACTTTCTGTACAAGTAAAACAATTGTCAAATACGAGTGCCAGGCTTAAGGCAGAAGTAAGCTAGCATAGAATTCTTCAAATTCTAATTTATCAATTTGTTTATAGAAGAACGGTCATAGTACAGGACACAATACTGCAGCATAGAGCCATATGTACAGCAAATTGAGGTCCCGCAGTTAAATAAATAGCAAACAGAGTTCATAAATTAACCTTAAATAAGAAAAAACAAGCTTCAAACTTACCCAAGTAGCTATAATAGTGTAAAATCCATCATGGTAAACACAACACTTTGTCACGATGCAATATCACCATAATGCAACAATTTTAGCCACTTTAAAATTTCTTCATAATAATAATCGGCCACTAGTAAATAAATTTTGTCTTAAAGAAAGCATAATCAAGTGTTTAAAGGGATGAAAACGCTGGTATTATAAAGTACCACTTAAACTTGTATTCTAAACTTCATGAAACCATAGTTTAAAAGCAGTAGTTGAAATCAGCGGATATTTGACTTGGAACATATTTTCTTGCTGTATAACAATAAAATTTTAGAACATTTTATACAGTCGGACGAGTAAAAGATTGCTTATAGATTAAAGACATTAAAATCACCATTCTTGATTACACAGTTTTAATTATTACGAACCTGCCAACTAAAGTCAGTAAAAGAAAACACTTTTGGTATATGTAATAAAAACCCCTAAAGCTTATCACATAAGTCTTTTTGGAAAATAGGCAGTACCTTAATAATAATCAGGTGAAATAGTAGTTTTGACTTATGGTGGCGACAACCTTAAAAGGGAAATTTTTAGAAATTCAGTTGTGAAGCAACTACGGCAGCTAGAAACAAGATTGAAAGTGCTATGAACAGTTGAGAGGCCTTAGAATTGAGTGAAATAAGTTTTAAAGCTCAAAGTACAGTATTTCTGCTACTGGAAGTATCTCACAATGACACAAAAGATGATTTTAAATTACTTTTAAACCTGAGTAATAGACTGGCCATATTTGATGTTAAATACAGGATGATTTAAATAGAAGCTCTACAAAATTTAGTTGAACCTTCTACCACTTAAATAAACAGTTATTAACTTTTGCGTCGTAACTGGGGTGGTACTTTTTATGAAGAATCTGTTAACTATACAGAAAAATCCGCAAGGATTTAAATTGTTAGTTGCACCATATTCTACTTACTGACTTTCAGAGCTCTACAGTTTGTATTTCCCAAGATTGGGGAATTCAGTTGCATAGCGGAAGGTTACCCTGGTGAGGGTATGGTGAACATACAGTATATGCGTTAGGCGCAGCATTCTGGGTTAGTCGTTTGTGGTTTCTTGGAGCACAAGGTCATGTCACTCTGCTTTGTGTGAGAGGTGCTTGGGCCAGGAAAGGCGAAAGTTGGCTGGGGAATTGCCATGCTGGAAGTTGGTGATATTAGGTTTGTGGCAGTGTGGTTCTGTTTTAGTAATTACCATGTGACTTCGAAATTTGAACAAGAGGTTTTGGTAGGACTGTCACACCTTATAATCTGCTATCATCTTGGTAAAGAAACGTGTGATTGCCATCAACTGTAATAAGTGTTCAAACTATTTCAAGAGTGTAGTGTGTTTTATCATTGAAACAATAGTAGTGATTTTCATTCATGGCTTCTACCTAACCTTTTCTTGCTTGAGGTTTATGTCAAGACAAGTGGCGGCCATTCAAAATTCTTAGTTGATTTTACAGTTGCAAATATGTTACACGGAAAAGCAGTTTTATGATCTACAAGCCAAATCAGAGACATAAGTTGATGGAAAGCTGATATATTAACCCTGGTATCAGCTTTGCTCCTCACAATGCTAGTTTTCTTAAATTGAAAATGATTTCCTTGTATTATAAGTACCGTATAGTGCCAGAGTGTAAAAGCACAACTATAAAAACTCCATTTATATGTTCCAAACAATGAACAAATACGGAAAAGTTGCTAAAACTTGCAAGGTGGAAGGATACTCTGTTAATCTGAAGGTTGTATTTTTGTGAAGATCATTTTGATGTAAGTGTTTACACACAATATATTTGTAAAGCTAAAACATAACTAAAGAATTTTTCAGAATCGCTATTTTTCAAGTATTGATAAAATAATGTATGAGTTGATGTTAAGTTGTTTTGGTATGATTTAAAATCTTTTTCTAGTGTTATGTTCAATGTAATGAACACACTCTGGCAGAACTGTTGTTACTGTGGTGCCCCAGCTTGATGATAGATCCTTATACAGCTTGACAAAACAAATAAAAATAAAAAATTTTGATATCTCACTTGGTTTTCAAGATATCTTAACCGAAAGGTGATGTTGGGCTCAAATGCAGCCAGGATCAGAAGGATAATTAGTAGTGGCATAGCTTGCACTTGTTCTTAGCACATATGTATCTAGGAAAAGTGAAAGCAAAAAGAAACTTACCTGATGCAACAGAAAAGTTACGATATGGTACAGAATTAATAATACCGAACAACCATATTTAATGACAATATTCATGCCAAAGATAGTATCGAAGTAAAGAACAAAATCTTTTGATGTCTCGCTTAGGTCTCCCTTCTGGACCAGGGCTCATTATCAGCCTAACCACATCACCTTTCATTCAAGATATCAAAAAAAAAAAAAATTCTTTATTGCTGAACAATAGGTTATTGTTTACCAAACTCGAATAATGCTGTTTAAGTTTATAATCTATATTTTACACTTGTCTGTACTTATATCGAAGTTTTAAAATTGCAGAATTCCGATGAGCAAAAGTCATGATTACTGTATGTATTATCTTGGTTTTCCGGGTGGAGCTGCATCGATTTATTAAAATGTAACGTTTCTGCCATCATGCTGTGTGCAATCCTCTGAAGAAAGCCACAGCACGATGGCAGAAATGTTGGATTTTAATAAATCGATGCGACTCCATCCGGAGCACCAAGATAACACATAAAAGCAAAAGTCACTGTTTGACACAGAAAAATCTGCAAAGTGTTAAGGTATCAGTTTTTGGCCAATTACTACTGATTGCATTGCTAAATCCTGATTCCACAGTGAATTATACTTGTCTTTCAACAAATAATTGAGAACAACCGTATTTAAGTGACAAATTGCTCCAAACAAAAAATTTATCAAGTAACCTGTTCTGTCCTACAGAAATGTCAACTACTATGGTGTTTCGCACAGCGGGACATAATGCTTTCTGATTGGTTGCCACATGGCTAAATGCCGAATTTATTTTCTAAAAATAATAGTAATCTTTGTTTTATTATGTAAAAAATATTTTATCTCCTTAGCATGATTTATCATTAAAACTGCAATCCATCTAACTTATTCTTGTTCTTATTTTACAGTAACCTGTAAATTTGTCAATAAATGTTAAATTTCTAATGACCGTTTGGTATTGGTAAACAATAGAACCCCCTTTAAAGTACACACCATTCACGAAGTATTTCTGTTGGTAATAAATTTCAGGATACTTGCTTGTAAAATTTAATTGAAAATAAACCCATTTCATGTTCCACTTGGATTGCCCTGTCGATGTACTTAAAAGCGCTTGCCCTTTGTACCTGAAATTATGATCGGTTATTAAAGATTAAGTATACAACACAGCCAAGAAATGCGTACTGTTGAAATTCAACTTAAGTTCAGGGAGCAGAGGTAGCCATGTTAACACAAGTTACAATGCTGATGCAGTTTTTTCATGATGGGCCATATGTTCAATGTGCTACCAGTTTTGTAGTTTTTACCAATTACTACATTCAGGTTATTGGTCCAGGCTCATTTGTGTGTATTAAGCATTAACTTAAATTTTGAATGTCCATATTTGTAGCCGTCTTTTTTGGCTCTTGTATACTTTTTCTTAATACTAAGATACATTCGTTTAGTGATGTTGAGTGGTTATATTTACCCTTGGTTGTATCATGCTGTTATTGGACAACGTTTTTAGGTATCTTGTAGCTTGTTGGTACTTTCTGAATTTTTTCAACCAGGTTGAAATCTTGCTGTAATTGTATTAAAAGGTTTTAGGGATAAACTACAATGTAGCATGTCTAAGTTTTCCGAAATTGCTTTACAAATATGATCAGATAATCAACTCTTGGGTCACTTTATGAACAGGTGTAATCAGTGGCGGCCTAAGTGATTTCCTCAGGTAGTGACAACAACAAAATGTTTCTAGTGGCGGATCCAGGATTTTGGTTTGATTGGATGGGGGACTAGGATTTGGTTTGGGGGGCTCATTACTCCAGAATGCCGCCCTTATAAGAACAGCATAAAAAAAGGTTCCCAAATTCCATGTCGTCGGGGGTGACCTTGGTGCTTTTTGTGGTGGGGGATGCCTAAGCTCCCTAGCCCTCTCCTTCCCTGGATCCGCCACTGAATGTTTCCGCTGCTTACTGATCATCATTGAAGTGAAAGGTGAAAAACAGCTCAGAGTAAGAATCTCGCTATATAAAGATTTGTAACGTGTGAAAGTCTCATTACCTGCAATTACTGCCGGATTAATTAAATGATTTTGAAATTAATCAATGATAAATGTTTTAAAATTGACTAAACGGTAAACATTTAGTGATTAACCAAAAACCGACATGTTGATCTACAAGCAGTGTTGGATTACCCAAAAGGTAGGACTAGGCAGTAGCCTGGAGCCCCTGATTTTTGAAGGCTCCCTGAAAGTTCACTTTTTCACTAAATAAAAATAATAAAATCATCCAGAATAAAACAATCAAAATTATATGATAATCATGGAAATTAATTTTTTGTTTCATAGTAGTGTACGATAAATAAAAGTAATTTTCAAAATATGATAAATTGTAAAATTCGTTTGTTAATTGAATAAAATATGATAAATTCTATTAGTCATCTACAAAACCTTTTCTTTGAACTTATAAAATACATATAATTAATTTCAAAAACAGAGGAAATAAAAAATTTTGAGAGTGCTTAGCCCCCCATACTTTCTTATCCGGCACTGTCTTCGATGACCACGACGGCAGTGGAACACATTTCTCTTGAGAATCGTTTCCTGTTACGTGCATTCGTAAACTTGTGTAATTCTCCTTCAGAGAATCTAAGAAGAAAAAAAACAATATTGCCTGCTCGCATTGACAAAGCTTCTAGGGCAGCGTACCCAAACCTTTTTCAACCCGCTGTAGGCCACTAACTCACAGGCGTATTTTTTTTTTCACTCCTTTTCGTTTCAGCCGACTATGGACGACGATTGCGCAACTTCATTTTCCTCTTCTGAGTTTCCTTCCTCCGTCGCCAGTCACCTCCGCAATTTGTTTTTAAAATGTACCATTATAACATAATAAATCTAAAATCACGTTTTGAATCCTATGAAAACGCAGATATAAAACTGGATGTGAACTATTAAAAGTTAATTACATGTTAATCAGACAAAACTAGATAAATAATAATGTTACTACAGGATGGGCGCTACACTGTACCACCGGCCTACATACATAAACCAAAATAAAAGACACTAGACGGTATGCCTTTTGTTTTTGTTTACTTCACCACTCGCGCTACCAATCTTATCAACTACCGCGGTTCCTCATACCCATTTAAAACCCTTAGTAAACCGTCATTTACTTAATCTCTAGACGCCACATGGAAGTGAATAGACTTGTAGAAACAATGCTGTTCTATCTCATCCTGGAAATGCCACATTTTTGCTGGGTCATTGAAATATTCAAGGCTTTTAAATGTTACAGCCTTATACAGTACGAATATGGTACCAGAATTTGATATTATGCCTGTGGAACTCCTGAACTATGTTCGCGGACCACCAGTAATCAGCGAACAGGCTGAAGCACTGTTCCAGTGGATATTTAGTTGAATGCTACAAAAATGGCAGTTGCTGCACTCTGCCGGCAGTATTACTAACTTTATCTAGCTGCAGCGTGTGACAGAACGAAGTTGTCTCCATTCCCCATTAACAAAGCGAACCCCCGACCTTGAATATTTCCATGAAAACGCTAGAGCGCATGCGCGATTTGTGCCAACCAAGATTTGTCTCCACGACAGCGAAACAGTTCACTGATGTGGCCAACAGATGGAGTTCATTACTTTCCCTATCTGTAGAGTAGAGAATGCCGCATTTATAAATATTTATTTTTCTTTCACTGTATTTATTTTTTAATTTATTTATTCATGACTAGAGGTAGTGACATGACACAGTGGCACTACGTCTAGAGTCGCCACTGGGTGTAATTGTGATCCACTTTGTTTAGATTGAAATCATAAATTATGTATGTTAGACAGGAGGCACTTGTAATCATCACTTGGACTCGAAGGACTTCTACTTTGGGCTAAAAATTGGTACACTCATTCCTTAAATGATGTTATTTATTATAAGTTTGCACAAAATTTACACAAATTGCCGTACTATTAAGCAGCAAGTCGACAACAGGCTTAAAGTGACAAATAACGTTAATGCAAATGTTCCTCAAACGAATATGTTGCTGTCACAGCCAGCAGAAATATAAATAATGAATAAACGTTGCACAAAAAATGCTGCAACTTTAAATGGTATGTGAATGATGAGCACCGTATTTACGTACACACATGTGACAATAATAGGTAATCTACAATGAAATTGTCCACGTGAGATGGCATTTATCAAAGGTGGTTGTGTAATTATTAACAAAGGTTGTGGATAGCTTAAATGAGCAGCAATATCTTTGTTTCAACATAAGCTGTGAGAAATTTAGTTTCTGTAAGTAATTGAAACTGAAATTTAAATGCAGCCTTTACAAAAATAACAATTGACTCTTGTGAAAGCATAATTTGGATTATAATAAAAATTGAAGTTGTATTTATTTTTGAGCAGCATTATTAGTTGCACTTGTGGATAGGTTGAAATTCTGCCTGGATCAAAATTTGGATTTCGTTAAATTTCCAATTTGTGCATGAAATGTGATTGGTACCAGACTGTTGAACTTCATTATTTATTCAGCTTACTTTGTGGTTTGCTTTGAGTTTTCTATTTGTGGAATTAAAAATATATAAGAAGATAATTCCAGTTTTGAATGTCATAACATTTTTTTGTGGTACTCTCCTTAGTTTCAACATTTAAAAGTGTGTGTTCTGCAAGTAAAGTACTATTTTATGGTCTTACAACTAAAAGTTGAAACCGAGCTTGCTGGGTGAGTGGTTAACCCTCTGGCCTCGCATTCAGGATGACAGCGGTTCAAATCCCCGCCCGGCCATCCAGATTTGGGTTTTCCATGGTTCCCGCAAATCACTCAAGGCAAATGCTGGGATGCTTCTTACAAAAGGCCATGGTTGAATTCCTTCCCATTCCTTGTCCCCTGTCCCATCCTGCCTCTAATGACATCGACAAGGTGTAAAGCATAAAAGTTGAATTTTTTGTCTATTTGCAATACTTTGGATGCTTTGTAAATTTGGCAGAACTAATTTTGTGGCTTGGAAATGTGAAATCACCATTGTGTGGTAGTTTGAGGGGATTTTTGTTTTGCCCCAGTTGGATGCTGTTAAATGTAATTCTAATTGTAATTACTAAATGATTATTGTTGGGCCAGTAAACATAATATAGCTTTTGTTGATGCCTTTCATTGGCTTCAGGTTTTGCCTTTCAACTGTCTCCAGTCTTAACTAATTCTTGCATTACTTATGGAGTTAAAAGTTCCATGCAAATGTTGTAGGGGGAGTGGCTGGATACTGATGTCTTGGCATGTTTTTATCAACTCTGAATGTACCTACATTTGAGATATTTGTATAGATCTTTGTCAAAATTTTCAACATAGGCTTTGGAGTGTTAAATTAAAGCATCTTTTATGATATAGAAATTGTTGGTTTGTACGCTTGGTTCTTGTATTGTCTGTGCTTTGGAAAATGGATAACTATGAAGCTTAAATGAAAGAATTTTACCAAATTTTGTTTCAGATTGCTGCCAAGATCAATCCTGGTGGCTCAAGTGATAGTACTGGTCAAAAACGGCCTTTGGAAGAGGGTTCAGGTAAGGGCGCCACACAATGTAATAATTTCTGCAACATGCATGGAAATCTGCAATTAAATTTATGCCAAAACAATATGGTGATTGAAATATGTCAGACCATTAATTACATGTTACAAACGAAACTACAAAAGTATTTTGATGCATTATAGTTAACTAGCCCCAAAGCCCGTCAAAAATGGCGGGTTTAACAGAGTGTTATGGTAATTTATTTCTCTGCAGTTGCTTAACTAAATAGAATTGTTATAAAATAAAGCTCATTGTAATTTATCGACCTTTGTGCTGTAGCAAAACACTTCAGTTGTCAACTTGTTCCAGGTTGCATCTCTGCCTAACCACAATCCCCTCTAATATTGCTGCTAGAAAAGCAAAGCTTCAATCACGTGCGAATTAATACATTTCCTGTATTGCATGTCAGTGTCATGCATCGTGCTATAAACTTGATCCCAAATCTTCTGATTCTTGCACTTTTTTCTTAATACCTGTGATGATCGCTTAGATCGGCTGAAGTACTGATTCCAGTTAAAATGAAGGATGCTAAAAAATAAATCTTAACAACTTACACTATGCCACGTAATATTTTATTTTGGTTTAGGCCACATATCGCAATCTATTTGTAATTTCTTTCATTCAAACCATGTAATTATTTAAGAAAAAAAAACTGGTAATATGCCAATTTAAACGAAATACATACTTTTATCTGTGTTCTGAAAGTTCATGTCTTAGCAATTTCTTAACTAAATAGAAATTATAAAATAAAATTTAGTGCCTTGTGCTGTAGTAAAAGGTTTCTGTTCCATCCGGGTCTAGGATGCATTTCAACTTAAACACGTACTACGATAAACTTGTTGCCAGAAGAAAAATACTTCAATCTCACGCATATTAATACATGAAGTGTATCGCGTTTTAGTGGCTATGTTGCATAGCAATATAAATTTGATCAAAAATCCTCAAGGGTTTGTACACATTTCTGTTTTGTTATCCGTGATTGAGACCGGTATTAAAACGTTTGACTGGCTTACACAGTTGCTGAAAAAATAGGCTCAGTAATATCACACAGTGAAAGCAAAGGAAATTAAAATAAATCTTATAAACTTACATTATGCCACGTAATATTTGTATTAAGTGTAGTGTAGGATGCACAGATTGGGATCAGTGTGCAAGTATTTCCATTCAAACGAATTAATAATTTCGGTAATAGGATACAGTTTAAATTATTTAAAAAAAACTAAATTATTTGTCCTCTGCCGTAACGTCAAATGCCAGTTGTAATTCCAATCCATTCTAAGTAACAATCTAACCAAAAGTTTCGCTACATTGATGCTCGAAACCCAAAGCTTTTATCTTACATATCTATGGACAAAGAATTTAAGGAATATTTCTATATATCAAAAGAATATTACGTAAATATAAGTGTCTAATGATTGATATGTCAATTTTAACGCAATACATAATTTTATTTCGGTGTTTCTGTCTGTTAATTTATTCGTGGATACTTGGAAATGTTAATTTCATAATGTGCATTACCAAGAAGATTGACATAAAGCGTGACTCGATAGATTGACGTAAAGCGTGACTCGATAGATTGACGTAAAGCGTGACTCGATAGATTGACGTAAAGCCGTGGCAGGTGACATACAGACAGCTTGCTTATTATATTAATAGATTTTATTTCTGCTAACTAAATTTTGGTGTACTAAGGATTTTAAAATATTGTTTGTATTTTGAAGGAGGTCACAAAATTTCCATGCAATAGACATTGTTGCGGTTAATGAAGATGAGGTTTGGTAGTTGGATTTTGACATTTTAAACTGCAACCTTTGTTATGAAATCAAACTTATAAATATGCAATAAAAACTTTTTCACATAATTTTAATTTTTTTTCCGAGGTTATGCCCTGGCAGCAGTTAAAATATCTTGGTGCATTTGAATTATGCTAATTTTTTACTTTAAATTGCTTCAGCAAATTATAACATATTTGTACTAGCTTTTTCTTGTCAGAAGCGCACATAATCCCCTGGATAGTTTTGGCAGCATGTTTTCTTGTGTCCACATGTTAACTTGTGAAAATGGTGCAAGAGAATTTGATTGCCAAAATATCTTGTGTTAACTCAGCTAATCACCCGAGAACATTACCAGGTGTGTAAAAATGAAACTGAAATTTTTTCATAAAAATACACGTTTGTTGCAGAAAAATGATATAAAGTATCTTATTCGAAATATTGTCCATACGTATGGAACTACTTTCACCCGCATTGATTAATACCATCAGTATAACATGGCACTTATGAAACCACAACCTCCACTAATATTGCTTTCGAAAATTATAGCTTCTATTACCCTCATATGAATAACAATGTGCATCGCCTGTGCTGGTAGTAGGAATTTATTCAGGAAAAGCTTGTAAGGAAAAAGGTATAACGATTGAGTCTACCAGAGATTGCGATTCCGCCAAAGTAACATTCAGTAATGACGTCATTACACTGTTGTAGTCAATCGCAAGACATATTATTTTTAAGCAGTAATTCCATTGTAATACAGCCTGTCGACTACCATTATTTTCAAGCAGAAATTAGATTGTAATATATCCTGGACCGGCATAATACAGTTACATGTACTTCGGAAAATATTTCTAGAGGATTCTTGCGTTTTACCACGGCAATTCGCAAACAGATAAATGTCGTTTATCTGAATTATATATTAAACGATTCGTACCTTTTGTGTAAACTTTCTCAGAGTTTTTAATAGACTTAATTGTTTATCTGCCAAAAAAATTCTTAGGTTATGTTTTAACCTACGTAGTACTTATAACTGATTCAGGTAATATAACGTAAACATAGAATACCCTTCTCCTTACATGAATTTTTGCATCTGGTTGTCGTAGATAAATAAAAAGAAACATGTAAATTTAAACGAACTTACTAATTGTAACCTTGACATATAACTACCTGGCATTAATTTTTCCCCCTGGTCTCCGTATTTCTAATATCTCTGCTCACTGCTATTTTGTGGCAATAATATCGTTGCTGAATTGCGAGTGTCATCGCTTATACAGTAAATAGTCATATCCTTGATGACTTAAATCTAATAAACAAGTTATCTTAAATCTCATTTAATAGTTAACCCTTGTTTTTGATACTAAGGTTATCATATATAATGGTAGGAGGAATTTATTGTGGAAAAGCTTATAAGGAGAAACGAATAAGTCATTTTTAATTATATCTTTCGTTATATGAATACTTTACTCTGGTTAGATTATCAGAGTATTTGGTTCAGATTTTACATAAATAAATACATTTTACTTTAGATGACAGAGACTATAATTTTGAATACAGATAACTGTTATTTATTTGATTAATACATTTCGCATTATTTTTCTCAGAGTTTATTAAAAACTTCATTGTTTCTTGCAATCTGCTAAAAAAATTCTTAGGTTATGGTTTAACCTAGTCCTTATAACTGATATAAAATAGCGTAAATATTGAATCCTCTTCTTAAATGAATTTCTGTGTCTAGTTGTAAATAAACGAAAAGAAAAATGATAGAACGATCGTAATATGGTGTCTGTTGGCGAGTGAAGGCTGGCACGTGACCGTTCTCTAGCCAATAGCTATAGACAACTCCAGATTGGCGTTTTATATAATAGGATTGCTAGATATACATTTTCCCCATCTTGAAATTTATGAATGCCACGCCCAAAAAACTTTTTGCCCTTTTGACGCAAACGTGTCGAGCCATTTTCATAAGAAGTGCTGCTTAGTGAGTGCGTGTCCCGTCGATGTAAAGAGATGGTAATAGGATGGAGCTAAGTCAGGTGAGTACACCTCATACCTCAGTATCTGCCAACTAAATGTGTCAGTCATTTCCATGATTGGTTTTGCTGTATGTGATGGTGTGTTGTCATGAAGCAAGATCAATTTGTGTTGCCTTTTCTGGTATTCTGGTCATTTTTCTCGCAGTGCTTGAATCGAATTAATCAATTGTTTTCAATAATGTTACGTTTTAAGTTTCACCAGGTTTTAGTAGCTCGCAATAGATCACACCATTTTGAACCCACCAGACACAAAGCATTGCCTTCTTTCCATAGCGATTTGGCCCTGAAGTTGATGGCTGTTCACCTGGAGATACCCATGATCTTTTATGCTTAGGATTCTCGAAATATATCCACTTTTCATCATCTGTCACAATTCTATGTAGAAATGACTTTCTTTTATACCTGGTGAGCAGCATTTCACAAGTGTTTTCTTGCTGTCTTTCATTCAGTTCACGAGGAACCCATTTTCCCATCGTCTGGAACTTTCCTATTGCGTTTAAACATATGGAAACAGCTTCCCGTATTACGTTTAATTGATCTGCAAGCTCTTGTTGCATTTGGGCATTATGATCCAACAATGCTTGCAATTTACTGTCTTCAAACTTCTTTGGTGGTCTTCACGGTCTTCGTACGTCATGTTGAAATCACCACTTTTAAATTTTTTAAACCACTCAAACCACTGCAATTTACAGAGTGCACACTCACAGTAAGCTTCGACAAGCCTTTGATGCGATTCTGTAGCAGTTTTCTTTAAATGGTAACAGAAAATTGTCGATGTCTGCAAATCGTAGTTTGTAGGCTAAAAACTCGACATTTTCAACATTATTGAAAACTGCATTATTATATGAAACTTGTAAGTTAAAAATCTGTCAGCTGCCCAAAAAAAAAAATAATAATAATAATAATAATAATAATAGCGACAACGAAGTGATCTGATGGTAACTGCACTGATAGATAGAGCTATCTATCAGCAAATTCCAGTTCCATATTTACACACATGGTATACTATTTCTTACAAAATTAAACACGACACCTTTTCTTTTAATGTTTGACTTCATCTGAAGTTGTTGTGGTTGTTAGGAGAGCCCGAGGCCAAAAAGGTGGCCGCTACGAGCGACCCGCAAATCGCGGCGCTTCGGGCACAGCAGACTACTTCCCCGCCAGTGAACAACGCAGCAGCTGTACAGGCGGCTGCAGTAGCAGCCAGGGTGGCGGCAGCAGCAGCGGCCGGACTCCAGGGCCTGGGAGTAGGTGTCCCGGGCCTTGGAGCTGTACAGAATGAGGACATACGTGTGCCCGACAAGATGGTTGGATTGAGTAAGTGAACAATTTGTTTTAGGATTTTAGAAAAATACTTCATAACACTTCCTGAGTGGGATTGTTTGTTTATTAATGCCGAATGAGGTGATAACTGATTAGGAAGTATTTACTTGCTGTAATGATTAAAGGTATTTTGTTTGAATACTCGACTATTTTTATTTCAAATAGTTGACCCGACAGAATTCCTGTCTAAATTTGTGATCATTTTGTGAATTTGTACAAAGTAAAAATTGGAAAAACATATTTCAGAGTGATTATTGTATTTATTAACAATTGTGTCTATGAATGTTCAGTTCTGAGGAGTACATTCGGAAGTATGCAAATATCGCAGTCCACCACTGAAATGCTAGAGATGTGTAATATGTCTGGAATGTGATATACTTCGAACCATGCGGTTTTGTTCCAAAATTTGTCTGAATTCCATGTTAACCAAATGACCTTTTTTCCCATTAAGTTTGAACTCTTAGTGAATCTCAAGGAGTTTTGTTTGTTTCGATATCGTCAAACTCTATTTCGTAGAGCCAAAGATTTTTTATATGCCATCATACACTCATTCCAAACAATCAGTTTGTATTGCTGCATAACTTTAGCCATCACACAGTTCTTTGAAAGATTGCATGTTGGAGTTTCATCGATTTGCATATTCAATGGAAACTTGAATGCTGAATGAGCTGTTTGTCCGCCTTCCAACAACATAGCTGCCAATTCATAATGAAACAAGTGCAAGTGCAATTTCATTCTGTGAGCGAATCATTGCCAAAGTCAGTGAGATCAAAAACCTTTCTCTGGTTCCACTGGGAGTGTTCAAGAAGAAAATCCCTCTAGGTCCATCTTTCAAAATTTTAATGAGTATATTTTTGTTGCCAATTCAACAGTGGAACATTTGTTTGAACTGATTCTCTCAGTGCATCACAGTCTTATTGTTTTTCACATTTCAACTCTTGATTAAATTTTATCGTGCATCGGTGGATCTTGCGCTGTAATGCATAATTGAGGTAATACGTTGCTTGATGATACTGAACATGTCCTCAATATATGTGGAATATAAATAAAATAACATTTACTAGATAGACTGCAAAAAAAAACAACACAAATGTAAAATGTAGGCTGGAATGAGTTTTGCAAATTTTTCTTTAGATCTACCAGAGTTTTTTCCCCAATAGAAAACATGAGAGTTAGTCACATCCCAGGCGCATAAGAAACAAAACAAAAAAGAATTATACATATCCATCATTTAAATAATAAGTTATGGTCTTGCATTCACTCAAAAATTCAATTAAAAAAAAAACACTTTCAGTTCTTCCCGAAGTTTACAATTTTTCTATCCCTAAAAACCTTATTGCACTATTATGAACATTAAAAAATAGATAAATTAGTCTTGAAAAAATTTCAGTTTTTCCTGAATTTTCAATTTTTGCAGGCAATTTTTCTTTGTCTGAAAACCTTATTCGGACTACTACAAACATTTTAAAAATAGAATTAGCTAAATCGGTCCAGCCGTTCTCATGTGATACGCTTACCAACCAACAGCATTTCATTTTTATTTATATAGATTAGCATATTTGTTAGATGTAAAGAATTTAGCTATGCAAACTTTCAGCTTAAACTTATTTTAAGATTTCTTTTTAGTTTTCCGAAAAGTATCCACCTTTTCATATATTTTAGTTTGTTGGTGGTTCATATAAGGATTGTATTGTTAAATTTCACAGGATGAGGCTTCATGGTTTGAGTCTAAGTTGCATAATGATGATTAAGTATTTGCTATCTGATATCTTTGATGACATCTTTTACCACCAAGATCTCTGAAGTGGACCTGTTCTTTTAACATAGTACTCTCAAATATGAACACAGTTAACCTACACTTAATTATTTTTCAGTCATTGGAAGAGGTGGCGAGCAGATCAGCCGGCTACAGAATGAGTCTGGCTGCAAGATACAGATGGCGCCTGATAGTGCTGGCATGCCTGACAGAACTTGTACTCTCACCGGTTCCAGAGAAGCTATCAAGTGAGTGGTAATTTTTTTTTTTTTTTTGTCTTGCTCAGTGCTTGTCTGGAAGTCATAAATGATTTACAGTTTTCATCTGAGCATACAGAATGTGGTGTTTCTTCACAGGTGTGGATTCATGTGACCACTCACTGTTGCCTATTACATCAGACAGTCGTGTTTTGTTGGTGGATTTCTTGATTTTATGCCAGTTAACACAGATGTGAAATTTTTTGAAAGTAAATTAATATAATTTTTAGAGCCAGCTTTTATTATTTATGCACTTTTACCATATGAAATTCACAATAGCTTATTTTGTTATTCAGAAATTAACTTCTAGTATCAGATTTTTAAGGTTTTAGATGGTGCATCCTGTATATGTTTAGCAGTGTAGTTCCTTTAACATATTGAATCCAATATAAAGTTATTCACTTAAGGTGCTTAATGTGCATCTGCCAAGTCATTACACTTTGTTGTGTGATAAAAAAAAGTAAATGCTGTGTTTTTTGGCTGCGATATTCCTGAACTGTCGAAGATTCTGCATAAGCCCATTTTATGTCAGTTTTGTCACTTGCCACGTATATGTGACTGCAGTGATCTGGAAATTTTGATAATATAAAGTGATAAGTTTAATTCAAAATATAGGATAAAATGAACACTTTTATAATTTTTGATTGCATATACTTTTTTTGTCACTCCATCTTTCTACCTTTATACTTAACCAAAATCCATAATTGAGGTATCACTTTAAAGAGTAGGCTCTCTGCTTTGGTAATGTTAAGACAGGAATTTTTCTAAATTCAACCCGTAAGGGAGTGTCTATAAACTGTGGCTTGGTCTAAAAGAAGGGGAGGGGTTAAGTTGGCTTGAAAGCTATACTTGGTTATGTGGAAAAGGGGAGGGTTCAGAGACAAGCCATGTAGCTTTTCACTTGTATTGTCAGTTAAAATAAGATACTGAACACACAATAGCATGTGAATACTTATTTCCGTCAATTATATCCGTATGTGATTCATAATAGTCTGATCAGAAAACTGTACAAAATATCTTCTAAAATCAATAGGGAAAGAAGCTACTTGGGTGGGAGGGGATGGCTCCACATGTGGTCAAAATGGAGCTATGTAGTCTATGGATGCTTCCTAATTGGAATAATTATGAGCAATTAGGATCACTGGAATGCGATAGTTCAGAGTCAAGATGCTGAGCTTCGCTGGTGTTGAGTGATTGCATTACCTCTATATAGCAGCATCACACATCACGTATATTGATGAATTGTATGTGTAAGTTTTTCAGATATTTTTGTTTGTTACAAAAAAATTTCATTTTTTTGTAAGATGTTGGGTTTTGCTATGAACCTGTTTCAACTGAAAAATAAACAATTACTACAAATGTAAGGGGGGTTCTTTCATTCTACTAAATCCACCAACCTTACTATTCATGATATATCATTCGTAAAATTCTCTCTTGGCCCACATAGTGGTAATATATTTCTTTAACGAATTCATCTTTTTAACATTTATATGAGATTATCATAATTTTAATGTGGTCTTAAAATTCTTTTTGATTTCAAATACTCACTATGAACAAGTTAGGGTGGTTTCGACTGATGGTCTCTTTTTGTAGGAACATGTTCGACTTAGAGAGGCTTAGATTCTATCCTACCTAATTTTGAGTTAGTTACAGAGGTGAAATAAAAATCTGTTACAGTGATAATGTTTATTATAAACTTAAGAATTTGTAGGTATACTTAAACATAAAAAAAAAAGTCACAGGTGAGATAACATGCATAGATTGTACAAAAAATTAAATTGGTTTTTTCCCTCCTTGCTTTAAATAATTTGAGCATTCTATTTCTTTAGCAAATATCTATTTTATACAGAGCAGAAAATGTTCCTTCTGTATTGCTGAATTGTTTTATAATATTCCTTAACATATTAAATACTGCTCGTGCCTCTTGGGTGGAAACCAGCCAAAGATATGGGGGCAATAAATGAGTTTTCTACATCATTAATTTCAGCTTTTTGAGTGACTGAATTGATAAGTTCATCAGATAAGGAACCAGCAGTGATAACTTCATCACACGTAACAGTCCTCAGAAGATAGTCATGTGTTGGATACCAATACGTTTTGCCACGATTTCTGCCATTCTCATGGCTTGCAACACTTCGATAGTGGAACTAGTGTTTTCTTCTGTATTATTCAACATGTTCTTGACTATTTCTATTTGATACAAGAAGTTTTTAATGATGCCTTGGTCAATTGGCAATTTAATGTTGTATTAGAGGGCAGATGTTGAATTTTAACTGCAGTCATTTTTGGAATATCATTGTCCCATACAGTTATCAATGAACAGTAGAATTTCTTTTTGGCTTCAGCCATTTCCTTGTCAAATTTTATGAGCCAGTGTTTTAAAATTTCAGAAGTCATCCATGCTTTCATATTTGCTTCATATTCCAATCAAAGTGATTTACATCACAAATAACTGCAAGGTTTTTTAGCTTTACCGATAACTAATGGTCTGAGTTTCTCTGTGCCTGACATATTTGCAATGAGCAACCATTCCTTGCTATGCTTTTCACCGTGACATTTATAATTTTTAAAAGTTAGGGTCTTATTGTGAAAATGTTTAAAACAAAAAAAACAGTTCAGTTTTGTCAGCATTGATATCATCTTCAGGTTCATAACTTTAATAATCCTTGAAATTCACTTTGTCGCAATTTCTTTGTTGAAACTTGCACTTTCCACAGACTTCTTTGAAAAACAAGGTCATGTCCTGTTCAACTTTTTTTTTTTTTGTTGTTTTGTTTGTTTTTTTGTTTTGTCATCTATTACTGGCTCTGAAATTATCGAGAGCTACTGCTTTTGAGTAAACTTATGCTTTTTCTTGTAATAGTGATCCACTAACACTAATGCTTGATCCCGACACTGCTTAAACCATTTAACTAAGCACTTTCCCAAGTTGGGAAATTCTGCAGTTCGTTGTCTTTTGCAGAACATATTTGGACCACTTTCAATTTTTTATGATTTCTAAATCATTTATTTACTATTGTCAGAGTACTTGCTGTTAAGCCAAATTGATCAGGAACATCGTTTTACAGTTCTCTATAGCTTCTAGCACTTCTAACTTTTCAGAGAGATTCAAAGTTTTCATTTTACGTTTCACAGTACTCATTCTTTAATAATTCTATTTGTGCACTGTATCAGAAATTGACGTGTATGCCAGTAGAACTAAACTAATTCTGTGACATTTAAGACTTGCTTCGGCAGAGCTCAGATGAAAGCCGCAATACGTAATAATAAAAATGAAACAAATCGATACCTGGTAAAAGTGTTTTATGCGAGTTGTAAAAATCAGTAGTCCTTTCTTTGTAAACATTTGCAAGAGATAATTACTAATATCTACTAACTAGAAAAGAAAATAAATAAACGGAGAGACTTCTAGAAATATAATTTTAATTTTTTGTGTACCTTTTAAGAACCACCCTGCTACTAGAACAAGCCTTGTTCCATACACAAAATTTGAAATGGCTAAATTTGTTTCTCAGCCTTTTTTCTGGATCATGAATATTTAGTGATATTTCAAATATATTTCTGCTTATGATTTTCCCACAAATTCCATCAGTATGCTACCAACATAATGTTTAGAAATTTTCTCAGTAATGCCATATAAAGTAATGTCAATAATCCTGTTAAGAATTTTAGTTAGGCAAAGAACACTTTTTTTTTTTCTATTGATATTTTTGTTATTTCGTGTGGAAGTTGTAAAAGTGTTTCATACACTTCATATGTTAAGAAATATTCCAGATATCAATTGGAATTGTATACCACTTTTACTAAGATGGGGGTCAACTAAGGTTAATACCAAAATTGTTTGCTAAGTCTATAACACAATCAAGATTCCTAGTAGAATGTTATCTGTTTGTAAATGACTGGTTTTTAATTGGAATGGTTAGTTTGTGAACACATGTACATAATTTCTGAACCACTCTGGAATATCCATTACTTCGTGATGCACCTGACAGATATTACTGCAACTGTCTGTGCTCATGACTGCTGGCAATTGATTTCTTCCTACCATTTACAAATGCAGGTTGGCTAGTGCTTAAGTACCACTTGTAGCAGAGAAATAATAGTGCAGAGGCACACCGGTGTTCTATTTGCACAATCTGAGGGGCTACTGAACATACTTTCCGTGGTTACTGTGACTGCATGTTGGACGTTGAGGGTCAATTGAATTGTTATTTTTAAAAAGTGTTGCATAATGAATTGTTACAGACCCTTAATATCTTTGAGCTTTATTTCAAGACTTTCCCTTTTTCAAAATATTTATCTTTGTTTTAGAATTTGTTTTTAAATTTCTAATCTTTATAATATTGTTCAGTCGAGCAAAGGAGCTGATCATGAACATTGTCCAACAACGTAGTAGGACTGAAGGCACTGGTGGCTCTGGAATGAGTGAGATGAACATGGGTTCATCAAATCATGCACATGTAAGTTTTTCTTTATTTAGTTTTATAACCAGAGAATATTTGTTTTGCCTACACATAGTAATGAAAACTTGAAGATATTGGAATTTTTGATTGGAAAGAATTGTTAACACTTTAGTGATATTCACATTACATCATACTTGGATTTATATTTTACTTGTTCTTGAAAGTGATAATTTGCCACTACTTGTAATTAGCAATTTTGTGCTAGAGATAAGCAATATGTAGATGGAGAAACAGGGAAGGGTAGTGGGGAAGGCATATCATGTTGTACAGGTGGAGATCATGGTGCCTGGCCCAAAAGTAGGACTCATTATTGGGAAAGGCGGTGAAACTATCAAGCAGCTGCAAGAGAAATCTGGTGCTAAGATGGTTGTCATCCAAGATGGGCCAGCCCAAGAACAGGAAAAGCCACTGCGGATCAGTGGAGATCCACAGAAAGTGGAGGTGAGCATTACAAAGGATAGATGCATAAAGATTTGCAACTTAAATTTTGTTTTAATGAAAGTGTAATTCATTGTTCTTGTAGTGTATGGAAGTTGCCTAAGAAATTTAGCTTAGTGATTCATGAATATATATTTGCCAACAGTAATTTTTTTGAATAGCTGTTTGAACTATTTGAAATGACAATATTTATTAAAGTTTAAAGGCTGCCCGTTATACAAATTGGTTTCGTTTCAGTATGCCAAGCAGTTGGTGTATGACTTGATTGCTGAGAAAGAGATGCAGGTAAGCAAGTAAACATGCAGATTCGGACAGAGTTCTGTAAACAATAGTTTTTCTGCTACTATGACTGAGAAATCTCGTAAGAAATAAATTGTTTGTGAAGCAATGAATGACTTGAAAGTGTTTGACATGTCAGCAGGCATTCAGCCGTGGGGGCGGAGGGCAGCGAGGGGGTCAGGGGGGCAACCACAGCTACGATGAGTTTGGAGGAGCTGGTGGGGGTGGTGGAGCAGGCGGAGAATCTGCAGAGGTCAGTTTCCTCAACTGTTTAGTCTCAATTCCATGACACTTCTTAGGAGGCCTTTTCACATTTGTGGATTTGTGCCTTTTGTTGATTGAATGGAAATCTGAGACCTAAATATTCCGTATTTTAGGTTTATTTTTTGTGTTTAGGACAAGCGGTTATGAGTGGTGTTTTTCATTTCTGTGGAGAGGCCTCCTAAGAGATATAATCAAAATGTATTTTGGGTTTTTAAAATTAACGCGAACTGAAATTGCTTAGTTTGCTCCCAGTTGGTTACACCTGTAGTCTTGATTCTGTTTTCGTCTCTGCAGAATCATAATCCAGACATATTCTAATATCCACCCCTACTTGTTAATTCCTTTAAAAAGTGTTTTATATGACCTCTAACCTAATTTTCAAAGATCACTTCCAACTTTAAAAAGATCTTTTTTTGATTGCCTTAAAATTAAATCAACTTTGTCATCACATCACACTGTGCATGTTTTGATAAAGTGAGATTGCATTTATAGGCTGCATGACTCAATCAGAAATTGACTTAGTTTAAAATACCTGAAATCTTTCAATGCATTTGTATTGAAGGTTTGTTTGATGTCTTATTTTCAGGTGGCAGTGCCCAGGGCAGCTGTAGGTGTTGTAATTGGGAAGGGGGGAGATATGATAAAGAAGATCCAGAATGAAACAGGGGCTCGTGTTCAGTTTCAACAAGGCCGTGAAGATGGGCCTGGTGAAAGAGTGTGTGCGGTGACAGGCAATCCTAGCCAGGTGGAACAGGCTCGTAGGAGAATAGAGGAGCTCATTGAGAGTGTTATGGTGAGAAGATTCTTTCTGCTCCTGTTTACTCTTGGCCATTGGCTGCCTTTTATCTAGGAGCAGTGTTGGTTACTGACTGGATTAAATACTTCTATTACCCAACATTTTAACATTACAGAATAATATCGTGTGATACTGCATGGTTGCAGAATATCTGTAAGTACATTGTGAAGATTTCACCTAAGGCTGAACATCTGTACTCCATTTAGGTTTGAGAGTATGAACCATTCAGTTGTGATTTAGTCCAGTGTATGTCACACTTCAGCAATCAGAAGCTCATGCAATGATAAAAGGCTTTTTGGCTTGTTTTATAGTATAAGAGTTTTTCTGTGGTTGAATTAAATTTCTTTAGACGCAGGAATTTCTCTTGTACCTGCATCTGTCGGTTAACTCCAGTTCCAACATTGCCTTTTGCCTAAATCTATGGTTCTCGGGCTTGATCTTAGTGTTGCTGTAGTATCAGGGGTGATTTTTTTTTTTGGGCCTGCTGCTATTCTAACACTGCAAATTTTCTCTTGTAGAAATGCTCCTAGGATTAAAATAACATGCATTGCTCACAAACAATTTATTTCTGACATTAACTTTTCAATAGATTAAGATATTTTGATCGTAAATAGTGTAAGAAACTTTTTACCTGCTGCTAATGTCTGGCGTTTGCATATTTGGGACACTTGAAGTATTGAAGGATATTCTGTTATAAGGGATAAGAATAATTTTAGACATTGACTACTGTGAACCACTTAAAGAAGAAATCTTATTGCTATGTAATTACAGTACTTAAAACTGTGACATTGACTATATACTGTAGTTTTTGCAAATAAATTGGAATTCGGGATCTCAGTTAAATATTACTTGTGTGTGATAGTGTGTATGTACAATAAAAGCCACTTTTATCTTTAACATTCAAGTACATCAATTTTACTTGTTCAATTTTTTAAAGAACTTTTTATTTCAGCGGCGTGACAATGAGATGGGCCGTGGTCGGGGGAGAGGTGGTCCTGGGGGTGGTGGTGGGCCACCCTATGATCGCATGGGTATGAGAGGTGGTGGAGGTGACTTCAATAGTGGAGGAGGTTGGGACCGTCGTCCAGGCGGTATGCAACAGGGTGGCCAGATGGACAAGCAAGAAGCTACGTTCACTATACCTGCTGCCAAATGTGGAATAGTTATTGGAAGAGGTAAGGAAATTCTTAGCGTATTTTATACTTGAACCTATAAGCCAAGGTTGAGTTGATTCCACTAGCTTAAGACAAGCTTAGTTAAGTCAGTTTTTTTCTAGAGTTGTAAGGGATATCCACAAGTACAGAACTGTCGTGCAGAAATTCTATCTCTGCATCTGCAGTTTTTAATGGGGATGTATAACATGTTTTGTTTATATTGCGATATTATATTCTTTTCTGTTTATACAAGATTCTGCCCATCGTTGTTTAGCTAACAACCGGTTTTTTTTTTCTTATGATCTTGCAATAAAAGTAACGATGTTATTACCTAAATGACGGATTTACAAGTTTGAACTTGCATGTAAAGTGGCCTATTTACGGTTCAACTTATAGGACATCCGTCTAGAATTACCATAGGATGCGCTCAATCATTCACTCTACTTGAAGGGGTCAAAAAATATTCCAAGCAATCCTTTCTATTCTTATCTTGCCACACACTAGTGTCCTTATCGCACCCTTGCAGGATGTTTCCTCCAATCATGATGCAACGCAGTTTGTTGGGTGGCAATGACCTGTGTTAGCTGTCTGGGAGTCCAACAACATCCAGCACGTCCTATGTGTAGTCTCTAACATTTTTCACGGCCCATCAAGAGTCCTTTATTGGGAAATCAGATCGTAGGTCCCACAAGTTGAACTGTGAACTGGCCACTAGCGGTGGAAAGGCGGGCGGCAGGATGGAGAATTGTTGGCATGACCTTATGCTTGATGCTTGAATTAGTTGAGCAGCAAAGTTCATATGACATATTGGTTTTTAGACGGGTGTGTAGTTGTATAAATAATTTAATTCACTTGTGAAATCGTCCTACTTTTTTGTTGAAAGATGAGGTGTAAATAAATCAATAAGGCAGTATTATATGGAAATAGACTTATGAAAAAAATGTAGAATTTGGCATAAAAATATCCTTTTTATTCTAAATTTATTTTTCCACCTTTGCATCCGCAATGATGACCTCCATTATAACCCTAGTTTTTTCCATGGTGTTTAACACCGTATTTTGGCAACTCAAGTGTAACATACATTTTGGTAATGTTTTTTGCCTGTGAGATTGGTCTATTGTGAGTATTTCATAAGCATTGCTATTTATATTTGAGCATTATTAAAACAGTACTTCTTACCACACCTAACAGTAATATTATCCATGTAGTATCTTGGAGATATCAGTATTTCAATTTGCAGTTTAAACTTCTACTTTGTGTATTTGAAGTATGATTTAATCATTGCCATTGAGATTGCATTTTAAGCAGTAGCTCTTGGAGGAAAGAAACTGGTTGTGCTTACCTCTGACTGTTAGTGATTTGGTATGCTTCCTTTGTGGCATCCAGCTTAGGTTGTAGACTAAATGATATTCTTCGTGTATTGGCAGTTGATTTTTTGAAATGATATTTCTTTTCGGTATTTGCATGTAATTATTTATGGCATGATTGTTTTTTTTATGAGCTTGATTTAAATACTGTTGATAGAATTTGTATGCAATGTTGCTGGACATTAAGGGCTCAAAACGTGATGGACCAATTATTATTTAAGGATCATATTCAGATTATATTTTTAATAATAGCTTGCCCTTATCATCTCTGCCATATCTGCTCAATTGTTTGAACTTGCTTGAGTGCCATAGCTTGCAGAAAATTGTTTATAAAATTGTTGAAGATGGGTGACATTCCTGCATTAATCCAGTGATTGTCATTTGTTTGCTCCAGCAAGGATATAATTAAATTTGGTGAAGCTCCCACATTGACTTAATATATAGCCTAGCTTAAGTAGCTAATCAGAATTTCTTTATGCATGGTGCATAGTAATATGTAAAAGTATTGCAGTGAAGTGTGTAGACGGTTGAAAACAATGCTTATGAATTTAATATACTTTGTTCGTACTTTTATTTCGTTAGTAGTAAGAACCTTGATGAGGGAATATGTCTGAAAATATATTATGTGACATAGTATATCCAAACTCTCATTTATATATATATTGGCCTCAATTACACCTTAAATGCTCAACAGCTTTAAATTTAAATTGGCAAGGAGGTAGTAAATTGTGTGTGTAGTGACCTAGAGTAGGTTTGATTCCATAAAAACTAATAATTACTTTTGAAATTGCAGTTATAATTTCGTAAATACCAAAGAGTTTCTTGCTCCGTAGACAGCAGTGCCATGTTTACTCTTTGCTAAGTACAAGTCGCAAGCACTGCTTTTCAGAAATAAAAACAATCTTCTGATATATGGAGGTGTGTGTTAACACGGCACAAAAGAAAGCAGCTTATTACTATGTATAGCAAAATTCCTTCTGCCTTATGCTGTAACAAGAACATTCTGGTCCAGGTAGCATTTCAGCCCAACCACTATCTCCGCTAACATTGCCACTACAAAGTCAAACGATACTGACACTCCCTAAGACAATAAATGCATCAGAACTACATTTCTAGAAGTAGCAACATTTTCTATATCAGGATTCCTAATTAGCATAGCATAAATTGCCACAATTAATTTCGTTATCCACCTTCAGTATAAACCGCAACTGCATGAAATCACGCAATAATGTAGTCACTGTATTGCAATGTAAACTTTACCCGCAATATAAGTTCCGTTAAAGAGTTGTAATAAATACTTGAATTTCTGTTGTACAGTGCAACTTGCTAGAATTTTAGTATACATTTTTAAATTCTGTTGCGTTAATAGTCATGATGGTGACGCCATAGTAAACATAGTTCGACATGTAATCCATATTTATTTTACTTCGCTTTTATGAGAGTTGTATTGCCAGTATCATTCAGGTTGTTAGCGGTTGCTTTGGTATCACAATCTGAAATTGTGGGTCTTATATCGCCCTTCATGACGTCACTAACATGCAATGCAGTAAATGTATTAATGCATGAGAAAGGAAGCTTTGAGTTTCTAGTGACAATATTTGTGGAGTTTGTGACTTGGTTGAAATGCAGCCTGGATCAGAATAACAAACTTTATTAGTAATTTAAGCTGCTTTCATGAGCACCAATTTAGTGACTTCATATATCACATTGTAAAAAATTTGTATAAAAGCTCTATTATAGTTCTGGCGAAGGAAATATAAGTTGTACTTGGCCTTAATTTTTTTAAATTCTTACTGTCGGTAAGTTCATTAGTAGATGTCTTAAGTTGCGGTCATAATATATGGTACTATGACACATCATGTATCAGTCACATCGTAATTCCATTCATAATATATGTGAAAAATCAAAATTTCAAAAAATGCTGATTTTTCAAGGAGCTGTACTAAGTTTTTTGTTTGGTTTATGCTGCATTTCAACCCGACTGACTACTAATATTCCATGGTACTTTTTTTTTTTTTTTTTTTTGAGCCAATGAAAAAGTTTAGCATATTTTCAACCCCAAAGGAGAAATCTTTCTGGTGATTGTACTTTGAACGGAAACAAATGCTCTTTTAACACATGTTAAAGCAAAGTCGTGGGTAACTGCTAGTGGTTCATACTTCCAATTTTTAACTGTCCTAACACTGAGCAGCCATATTGGAAAATGATAAAGGCTCTGTTGTACTATGGATCAAAATTCTGGATGAAGTAGTGTTAATATCGGTACGAACTCTGTTTAATCTTCTGAATAGATCATGGTGGGCGAGCATTAACATGGGACAAATTTCACTTCAGTCATCCTCATTTATTTCCAAATTCCCCCCCCCCCCCCAAATCATTGTAGGCAATTGCCAGGTGGTCCCTTAGTATAAAGGGTTGCCATTTTTCTTTACTTGCAGAGTCCCCTTCCAGACACTATGGCATTGCTACAATACCAGCTTCCATTGTGTTAGTAGAGTCGAAGGGGGCTTGCTGTGGGTTATCTTGTTCCAGCTATCCAGATTTTTTATGCATTAAATTGCAACCAAATTTTAGTTTTTGTTTTGTTTTTAAAATTTTGTAATTCCACCACCAAATCAGACAACTTGGAAGGTTGGAAGAGGCAATAGAGAAGTTCAGCCAGCTTATAAAAAGCTTTGATTTTTCTTGTAATTTGCAGAATTTTTCTGTACTATATAAAACCTATGAACTTGGCAGTTTCTGCCAAGACTAATCATGTAGTGGGTATTTTGAGATGGGTACCTTAGATTAGAAAGAGGATTGTGAAGAAACTAACAGGAGAAATAACATTTTTATTTTTGAAGAGGGTTAAAGTGTATTTCTTGGTGTGGTATAAATGTCTTTAGAAAGTGTTACAAATGTTAGTGTGATAATTTTTACCTTTTAGTATTAAAGATTAATAACTTTTTAAAATTACATTGTAGGTGGAGAGACGATAAAACAGATCAATCAGCAGACAGGAGCTCACTGTGAATTGGATAGAAGACCACCACCCAACCCTGCAGAGAAAGTGTTTGTCATCAGAGGGAATCCTGATCAAATAGAACAAGCAAAAAGAATCATTAGTGAAAAAATAGGAATGGTAAGAATCATTTTTAACATTACATAATTATATTACCACACTTTGTTTTGTGTAAAACATGTTCTATTTGGAAATAGTTCGAATGCTGGAACTTCATAGATTTGGAGATTATAGTATTCTCAAATTTTTGCCTTATTTTGCATGTTTTGTAAAATTTGCAAAGTTCAGTATGAGAGGATCTGGCAATTTTGCTGGCGCCCTTGGCTTTTAAAGATGCCACATTTACTGCATCATATGCTCCACTGGAGCATTACCTATTTGGCCGTAAGCATTTACTGCTGGTTGCTTAGTTATAAAAAAACTAATTTCATAGGAAGGCAACAGTAATATTTCTTTTGAGCTATCTTTTTCATGTTTGTTCAGTTGGCAAAACAATGGAAAAATAGTTTTGCCCTATAACAATAACAGTTCCTGGTGGGTAAGGTACAGATTAGAGAAAACCTTTTAAGCACCTAATATCACTTTTGGCCATAAAAAAAATCTTTGCGCTGCTTTAAATAGACATAAGGCAACCTCATTTTGTTACTACCTCTGGAAGTGTTCTGTATTTGTTACCTTAAGGTAAGCACACACTAGGGTGGGCTGGGCTGCGTGGCATCATAAAAATGCGCCAGCGATTATTTATATAGATTTTTATGGAGTAACACACTACAGGTGAGGTTGGTCCTGTTGGGATGCATCATTGAATTGCTTCTCCAGCCATATTTATCCACCTATGTTCCCTTATGCTCTCTGCCATGACCTTGTTTGCAGAGTTCCTCACTGATTTTTGTGACTTGTATGTTCCAGTTTTATATATTAACTACATTACTTCAATAAAATTTGAATGTAAGGTAGTGGAAGTTTTTTAAAAAAAATATATACTGAAAAGTTAATAATGTTATGAATTTGAATAAAGAAGAAGAAAAAAATACAATTTATCGCTCACGCTTGCATTTTCTTTGGTTGCATGTTTAAACTTAATGTATGGAAGTGTAATGGATGAGGCAAAGCCCATCTTATTAGTAATGACCTTCAAGGCATTTTATGATTTACAATGCGCAAAATATAACAAAGAAAAGTGTATGGGGGGAGATATGAAACTTGTTATGTTCCACGTATGTCTTCCCACTTAAATTTTTTTTTTTTTTTTTTTTACACGTTTAGTATAATTTTCCATTACTTTCTTTGCACCCCACTTGTAATGCTTCATATGTTGCCAGTTAACTGAGCCAGTATTTGATAAATATTTTTGTAATGCCTGCTTGTATAGTGTACCAGCCTGTGTAAGTTAAATCTTGAAATTTCTCTGCTGTCAGTTCAGCATCGCCCATATCTTTTGCATCCCAGTTCAGATTTCGTTAGTCTAAAGGTTATCAAGGTAGCATGTTACTAGTTTTGCTTTATTTTTCTTGTTGGGTAACATTGACAATCTCCTTTCATAGATTTGAAACCCAACTAGAACACCAATGTCATTTTAACTCGTCCTCCTAACTATAATGAGCCTGCAATTGAAAGTTTCTCTTATTTCAGTTTGTTTTCGTGGAACAGGTCTCGTAAAGTATCTTAAGGAGAAATGCTTCATTCGTTATTGTTACGTACAGAGTTGTCACATGCAAATTTAATTTTTCTATAGCAAACTTAATGTGGGAAAATTCTATTTAAAATTAAACCCAATGCTTTTTGCACTTAATTTTCTTTTAAGTATCCATTTGCAGTGCATGAATGATTGAATTAACCAACGGGAACTGATGGCGCTGACAGTACAAATGTGATGCGGCACGGCCTGCCGTAGTGTGCGCTTACCTTTAAACTACTGGCCCTCACATACTGCTTTAAAGTGCATTGTATTTTTACCTTTGCATGCATTTTTCTTGTATCTTTTGCACGAACTCATTAAACTAGTCCGAGACAGCCGATTTATTTGTTTCAGCCACCTGGCCCTGGCGGAGCACCACCTACGCAGTACCCGATTGGTCAAGGCCCTCCTGGAGGGTAAGTTGCAATTTACAGAAATGGATTTTGTTTGCGACATATACTGTCACTTAAGGTAGTGTTGATGCTTGTGTTAAATTGCTTGAAAAGAACTATTGTCAGGATGTACTATTCCAGGCAAGGTCCTCCCCAGCACTTCGCCCCTCAGGGGTGGGGTGGTGGTTATCAGCCATGGCAGAACCAGCAGCATCCCAGTGATCCAAGTGAGTAATATTTTGATCCTTCGTGTCTGCATTTATTTTTTTTATTTTTTTTTTTAACATAGCGATATTTATTTTGAATATCCTTTATAAACAATACTTTCTAATAGTATGATTTGTCCTTCGTTTTGTTATGATCTTAGAGCAATAACTGTTTAGTTTACTTCCTAATGTGTTAACTAATTTTTGATGGAAAAATGCTTTTAATTCTTTATATGAACTTGATTTATAACATTTGCGTGGAAGGAACTGAGAATTTTCCTGGTTACATACACTTAAAAAGTGTTAAATATGAATGATATTCACCTGTCATTGCTGATTGTTTGATATATTTATAGGACACACATAATTGTTTGCTTTTTTAATGCTTCAAGTTGAAACAAACAAGTTTAAAAACTATTTAAATAACAAAATCATAAGTATCTTAGTGTGTTGTAAATGACAAAGGAAAAGGACTCCTCACCAAAGTTAAAGGCTGCAACGAGTGAAATACATAAGACGAACAAAAATATATACAATATTTTGGTTTTCACCTTATTCATGTTATAAGAAATGAGTCATGTGGTTCGCTGCACATGCTGAAGTTTCACATGACTCATAAGTAGATATTGAAAGCAGCAACCAGTCATTTATATTGCCTAAAAGTGGTTTCAATTTTCCTTAGTTACATTAGTGTATGTTGTGAATTGTGTACAATAATTGAACAGTAATGAAAGTTGATTGGTTGGCATTGAACATTTTTGCAATATTGTTTAATCCTGATTAGTTTTAAAACCCACTCTACAGCATTCTGGTGGAGGCTGCAAATCACCGTGATGTTTTAATGTAAAAAAAATACCTGTAATCTGTTCAGTGCTTAAACTACAAATCTCATAAATGGTTCTGTGGTCTAGATTGGTGTTTGGGCTCAAGTAAATTTAATTTTATAATTTTAACAAAGCACTTGATGGTTTGGTGTGTGTGTGTGTGTGTGTGTGTGTGTGTGTGTGTGTGTGTGTGTTACCATAAATACTAGAATGTTGAAAATAACGTCGTGTAGTTATTGATGAGTATTTAATAGTAATCTGGAACTGCGGTCTGAAGCCTGGTAGGCCTTATGTTGTGAGTTATGATCTTCTCAAGAAATCTGATGAAAAGGGTAGTAAAAATTAGCCTTCTCTTGATTCTTGGAATAATTTCCTCAAATTTCTTTTACAGTTTTGTTTGAAGTTGTCACCAATAAATTAGGCTGCTAGATATTAGATAATAACCAAAAATGCTTACTGAAGTGCACAAAACCAAGAGAGTTCATTTGACCTATGGTGCAGAGTAGAGGTTCCTAACCTGGAGGGTGCAAGGTAACTTCACCACCTGCATGCATAATGCTCCAGCTATATGCTGTCGCAAGTGTGTGGTGATTTATTCTTGCTTACTTATGTATGTAGTTTCCACTTTTCACCTTTCTCATATTTTATATAGCTAGCATCTACATATGAACCGATTTATTATTCTGGTAAAGCTTTTATTTATTAAGTTAATGGTTTAACAACTTCCACCAACACCAGATGAAAATACAACCGTTAATCTTTAAATCGGACTTCTCATATTAATATTTCTCTGTCTACATATCCAACTTGTGAACTTAATAGAACGCCTCTACCATATAGGCTTTAAACATTTCGCTCCTGGCAACCATCATCTCAAAACAAAAGGAACACGAATGTAACCCAATCTCAAGGAGTATGGTATATTAATATAGTTGCATACTATATAATAGTTCATAATATAACCATATGATCATCACAACCCCCTCCAGTTTATCGCCATTTTAAGACTTCAACAATATAGTGTTAAACTTGTTTGATCCTATTATAATCTCATACATAATTCATACATACTGACTTACATCAAAAAAGTATGTTTCATACTATATGACTGGCTTACATCAAAAAAAAAAAAAAAAAAAAAAAATCATGCGTCATGACTGACTTACATAACAAAATTACATGGAGTTCCATACATCGTGACTGGTGTTAGGGTATTTTTACAAGTGGCAGTACATTATTACATCTTTTTATATATATATATATATAATAACAATGAGCAGGAAAAAGCTTTAAGGCAATAAAACTAAGGAAGGATAGGGAAATATGACCCAACACTTACCACAGATGAAGGCAGCTGGGATGACGAACAAATAACAAACACAATATATATATATATATATATATATATATATATATATATATATATATATATATATAAACTGCCGCGAGGCACAGAAACTAAGATAGGATAGGGAAAATAAACAGTTACCCATCACTTACCACATATGAAGGCAGGAGGGCGAGACAGGTAAAAACAAACGAATTGCACAATATTTCGACTTTAGTCATGAGGGAGGCGAGACAAATGGCAGGAGGAAAGATGTGGTCACATCCACATGAATGATGTGGCAGGTTGGGCTGTGACTACATCTTTCCTCCTGCCATATGTCTCGCCTCCCACATGACTAAGACTAAAGTCGAAATATTGTGCAATTCGTTTGTTTTTGTGTTTTTACGTGTCTCGCCCTCCTGCCTTCATCTGTGGTAAGTGACGGGTAACTATTTATTTTCCCTATCCTATCTTATATATATATATAGATTGTTAGGAAACAAAGGCGCTAAAAGCGGATATATTGAACATTGGATAGGATAAAAAACCACCGCTTACCAAAGAAGGGGATTCCAGCGGCGTTGGTACACGAAAAAAACACTAACACACAAAGAATAAAATTTTCGATCATGGCTCTTCCTCAGTAGAAGTGAGATGGCTGCATGCAAGCGCTGCTGGCAGCCAACTGCCAATATCCTTTAGATGATTGATGTGGGGTGTGAACACACAGAAAAAACACAAACACAAATAATAAAGAAATTTTCGGGGAAAAAATCCTTCGAGAAAACATTGCGTGCAGCCGGAGATTGCCTCACAGTAAGACCACCGGTCGAGAAAATGGTGGGGGTAAATTCAAACATTGGAAAAGTAGAGGGGCAGTGAATCAGAGCTAATACCCGAGCAAAAATAAATATCCAAATTAATTTCTGGTTGGTGGGAAGATCAAAATATAATTAGAACTATAGGTAACAATGAAAGGAAAGAAATGCCGCGAGGCATATTTACATGGAAAAGAAAGGGAAAATACACCCAACACTCACCAAAGCTGAAGGGAGGAGGGCAGCAGCAACACAGCACAACACACAAACAAATAAAAAACAATATTTCGGGTGAAGAATCCCCTTTTTCAAGTTAACAGAGAGTGGCTGCGTCCTACGCAAGTCTTGCGCAAGACCAGCCACCTATCTGTTAACTTGAAAAAGGGGATTTTCACCCGAAATATTGTTTTTTATTTGTTTGTGTGTTGTGCTGTGTTGCTGCTGCCCTCCTCCCTTCAGCTTTGGTGAGTGTTGGGTGTATTTTCCCTTTCTTTTCCATGTATATAATTAGAACTAAATATATATTGAAAAAAATTTATATAAAATATTATACAAATAAAAATAATAATAATAATCACCTCAGGTTAGTGGTGGTTCAATATAGGTAATGGAAAGGAGAGGAATAAAAAAAGGTTAATCATATGTACTACTAATAATAATGACCGGGTATTATTTTAAGTTGAGACCAGGTGGTTGCCTTGTGCCAAGTTTGTACTGGTAGGCAAGTTCCCACCTTCTGAGTTCAGAGAAACTGCTGCTATTAGGGAGAACTCTGATTAGCACGGACTGTGTAACAAGAGTTGAAATTATTCAAGTCGTGGGTTATGGCATGGGCAGCAACTGGGTGCTTTGGGTTCTGTGTGAACACCGTCTGACGGTGGCCATTCATTCTTATGGAGAGTGCATTTGTGGTCAAACCTATATATGAAGCCAGGCAGTGGTTGCATGTTAACTGGTATATTACATGCGTGGTTTCACAGGTGGCGTGTCCTATGATGGGGAAGCTTTCCCCTGTGATCGGGTTGATGAAAGTGGTGGAAGCATGGTGTATGTCACATCTTGCAGCGTGGTCTATTACATGGGAAAGAGCCTTGGGGCTGACTGTTAGGAAGAGGAAGACTGTGTTTGTGGACAAGAAGTTCGCTGAGGTTAGGAGGTCTGCTGAAACAAGTTCTAGGAGGGGTAGGGATGATTTTAGGAAGAATGGATCTCATTTCAGGGCTTGTTTGTAAGAAATCATAGCCCTGCCAGATGATTCTGTTGATGGATTCGAGGCCTGGGTAGTACTGTGTGACCAAGACTGGATTGTGGTTCGTTTTTGCGGGTCTGGGATGATTGATTGGCTGATTCAGTTGTGATGTAGCACGTGAAAGCTGTTTGTTAACCAAAGCTAGAGGGTAGTTGCCAGATCTTAATGCTTCTGAAAAACTGTTTGAATAATCCATGAGAGACTGTTGGTTGGAGCATATGCGACTACCTCGAATGCCAAGACTGTAGGAGAGAGAACGTTTGGTATGGTATGGGTGGCAACTGTCGAAATGGAGATACTGTTGAAGATTAGTTGGTTTGATGTGGACTGAAGAGTTGAGATAACCATTGGATAGGGACAAATCCACATCCAAGAATGTGGCCTGGGTGTGGGAGTAGGATCAAGTGAATTTCAGCATGCTAAAGTTATTGAGATGGTTCAGGAAATTTATCAGTTCATTTTCTCCATGCGTCCAAATCATAAATATGTCATCAATGAAACGAAGCCAAATGAGGGGTTTGAGAAGGACTTCCTCCAGAAATGTCTGTTCCAGCCGCCCCATGAACAGATTAGCATAAGAGTGCGGGTGCCCATGCCAGTTCCGCAGGTTTGGTGAAAGATGTTGCCTTCGAAGGAGAAGTAGTTATTAAGGATAAGGTGGGATAATTTGATGAGGAAGGATGTCATAGGAAGGCTGTTGTGAGGGCTCTGGTCCAGAAAGTGTTCCATGGCCCTGAGGCCATGCCACTGTGGAATGTTTGTATACAAGGACGTGACGTCAATGGTAACCAGTATTGAGTCGGAAGGAAGAGGTGTGGGTAAGGTAGAAACCCGGAAGACAAAGTGCTGGGTGTCCTTTATATGAGAAGGGAGCTGATTAACAATGGGCTGTAGGTACTTGTCAACCAAGGCAGAGATGCGCTCAGTTGGCGATCCGTAGGCTGCAACGATAGGGTGTCCTGGATTGCCAGGTTTATGGATTTTGGGCAATAGATAAAGGGTGGGTGTACGGGGATTTTGAAGAGCGAGAAGCGAAATGGATTGTGGGGTGAGACCTTGGAGAGGTCCACTAAACTGTACATATTCTTGTATTTTTTAGTTGACAGCAGGAGTTGGATCTTCCGATAGGCAGCTGTAAGTGTTGGTGTATGATAGTTAACGAAGAGTTTCAGCCACATAGTCATTCCTGTTCATGACTACAGTGGTTGAGCCCTTGTCAGCTGGAAGGATAATGAGATCTGAATTGTTGGAGAGTTGTTTTCTGGCATGGGTTTCAGCTGGGCTAAGATTATCGGTGTTTGCTAAAGATTTAAGGAAAGTGGGAGAGGGCAAACTGGTGGAAAGGAAATCTTCAAAAATTTGGAGGAGATGGTTCTGGGGAAGAGGTGGAGGGTCAAGTGTGGATGATGGTTTGAATTTCTCTAGACTTGGTTCTAGGTTGTCCTGATATCCCTGTTCACTGCTGTGAGTGGCAAAGTGATACCGCCAACGGAGTGTACAGCAGAACGATAGAGAGTCACGGGCTAGTTTGGCATGGTCAAATGTGGGGGTGGGTGAGAAGGTGATTCCTTTGGAGAGTACAGAGAGCTGGGATTCAGATAATGGTGATGAGGATAGGTTTATAACTGACAGTTTAGGCTTGGGAGTAGGGCTTTGGTGCAGAGAGTGAGATGCAGGTTTTAAATGGGGAGGTTGAGGTATGTTGAGGAGCTGGGCAATGGACGGTTTTGAGGAAATCGGAGGAGGCTGTGATTTTGATTGGTAGACCATTGGTTGGTGTGGAAGAAACTGCCCTAGTGCAAGATGGGACTTCAGCAATTTGGATAACTTCTGTAAATGTTTCTGGGCATGCATACTGCTGGAGTTAACTGCTTGCTGTAAAATATACTGCAAAACTGTAATTACTTGTGGGAATGATAACAAGAGTATTTTGTGTAGGGATATGAGGTTTCCAGAATGTTGGTTAGCCAGAATGGTATATTGTTGCAGAACAAGGTAAGGGCCAAAGACTGTTGGTAGCGAAAGGCATGTAGGGCAGGGTGAGTTTGTGAGGGACAACCAAATATTGGCAGTTTGATTGTAAGACCATTTGGAGGTATGTTGAAGGATAGACATGGATATGTGATTGAAATTTGGCGAGCTGAAAGCATGGTATCTGTACCTATGTATGTATTTATCAACAAGTGGTCTATATAATGATGTCGGTGGAGGCATGTTGAAAGCCAGAAATGTTTATTTAGAAGAATGCAAATTGGGTTCGTTGTCTGAAATGAGGTTTGAATTGTAATAAGATGATCAACAAACACGGAAGGAGAAAAGAAAAAATAATAAAAATATTAAAGTTACTTCAAATGTGTGTTCATAGTTAACAATGAGCTTTAAGATGCACGCCTATAAAAGTGAGAGCGGTAAAAACTGGAAGGGACACTAATAAGATATTCAATATATATATATTTCTGCGTGTTCGCGCCCCACATCCATCATCTAAAGGTAAGTGGTGGCTCATTTCCGTATCCTAATTTGATTCCTTTCCGCTACTTAGCGTCTTTTTTTTTCATTGTTATCTTATTATATATATATATTGTTAGGAAACAAAGGCGCTAAAAGCAGATATATTGAACATTAGGATAGGATAAAAAAACCACCGCTTATCAAAGAAGGGGATTCCTGCGGCGTTGGTACACGAAGAATAGAATTTTCGAGCATGGCTCTTCCTCAGTTGAAGTGAGATGGCTGCATGCAAGAGCTGCCGGCAGCCAACTGCTCTCTCTATATATATAAACTAGACGACCCATGCGAAAATATCGCGAAACAAAAATATAATCGGTGAAAAGTGAGGTTGAATATGATGTCACCAAAGCTGAGTCATTACTCTTCATACTCCTACTTAATTTATCGATTTTGGTTGTATATCCAGGGAGATAAATGGCTAGAGACACAAAAAACACATATTAGAAAAATTGGCTTTTTTGCCCTTTAAGGGTCGAATTCCGGAAAATTCCTATCTTAAATTATGTTACCACGGCGGAGACCTTAATCTTTAGTATGATACCTCATTTACCTATATCGGTTAGATATTAAGGGAGATAAATCGCTCGTGACACACAAATGCATTTAGAAAAATTTATACTTTTTCCCTTTAAGAGCTGAATTACAAATACATTCTTTCTTAAAATATGATTTCACAAAGCTGAGACATTACTCCTTATAATCCTACTTCATTTATCGATTTTGATTAGATATCCAGGGAGATAAATGACTCGAGATACAAAAAACGCACTTTAGAAAAATTAAAATTTTTGCCCTTTAACGGTCGAATTACGAAAAATTCCTTTCTTAAAATATAGTGTTACCACGGCAGAGACCTTAGTCTTTAATATGATGCCTCATTTATCTATATCGGCTAGATATTAAGGGAGATAAATCGCTCGTGACACAATAACGAATTGGAAAAATATTGATCCTTTTGCTCTTTAAGGGTCGAATTCCGAAAATTCCTTTCTTATAATGTGATGTGCCCAAAGTGGGGACCACAAGCTTTAAAATGACACCTCATTCATTGATTTCGGTTAAGTATGAAGGAAGATACAGGCTTGTGACAAAAAAATACCTTAGAGAAATAATATATATGATACACACATGAAATATCAACATTTTGTAGACATGTATTTGATGTCTCTAAAAAAACATTTTACAATTGAGCCATAGTATAGGGCTTTTAACTTTGTCACCACCATACATTTTTCACTCACTATTAATTCATTACTTTCCCCCACCAAAAATCGCGTTGGGCGAGGAGGTGACTGTCGCTTCTCCAAGCCACAAGCTAATTTTTTTTTCTGTATTTCCAATTTTTGAATGACATATCATTGGACAGGTTAACTAACTTGTACTGTTCAAAACTCTTATAAAACAGACTGTCTGGTTAGCACCCTGATCCGGAAAGTTATGTGTCAAAATGCTTGGTTACTCCCTTTATAGAACATACTGTGTGTTTAGCACCCTGGCCCAAAACGTTGTCTGTCAAAATTCTCGCTTACACTGATGGGTAAATGTGGACCACCTATTAACTGCATCTTCAGGTGTATGTCTCCCAGCTGTTGATGTACCGTATTGCAACTGAGATTCAATGCTGAACTAATTCAGCATTGAATCTGTTATAGCCATCTTGAATTTCTCCTAAGTTCTTGTTTGTGTCACTGTTGGATGATTCAATTATTGATATTCTTTTCTCTGCTGTATTATGTCTTTCTATTACCTTACTATGAGGTGTATGTATTTGTCCCTCCATCACCTGAAATTTTTATGTAATTTGTTTTTTGAACGTCAACATTCAAAGTTGTTAGTTTACTATTGAGAGATGATGAAGTCATGGGCGCCGGGAGGGGGGTGCAAGGGGGTGCACTTGCACCTACCTGACATTCCACATCACATTCCGCGCCACAAAAAATGGGGTTCGCACCACTTCCCGGGTTGCCGTCTGGGCAGTAGTAGAGCTAAAAAAAAGTCACCCATCCCGGCCGATGGGGGGGGTGGGGGGCACCAATGCAGCCCTGGTGCACCCCCCTAGAAGCAATCCTGCCGGCGCCCATGGATGAAATGTCTTGTAGCTGAACATGTTGACTCACATTTTTCATTTTTGTGTGTGTGTGTGTGTGTGTGTGTGTGTGTGTGTGTGTGTACTACTAACAAACGGAAAACTACCTACCATTTTTTCATCGCGACAGAGTATTGTTCCAGATTACTTGATTGTTCTTCTATCTGAGCTTTTAGTGGTTTTATTTTAAATGACTGTTGATCAAATAGTGATTTCATTTCAGTAGCGTGTAATTCAAGTTTTGATCCAAGGTCACTGAATTGTGATTTCATTTGAATAGCTTGTAATTCAAGTTTTGAGTGCAATCCTAATATGAGGGATTTCAGATCAAGTTCACTACTTAGTGGATCACCTAGACTGTAAATTATTTTGATTTAGAGGTGAGAATCCTAAAAATGGAGGTGAGTATTGCTGCATGTGTGGTGGAGTACTACTTTCATCTAAAACATGTCCAGTCGCTTCTGGTGACATTACATTAGTTTCTGCCGCTAGAACTAAGTTGTTAGAAGCAGTGCCTGCCACACTGTTATCAATTTTATCGTCCATGATCTTGTATCAAGAAATAATATTTACGTAAAGGATTGTAAATATTAATATATATTTCCACATATGTCACTGTACCAATTTGATACATTTGTATCCTTGATTAAATATATTTGAAATAGTGGCGAACATGAATTTCATACTATGTGGAAATATATATATATACAAAAATCTAAATTGATATGAAAATCAAATATCGTATACTTTGGTTCGCTTTTGTTACAATTATTTTTAAGACAAAACTTAAAATAACTGGCAGCGAATTTCTCCAAAGTATGCGTCTTGAAAAGGTTGACTTAGCTTGTTCTCTCGTCAACGTTGGCACCTGTGGAATTCTACGATGTTATTTCGCTTGCCGAGTCTGTTAACCTCCAATGTTCAGTCTGTGTCAATCAGTATTTTCAGTTTCTTTTTCGTCACTATTTTGCTTCCTTACTTCCATGCATCTACAGGCTGTAGAGCAAAAACTGTCTCGAGTCGCCATGTGTTGATTTATTCTTGGTTTCTTATGTATGTAGTTTCCACTTTTCACCTTTTATCTTATATTTTTATATAGCTAGCATCTACATATGAACCGATTCATAAGTCATTTATTGTTCTGGTAAAACTTTTATTTATTCAGTTAATGGTTTAACCAACTTCCACCATCAGTTGAAAAGATGACCGTTAATCTTTAAATCATAATTATATTTCTCAGTCCACATATCCAACTTGCGAACTTAATATAACGCCTCTACCATATCATCAAAACAAAAGGAACACGAATGTAACCCAATCTCAAGGAGTAAGCATATTAATATACTTGCATACTATATACTAGTCCATAATATAACCATATGATCATCACAAGTGCTATGTCTTCTTTGCCTCTTGGAGTTGAAAACTAGGATTGCAATGAATATTTGGCAACTATTCAGTATCCGGCCTATTCAGCCACCTTTGTCTTATTTGGCCAAGTGCCGAATATCTAGGTAATATTCAACCGAATACTTATGAATTTTTTTTGTAGTCAGATAATTGCTAGAAATAAAATGATTTTTTTCATTATATGATGATGTATTTCAGTTACAATTACAAAAATAACTGTTAAATCAACTTCAAAATCTCAAAGCAAAACTAACAAACATATTAAATGTCCATGATTTATAGCTTTATGGGCTATGCCGCGTTATTTATTGGATTATCTAAGCTTTCGGCTGTCATACTCCAGCCTTCTTCAGAATTAATGTTTATATTTATGTTCACATAGTAACAGTCGCCAAGCATCACAGAGGAAAAGGCCGCTATCTTCGTTGATGTTGTTGGAATTCCTTAAGATTTCTGCTGCCTCTTCCACACGTCGAGGGCACCACTGGTCTTCTCTCCACAGTAGCCTCGTTTCTTGAAATTTTATTTCATGCCTGGTGTTAATAGCGTGGCGAACGACGGCAGATTTGTAGCTGTTATATTTATAATGGAGGATATTAAGTCTCTCCGCCACTGTGCGACCTGTCTCGCCGATGTATACACTGCTACAGTTGCAGGGGATTTCATAAACACCCGTAAGCTGGTGTGGGTGTAATCTGTCTTTTACCCTGGTAATGACTGACCAAGTTTGCAGTGAGCTTTATACATGATACGCACCTCCTTCCGCTTAAACAGTTTACCAATCTGGTCAGTGATGCCAGGCGAATTTTCTGGGCATATTGGTATCATGAGACAAGTTGACGTCTTCCATGGGTTTTTTTAGGTCTGAGAACCCTTCTGATGTCTGATTCACTATAGGCATTGGCTCGGAATATTTTTGTAAGAGTCTCCAAATTAAATGTTGATTCACTTGAATCATCATAATTGTAATCTGGAAATGGAAGGTTGTGATGCAGAAACACTCCTTTTTCTGCATTTTCAGGAAGTAATAGTAGTTACAAGATGACAGTCCGGATTTAATAAAATAAAGGCCACTATTTAATCTTTTCTTACCAGAATTAATCTATTCAAGCAAAACATTGGATGACATGAATTTTCCCAGCTCCCCAACTTGTCACTGACAGATCTTGAGGATATTGTTTTGACCTATGTTGAACATTTAGCCTAAATGACCTCATAGATTTAAAAACAAGGTTTGAAGATGTTTTGAGTATGAAAATACCACACTGTTATTGATTTATATGGTGCTGTTGAAGAATGGTATATCATACTACAAGAAGAATTTAACGGAAGTCACTATTGAACAGTTCAGAATGTGGTATCAGAAGTTCTGGCTTCAGAAAGATACACTTGTTGCTTACCCTCTATTATGAACTATCGCAAGGAAGCTTCTCAATCTTCACACCTCGTGGGAAGGTTTTTTAGTGCAAGTAACTGATAGCCTTAAGAAATTAAAAGGAATTTGTCACAAATAACCCAGCATCGATATTTGTGGCAATACTTCAAGAATGCAAAACAGTCACAAAGTGGTGGAGGTGACTACTTGAACAGGCGAGAGAGAGAGAGAGAGAGAGAGATAAGCACAGTAACACAGACTTTGGCGCAGAGCCGGCCAAATATTTGGCTATTCGGCCAGGAAGTCTGCTGAATATTTGGCAAATATACTATTTGTTGCAAGTCTATTGAAAACCTTTGACATCACATACTCATTGCATTTCCTCTGAAATGTTATTGAAAAAGTAGGCATTTACCTTAATTATAAAATTGTGGCAGGTTGCATTTACTCAGAAGACCCTCCTGTGAACACTTAAACAGTAATTTATAAACACACTGATTTCTATTTAATATATAAGAAAAACATGATTTAGCTCCTTACTTTAATACAACACACATTTACGTTTATAATTGACGTGGGGAGAATGTGGTGGAGACCACTGCACACTTCCCCACAAATAGTGGAATTTTCTGGATATTAATAGTGAGAAACTGACTTTACTGTTCTGCACAGTGCATATTGCTAACCATGTCAAAAATGCCCTGGAAATTGCAATAGTTTCACGAACTAGGGACAGCTGCTGGCAAATGAAAATACTTTATTATTAGTTACAAGGGAATGTCATCTGTTACAACTATCGCAGCTCTACAATTTTAAATGGACAGCCAAAATAAATATTGCAAAGTCTATGAAAGATTTAATTTTTAGAAGTACCTCGATTAATTCTGTAATGCTGGAAAGATTGAGATAGTTGACAAGGCATGAAGCCTGAAGGAAAGAGATAATTTGACTTAATGCTATCACTATTGGTGTATCGTGCTGTGTTGTAGATGCTGGTGCAGGTCAAGTTCAAGTGAATCCAGCTACAGGGCAACCAGACTATAGCATTCAGTGGGCAGAGTACTACCGTTCTCTGGGAATGCATCGTGAAGCAGAGATGATTGAACAGCAGGCAAAGGCAAGCAAGGGACTAGCTGGTCCAGGTCAGCAGCAGCAGGCAGGTGGACCCCAACCAGGACCTCAGCAACAGGCGCCTGGTCCTGGTCCCCAGGCAGCAGCAACTCAAAATGGTCAACCAGATTATAGTGCCCAGTGGGCAGAGTACTATCGCTCTATTGGCAAGCTGAAGGAAGCTGAAGCCATTGAGGCACAGATGAAAGCTGGAAAGGTAATCCTTGTTTTTATAACTTCATTGACTTTTACCTGATTGTAATTTATATTTTTAATTTGTAGCGTAGTTCCATATTTGAAAAAGTGCTACAGTGTAAGCTTTAATCCAAATGTTTTCAAATTTAATATTTACCTCTTGAAGTAAAAAAGTCAATGCTTTATTCTTTCTATCCTTTTCTTTTTTTATAAGTTTTGAGAATAGATATGAATTGAGATTTGGATGTAGAACTGGATATCAAAATAAAAATTAGGGTATGTAAATAAACTGTCGGGTACAACTAGTGTTGCAAACTGAAAAAAAAAACAAAATGTGTTTTGTAGTCTTCACGGGTGAGCAGCCGGATGGTGTTTTCAAAAACACCATCCGGCTGCTCACCCATGAAGACTACATTGCTTCAGTACGCCGGGAAAGTCTCCACGCACACAAAATGTTTTTTTTTTTTTTTTTTTTTTTTTTCAGCTTTGTGAAAAAAAACCTAGCACCCGTGTTTTTTTTCTAATTTTTTTTTTTTTTTTTTCAGAAAACAATATATTTGATAAATTATAGTTTTATTTAAGGAACTTCCATTTTACAAGTGTGTTTTAAGTCTTACTGAATCATATAATGTCTCACATAATGATTCATAAGTGCTAAATAGGTAACATAATTTTATTCATCCTCTGTCAGTACCACATTCACTAGTATCAGCACTACCAGTTCGGTGTCGGAATTTTCTGTCTCTTCTTCTGTCTCCTCTAGATCCATAACTTCAGAAATAGTTAAATTTTCTTTTACTGGTTGTTCTTGTATTGTACGCAAAAGATTTTGAGATTGCAATTTTAAATTGTGAGCAAAGTACACACTGTGCATAAAGACTGCGCCGATAGTTCTGTATTACGGTCTTTTAAGTTTGAATTAAAATCTATTATCATACAAAATAGGAGCTTTACTTCTTTTCAATCGTTTGTTTACACCAACGGTTGCAAGGAAACGATTCATAATTAGGGACCGTGCACAAACTACGTGGCTCGGTCCAGAGGGAGGAGGGGTTAGCTGGAAGGCTACGCTGGGAGAGGGTGTGGGAGTTCCGAGCCAGGCCACGTAACTTTCCTTTCGTAACATTTTTCACAGTTAAAATGAGGAACTGAACTCACAACAGCATATGAGTATTTATTTCCCTCAGTTAATTATATCCGTATGTAATTTACAATAGTCTGACAAGAGAAAACAGTACAAAATGTCTTCTGGAATCAAAACGGAAGAAAGCTACGTGCTTCGTGAGCGGGGGGGAGGCGGGAGGCAAAAGCCACGTGGGGGTTCACAGGAGGCCAAAATGGAGCTATGTGGTTTATGCACGCTCCCTTACTGACAATTTAATGAGTCAGTACCACTACACTCTGAGAGTTAACAAGTATACAAATATAAGGAAAGCCCAGTAAGGCAAAAAACCGTGGATAAATTTTAAATTCCTAATTTGTTTAAAAGATCTGTAGGTAGTTTTGTAGGGGTGGCAGCACTATTTCAAATAGCAAGTATCAATCCAAACAATGGGGATTCCTTCTCGCGCAACATAGTCTCTTCGGGAAATCCCCGTTCATAAAGAAAATTTCAGTCAATTTTGCCAATATTTTCGTAATTTTTTTTCCCTACTGAACCAGAAAAATGTAGATTTTAAACTAAGATAAGTACTTAGAATAAACTCTAAAACAGTCATTTTAAACGATAACTGCCTTACAAATTTGAGATTTAGTAGTTGTGAAAAAAAAACGTGTTAAAAAAAAAAAAAACGTGTTTTTTTTCAAAGTTTTTTTCATGTTTTTTTTTTTTTTTTTTCAAACCAGAAAAAAAGCGTTTTTTTACAACACTAGGTACAACTGATTAGGGTTGACACATGAAAAATGTATTAATACAAGTGAAACATTGTAGAACCTGGCATGAATCTGAATAACGGGACCGATTATGTCTACCTTGAATCATTGGATGTACCCCTTAATTATGAATATACAGTGTATTTTTTTCATGTGTGTTCCTAACTTTGTGGCGTGTCAATGCTATGTGTGGATTACTGGTTTATTGTTGTCACAAGGTGATTTATATATTCATCAAAGTACCTACGCTTCTTAAATACAATGAGGATAAGGAGTGGATAAATAAATCTTGCAGTAAACTTTTAACTCTGCATTTATTTAAAAATGTTGAAATTTCATACCAAGCATGGTGGGGGTGAGCGGTTATGCTCTAATTTGTGACACGAGTTCGAATCCTTATCTGGTAATCCATTGTTTCCCCAGATCACTCCAGGCAAATGTCAGAATTCTTCCTTTAAAAGGCCATGGTTGAATTCCTTTGTTCCTTGCTCCAGTCCTATCGTTACAAAGTATTTTTACTTACTAATATTTATATCAGGTATTACTACTTAACTGTTAGATGTATGAAGTAATAGTTTTTGATAAATTTAGTATGGTTTCTATTTTGTGCAGTCGGTGTTGTAAGGCATGTTACTGTAGACAAAAAGATCCTAAATCTTAAGGCTTGTAGTTATGCTAAAGAATTTGCTGACAAAAACATTACCCTATCATGTTTATAATGCAATAATATTGAAAATTGGCACTTTGTTTTTCCCCTATACCATTTTATGTGCAGTATCTGTTAGTATCTGTGCTATTAAATTGAAACAAATCGTTTTTAAGTAAATCTGCAAAATCTTCCATGTTTTTTGTGTGTTTCGAGAATATGTTGGATTCTAGGCACACTTTGAATTCTTCATTTTTGGGAAAATCAAAATGACCCCAGCAATGTTCGTGTTCTTTGGAGTAATCTGCAAATTCTGCATTACTTTATCTAACCATACAAAATATTTTCTTTTCAGAATTCTCAATTGTGGGTGAAGCATAAAATACACATTAATCTCGGGTAAACCTACCTTCTTTATTTTCATTATGTGGCCTTGGTTTAATTTCTTTTATCAAAAAACTTTGAAATGGGGAAATATGGTAATATGATTGTAGAGAAGCCTGTAACTGATAGTTGCTGTACACACAACTACACCATCTTAATTGACACCATGCTATCACTAATCGGCATAATGTTAAGTTGTTTAATTATTGCTTCTGTTTCATAAATTTGTGTCATTACATTTGAAAGCCATAATACAGAATGAAATCATTTTTTTCCCTCCAGACTGGGCAGGCAGGACCAGGAGGTCCCCAGCCGGGTCAGCCACAACCGCAAGCTCCTCAACAGCCAGGGGCCGCACCACAGCCGACACAACCAGCACAGCCTCAGCCACCTTATGGGCAGCCCTATGCGTACCAGGCTGCTGGGTACTATGGGGGAGCTCCAGGTGACTGAACAGTTTCATTGCATATTTGGTGTACAAACTTTTTAATCTGTGCTTGACTTGGAAACAAATAACAAACCCAGAGACCTTGAATGGTTATGGCAAACACTGCAATCTTATATATATATATATATATATATATAAAAATAGACGTGTTTTTTCGTATATTTCACTTTTGAGCCATCACTACCTAGTACAGATCACTGGTGTTTGTGGTTGGAAGTAGCATGGGGTTTTCTTATGCACAACATTGGCCGAATGCCGATAGCTGTGGGGATGTGGGAGATATGACGATTAAAGTTGGTCAATGCAGGGCGTTATCATTCGACCGAAAATTTCTCTCCTTATACTTCTTTCCTGCCACAACTACATAGCATAGACCATTGGTGTTGGTGTGTGGTAGTAGAATCGTGTCTCCTGTCATGCACTATGGTTGTTAGATGTCTGTAGCTATGGGGGAGTGGGAGATATGGGGGTTGAAAGTGGTCGACCTGTGTCAATTCCATATTTCTTGCCAAAGACGCATGTGTCTTGGTGTATCAATTTTCAGCCAAAACTGTCACAGATCACTGGCGTTTGTGTGTGGTAGTAACGCAGCCACCTTCCGATCACAGCATTGGCCGAATTTCAGTAACTGTGGGAGTGTGGGAGCTACGGTGGTTGAAAGTGGCCGATCAAGAATATTTTCGTATTTCGACCAAAGACATGTCTCCTCATGTCGCTTTTCTGCCTCAACTACATAGCATAGAGCATTGGTGTTTGTGTGTGGTAGTAATATCGTGTCTCTTATTGTGTACAATGGTAGTTACATGTCTGTTGCTATGAGGGTGTGGGAGAAATGGTGGTTGAAAGTGGTAGAGCTGCAGTTCTTTCATATTTCTGCCAAAGACGCATGTGTCTTGGTGTATCACTTTTCAGCGAAAACTATCTAGTGTAGTTCACTGGCGTTGGTGTATGGTAGTAACAGTCACCTTTCGATCACAACGTTGGCCGAATTTCAGTAACTGTGGGAGTGTTGGAGATATGGTGGTTGAAATTAGCCGATCAAGGTTATTTTCGTATTTCGACGAAAGACGTGTCTCCGCATTTGTCACTATTCTGCCACAACTACATAGCATAGATCATTGGTGTTTGTGTGGTAGTAGTATCATGTCTCCTGTCATGCACTATGGTTGTTAGATGTCGGTAGCTATGGGGGTTTGGGAGATTTGGGGGTTGAAACTGGTCGACCTGCGGCACTTTAAAATTTCTACCAAAAACGTATGTTTCCCTGTGTATCACTTTTCAGCCAAAACTATGAAGCGCAGATCACTGGTCTTTGTGTGTGGTAGTAAGTCACTCATCGATCACAACGTTGGCCGAATTTCGGTAACTGGGAGTGTGTGAGAGATAGTGGTTGAAAGTGGTCGATCAAGGATATTTTCATATTTCGTCCAAAGACGTGTGTCCGTAAATTTTACTTTGCTGCCTGAACTACATAGCACAGATGACTGGCATTTGTGTGTGGTAATAGCATCGAGTCTCCCATCATGTACTATGGTTGTTAGATGTTGGTAGCTGTCAATCCAAATTCTTTACAAACGCAAACGAAGACGTGGGTACCAGCTAGTACTCCATATTTCTGCACAATTAAGTGATGGTGAGCCAGTCATTAATACACTCAAGAAATAGAAAGTTACATTGGTTGAGTTGCTGTTCTCATAATACTGAATGTTAAACTTGGCGAAAGGGTCTAACAGCAAAAGAGAAATATCTCAAATTTCATATTCAGCGCATTCTTATTTCTGAAGAGGTAATGTTAAGGTGAGGTTATTTACAATCCTGGAGATAATTCCTAACTTTCTTTTTAATCATGTCAACGGTATAAAAATACAACGTATATTGTTATGACTTATACAAAAACATTTAACATACAAATATATTTTTGTACCACCGCCATGATTCCACAAAAAAAAAAAAAAAAGAGAGAGAGAGAGAGAAAGAATTCTCTTTTGCTGTCAGGCAATTCACAAGGTGACGAGCTGCTCGACCAATGTATTTGTTTCCATTTGTTTTGTATAGCAGCAGGATATGGCATAATTGTGAGTTCCAAGACATTGTAGGTCAGAATCTAGTCTTTTGGACTAATAGGCCTATTATTCCTAAACAATAGTTCACACTGGTTTACAGCATTGACATTTCATTGTTCAGCAGTAAATTTACTTGTTACACCTATAGTTTCCCAAATGATGTTCGTGACAACTTCGGTTTTCACTTTTACTAAATTGCTTGCTTTCTTGTATATCATTATATAATTGACTCAGTTCCAGGAATGTAATGCTGTGTTCCATTATTTCACTTCAGAACATGCATCAGAAATTAGTATCATGATTCAAAGTATTTCTAAAGCTTCTGTTTTCTAATCGGCATTAAACTCTTGGCATCCAACTTCGTGATTTTGCATAGATGTTACTGCTTTAATGGCTTTACACATCCATAACTTACTTTAGGTTATGCTTCAATTGTATGAAGTTACCCTCATCTTTTTGAATTTGCAAGTGTATCTGCAAATTAATGCGTAACCTCATATGATAGGCTAAGTGAAGTTAGAAACTACTGTCCAATCTGTAGGTAGAACTTAAGTCACTAAAACTTCAAATTTCATCATTTCAGACCTGTCTACAATTTGTAAAAAAATTCTGCCAGTTAAACTCTTTCATGCACCAAAAACTTAAAATTATGCATTGCGGAATGGATAATTGAACTTCTTGTTTGCTTATACTAAGTATACTCGGTTTAAGGTATTATGAATGTGCTATTGCCACATTAGTTTAAATAGCACATAAATTTAAAAAACTTGTTTATATTTGATCAACCCTAGTACATTTAAATAACAGGTTAAAATAATCATGTTTGTGATGGCTTCAAATAAAAAAAAAAATGCTGATGCAGTAGCTTTTGTCGGTTGTTACAAGGTCTGGATGAGGTAAGTTGATTCAGTGTTATGGACATGTCAACAAATGTCATTGTTTGGGTCTCAACACTAGAACATGTGGTTGCTTTCCCAGGAATCCTCATGAATTTTTGCACCAGCCGACAGTCAGTACGATGACTTCCAGATGGGAATTTTTTTAGGCCATTATTTTTCTGTTTAGTATTTCATTCAGTAGCATTGAGATGAATAAGAAGCTTGTTAGGAATTTCAATCTGTGTTAATGGTGCATACCCATGTAGAGGTTGTAGAGTCTTCCACTGTGTAGTAACTCCTTCCAGATATTTCTGCAGTTGCAATGCTAGTCAAGTATCTCCATAGGTGACTGTTTTGGGGCATCCAGTGAAGAGTTTGCTTTTTCTGTGGACCTGATTTTTGCCACATTAGACAGGCAAACTCTGCTGCGGAGTTGCATAGTGCTAAATTTTAAGTGTTCCGATCAGTTCATTTAAGACATTGCATGCTGATCCTTTCATCTTGGCAGGGTGTCATTGGTTTTTTAAGTGAGACCTCTTTGTTAAGAGGTCATGCTAAGGTATTATGGGTTATTACTGTTACAAAATCATTCCATTCCAGGAGCTTAACACTGTTATTACACAGTGGATATAGCTATGCAGACTTCAGTTTTTGTCGATTTGGCTTTAGATCATACTGTTCATTGTAAGTTTCAAGAAATCTAAGAGCTGTTGTAAGTCTATCTTCAATGGATTCTAAGGTTTGATGTTGACCATTTAGAGGAAGAGCAGCATAAATGAAACCACATTGGTTGCCCAGAGTGTGGTCATTAGTGTAAATATTAATAGTGCAGGGGAAGAACACTGCTCTACCGCTCTAAGCGGTGGTAATACATTGATCTCACATTCAGGAGGTGTATTCAAACCCCAGTCAGCCAGATATCAGTTTTCCATGGTTTCTCAAAATCACCTCATGTAAATGTTGGTATAGTTCCAACAGGATATGGATGATGGAGTCCTTCCTATTCTTCACCCCGATGGTTTCTGAGCTCTATTGACCGTGATGAGCCATAAAACCAAAAATAAAATAAAAACTGTCCTTAAGAAGAAATTTTTTAGGTATTCTGAAAGCTGGCTGTCTTTTGCTGAGGAGTTCATAAACAATTTTTTGAAGCTGAAATCCCACATCAGGTTGTCTATTTTAGGAAAGAATTCATGTGCTAATGGTTTCTTAAATGGCTATCAATCAAAAACTATTTCAGTAACAAAACCCTTTCTCAAAGTTATCTTCAATATGTCGTGTAAGACTTTGTTCATAAAGGGGCTTTTATAAATCCCTCTTTATCAGTTTACCCTAAATAACTGAGGTAGCATATTTCAGGAGTGGCCTCTTGTAAAGTTTACGGGCATGACAGGAGTGATATTGGCATGTTCTGGATTTTACTGGTCTTTTGGAGTGCTAAGGCTTTGCAATTTCTAACAAGTTTTGGGATCTTGAAGCTATGAAAACACCCATTCAACTTTGCGAGAAGGCATTTTGTCTCTATGCTAGATGCATGATCTGCTCGATGTGGATTTAGTAAACTCTTACGGCTTTTCAGTTTTTGAGATCTTTTATGCAGACTGATACTATGGGAATGGAAGGGGTCCTAATGGTGAATTTTTCCTTTGTGGTGTATCAGATCTTGATTTGTGGGGTTCAGTATTTGTTTCTGATGCCTAATTTGCTACTAAGGTAGCTGGTGGGACAAAATCTGGAGATAATTGGAGACAGTGGAAGAGGATTGGGAAGGGTTTAAAAGCAAATTGGTTTTAGCAGCAGATCTAACTGGAGAAGTAGTTGAATCAGCTTTGGGTAAAAAGCATTGATGAATTGAGTATGTAAATGGTAAGAATAATAGGAAGCAGTGGTTGTATCATATGATAGACAATTCCAGAATACTGGGGAAAAAATTATCATACCTATCTTCGGAAGAAAAAATCTGAAATGAGTTAAAGAACTACGGAGGAATTGGACTGCTGTGCCAAATATGAGAAGGTCCTCGAGAAAAGATTGTGACAGAGTTAGAGAATTGAACTATGGTTTAGACCAGGAGATCAATGGTATATCCGATATTCACAATGAGACACCTCCATGAGAAATGCTGTATTTGGAATGGGTCTGCTATTGGTATTCCTTGAAATTGAGAATGTGTATGAGGTTGCATTCATGAGTAAGGTATGGAAGGCCATGGAAAAAAGAAGTTACAAAAGAAACCACCAGTAGAGTGACTGAATTATACGAGCTATATAAAAATAGGAGAAAGAACATATGGCCTGAAGCAAACAGACTAAAACAAGAAAGTGCCACCAATATGTTTAATTATCATGGATGATGTAATGGAGAAAGTAGCAGTAAAGAAGGGAGACGAACACATGAAGGTGATGGCTTTGCAGATGAACTAGTGATCTTGAGGAGTAGTGAAGAGGCATCAGGCAGGCACTATGTATGAAACTCAAGGTGAAAAGTATGTTGGCAACCACAAAGAGGTGGAATTTGATGGAGAATGATTGAAAAAGGTGAAAGGAACTATCGTGAGAAAGAGGGAGGGAGGCAGGCACACACATTTTTAAGAATTATTAGTAGCCTGAAATGGAATAGGGGTTGTGCCACAGAAAAGTAAGTGTAACCTGTAGCATATATTATGTACTGTGCTAAATCCTGGACACTGAAGGGAGATATTAACAGGATGCAAGCATGTGGAATGGAATTTCTAAGAGACAAAATAGGTGTTACAAGACTGGACAGGGTAAGGTCAAAACAATTACACTGTAAAAGAGGAACCCCTACAGAAAATGATAAAGCTGTACTGACATGGTATGGGCTTAAGAAAATAGAACAGAGAAAACAAAAATTTGTGAAATTTTCTATTTTTTGTTTGTTTGGGATGTTTAAATTTTTTACATTAGTAATTCAGTACATTCTCTACTTAATTCAAGTGCATATAAATTGACTTCATTTGACTACAGACCAGAGATGTATTTCGTCCTGCAGCATTGTGGCATGCTCTGTAGATGGCTTTTATACAATTTTCACAAACTGTCCATAATTACTTGAATCTGGTACCAACTGTAATTGTCTTTTTTTAAAATTGAAGTCTCCTAAAGGGTAGTCATCAGTGTTAAGTAAATACTTGTATTAAAGACAACTTTGTTTCTTGCATATTTGGCTGATGTGATTACTGGCAATCAAGGTCAGGTTTGCAACAAGTTTCCCAACATTACGATAGATTGCTTCAGATTGTGAATTAGAATCGTGTTGCTGGTCTCTGGCCAGAGCTCTAATGCTAAGCTATTAGCAATTCTTTGTGAACAACCCCAGTCAATATAATTATTTTAATCTCGAATATGTTTGAGGGTTAAGCAGAAAATCAGTTTCAGGTGGTTTGTACATTTATGTGGTTATGTATTTGTCTATTTTTGCAGTTTTTCTATTTCTGTGTGTTTGGAATCAGCGAGGTTGGTGGATTAATGGTGCCAAATCAAAATCACAGTGGATGAAAATTTTACTTAACAATAATTTTATATTGGCTTTCATGGTGTCTGGGTCATGTAGTTTTGCACTGGTACTGAAATTAAAGATGAAAGACAGTTTTGTTACTGAACGATGTTGATAACTGCTTTCTTACCAGAAAAATTGATGGGAATACTATGTTGATATAATTTTGGGTGTAATTCCCAGAGTGCAATTGTGTTAAGGAAATTATAAAAGTCCTATATTAAGTGATTTCATTTGTGCTACAGAATTGAGCAATGGAGATATGCTGCTGTTGGGTTGGTGTAAAAGGAAGTGCAACCAAGAAATGGTAGCACCTGTTACTCATACCAGCAAACCTCTGTTATTCTAAATTGTTTGCTTATGTGGTTTAGTGCCAAGTGTATTAGAGCAAAAATGCTGTGCAGATGTACAGATAATTGACATGGCTTAGTTATTTGATGTATGAAGTGTTATGAATTGGGCTTACATATCAAGCTTTTGTCCTTGTATCATTCTAGAGTCGATATTTTTTAATATATTTATATGTTTGTTTCACCAGCTCCTCAGCCAACACAGCAGCCAGGACCTGGTCAGCCCCCTTACAGTTACCCAAATTATGGAGGCTATGGAGCACAACCAGGTGCACCTGACAATCAGTAAAGGATTGTAACCGTAAGTAAAATGAAATAAATTATTAAAACAGTTCCGAATGGTATTATTGATTCTGATCATTGAGGAGTAATGGTGGCTTTATAGATCTATGGAAAGCTCTATAAATATCACTTGACCTATTATACTTTGTTTTGTTGTGAAATTTTGTCATTTTAACATCAGTTCATTATTAATGTAATTTAATTGCTGCATTTAAAAAGAAAACTTGAAACTCAATAGGCAGATGTAACTATTAGTTTGTGTTGTAGAGGTGAGTATTTAATACTTATTTTTTCCAGGTATTTTTAATCTTGTGAACCTTTCATATATATGTATTGTGTTTTACGTTTCCTTTCAGATAATTCTTCGATGTGGTTGATAGGAAAATAACCAGGGAAAAATGGCAAACTGGAATAAATTTTACGTGCTTGTTTCGTGTGAGGGCACTCGAGTTTCCTTTGCGTTTTCCTTTTTTTTGTGTACTGTTGATTGTTTGAAGAGATCAGTATGTTGATTGTGAATTTTAAGCATAGGTCCTTTTCTTTTAAATGCAATATACAATGATATACTGTAATGTGGAAGATATTGCTGCTATGCTGCAATATAACTTTTTCCATACTGTGTGTGTATTGTAGTCTTAAGGTATCAAAGCATTTGCCTCCTTGTTCCCATATCACATTTGTTTTTTTATGAATTATAATAATTTTGTACTCTGTATGTTGATTTCCTTGAGTTCTTTGTGGAGTAATTTAATATTTGCCCACTACCGGTCACCTTGTTTATTCCACTTAGAATTAGATACTATGATTCCTTATGTATGCTGCTGTGATGGGGTATGGGTAGGACTTGCAATTTTAATTTGGGAATGTGCCAACTGCTTCGCAAAGTTGAAACTTGGAGATGACTTGAGTCGACAGCATCTGAAGCTGGAGAGCTGCATGAATAGTCCGTGCCTGTGGCCTGTTTGGCAGCAGTATTTAGCAATCTATCTTCATTGAACTAAGGATCAAATCATAATGTCGCCTCATATTTAGAAGGTAAATTAGGTAATAGATTAGCATTAGTGCATATTATGTACCAGCTTCTTTGTGGGTGTTTTTCTATTTTGAATAAAAAAGCTTAGGTTGATTTTTGAATGACTTTTTTGTATTAAGTAAGTTTGCTGAGTATGATTAGTGCTGCTGAAAATATGCCTTTTTGGTAACCATGAAAACTTTTAGTCCTTAATTTTCTTTTTGTAGGAAGCTGGTACATTCTAACAAAAGTTAAATGTAAACTCAAATATTAAATGCCTACTGACTACTTCAGAAATGATGTTCAATTTAAAACATTGTTAGACGAAATTAATCTTGCAATTTATGTTTAGTGTAACATGTCAATATAAGTTTTATAAAAGAACATTAAAAATGTCACTTCAAATAACTATATGCATGTTATTTTTTTTTCCTGTCATACACTGAAAATGTTAAAGTACAAATGTGTAAATCATTGTAGAAAGTAATGTTCTCGATGTGTTAAAAAGAGGCTGAGGTGTGTAAACAAAATTCTATGATTAAGAAGTGGTAGTGATCGAGGAGTGCTCTTTTTTTCTCCCCCATTGTAATAGCATTTATAATTTTGTGTTGTGTATATACGGCGTTTAAGGGAAACCTAGATGGTGTTATTAATACAAAAGGTTAATAAATGCAAAGATGTGTTACTGTCTGACATCCTTCTGGAGAAGGAGATGAAATCTGTGTAGTCTTCCTAATTTATTGCAGATGGTGGTGGTGGTCCTGCTACTTTTACACATGAAAAACGACTTTATTTATATCAAGTCTTATGGATAAGATCTGTCAACAAATTGCTTTGAGTGTGCTATTTCATACTGTATTTATACCATTTCTCATTGTGTGTGAAATTTGTTGACATTTCAGAAATCCCTTAGTATCTGATGAATCAAGATAAATTACCTGTAGGGGTTTTCCTTGTAAGGCTTATGCTGCCACTACAAAATGTAATGCCTGGAATGTGTATCACACAAGATAGAGACCGGACATACTTTTCAGAAGGTTTGTATTGGTCCATTGTGGGTTTGTGCAGTTGTCATATTGTATGCAAAGTACATGATGCTCTAACAGGATATGCTGAGATTTTCCTAATATTTATGAAATCCTATCTGATGAATAATATGAGGCAATGATACTGCAGTGAAATCTTAGTGCTGAGAAGAATGCACAGTGCAGTTGAAATGAGAGTATAGTACCTTGATTTTTTGCTTGGTTTTATTTTTGCAGGAAAACATTGACTGGTTCCTTAGTTTCGGAGCTGTTACCTTTTTCAGTACTGGAAGTGTCAAATTTGGTATTGCAAATAGTTTCAATTTTAATACTTAAGTTATAACTAGTTTTCCCAACATTCATTGTAGTGGTTTCAGTTCAATAAAGGAATACAATTATATGAAGTTGCACATAAAAGCAAAAACTTTGCTACACTTCATTGTATATTAATGCTGAAACAATTCTTCTCATACATGAGTATATATTACACAGTAATTTTTCCATATTGCATTTGAACTTCAATGTGGAACAGTGGCTGCAGTGCTAAAACCATGAAATTTATGAGAATATACATTGCTGATGTATATTTGCGACTTGGTTTTTTAATGTCTGTATAGAAGTTTATACCTGTTTTTGAAATAAGTGCTGTAGATCTCTCAATTAAAAATTCCTACCTACAATTTCTGCGATTTCAACAGAAATAGATTTGAACAAATTAAAAATATATTGGGTTTTAATTAATTTGCTGAAATTTTGTTCTTTTAAATTTGTAATCTCCTTACCCCCCTTTTTAAATTTCTTTAATTCACTTCTCATTATCCTAGCACAAAATTTGATTTTTAGAGGCGATATTTTATTTCTTATTATACAGGTACTAACACAACTGATAATATTTTTTGCTTGATTGTACTTATTTCAGCTGAATGGCATTTTCTTTCCCTTTCCTTGTCATTTATATTTACTACTTTGTATCAGCATAAGACATACTTAGCCACAATGTAATTGCTGTTCTAAATATCATTACTTTGCAACTTGTTGGAACCTGCTTATTTAACAGTGATGTAGATATATTGCACAACATTCATATTATTGTTTAGTCTAAACAGTTTTCGTTAATTGGACCTTCAGACAAAACATTGCTTCATGAAAACAATTTACATTATGGAATGTGTAATGTACAAAAAGTTTCTCCAAGGCATTACTAGTTGTAAAAATACAGTGCATCTGAACAGTTATCTTGGTAATGACTCTTACTCGTCCCAGTGCAGTGATTGTGGTATCACTTCATTTGACATATTATTCCCTGATAAAGAAGTACAGTAAAAGTCCGGTTATCCGAGTTCCGATTATCCAAGCCTCCGGGTTAACCGAGGCAAATTAGGCAACTTGGAGAGGTAGCACTGTGACAGATTCACTAAAGAAAATAGTAATCAGTGAAAGATGCAGTTTATTGCTTAACGATGGTATGGGATGAAGTAAAACAATAAACACTTCAACAATCGTAGAGGAAACTTTTTCGTATGGAAAAGCCTAAAAAGGACAATCTAGCTCAAGATGTCAATGAACTGACAGTTTGCCAACCAACTTCGAGTTGTAGAAGAAATTAACAATGAAGATGTACGAGAGTAGTTCTTGGATGACAATCAAAATCAGCTTAACGGTGATGAAATTGTTAATATGGTTGTCAGCAGACAAGGAGAAGAAGACGAAGATAAAAATGAAACTGTTCCAAAAATTTCTCATGCTGCAGGTCTAAAAAGAATAGAAGCAGCACTTGAGTATATTGAGCAACAGGAAGAAAGCATAGCAGCTGACATAATGATGCTACAGCATTGGCGCTATACTTCCGCAATTAATGTACAAAAAACAACTTTATTGCTTCAAAAATTAGTTTTACACTATAAATTGTATTTCAGTTTCAATACGTTTTTTGATTCATTGTAACCTCTTTCCTTGACCTCCGGTTATCAGTTTTTTTTGTTATCCGAGGTGGTCCCGGTCCCATTTACCTCAGACTTCTACTGTAAATCGGTTGGGAAGGAAAGAGTGAAAACCGAGTTCACAAATTTGTACTAGTTAGAGCCTTTTGGTTTGCACCCACTTTCCAATGATTTTTTGGTTGCATCTAAATTATTCAATTTTCAGCATGTTTTTTGGAAAACTGAATGTAAGAATTTAGTTGTGAAGTCTGGTGTAATTTTTGTTTTTGGAAGGGTTTGTCTCGACTAGTAAACATCAGTCCTCACAACTTTTCTTTCTACATTCTGAAATTAAAACTTTTGATTAATGTGTTTTTAGTTTACCCCTTTTCTGAAGGACAGATTTGTTGTTAAATGCTTCTTGGTGAGTGTTTAAAGTTGTAAATTATTTGTATCCGTCATACATATGCTTATAAATTATTTTTAGCTCAACATTCTAGTGTAAAAGTTTCATAAAACATTATGAAAAATTAAGACTTGAGTTAAAATGAAACTGAAATTTATCGAATTCTGTTTCAGTATTCATACAAAAATTGGTCACCAATTCATTGTTGGGTACATAATAGAATATATAATTGCCACTTCAAAATAAACTTTTTTTCTGGCATGTTATAACAGACATTGCTTGCATTTTTTGAGCAATTTGTACTGCTAAAACTCCATAGAAATTTGTGGATTTAAAATTCCAAGAATTTGCTGTATAAAATGCCTGATTTAGTAATTAACCATTATGTTAAGACGTCTCGAACAGAGTGATATTAAAATTATGATTGAAAGTCTCATGATGTTTATAGGGTGTTATGTATTCCATAATTTGTTTATGCCATATGTTGTGCTTTTACAAATCCAATACTTTATCTTCCTGCAAATTGTAATCATCAGTTAAACACACCAATTATTTTCTTTAAAAATTTGTTGCCCTCTACCCCTATTGGATTGAGTTGTCTAGCATTTCCTTTGAATGAATGGAAGTTGTCAGCTAGTTGCCATACCTGCAACTTTTAGCGTTTTTAAATTGTTTATCTGGCCTCGTGAAATGCTTCTGAAAGCTTTTAACAGCATAATGTGAGTAGTATTTGGAACCATTGATACAATATTAAGTAGCGTATCCGAACTGAGTGTTAGTGGAAAACTATTTTATCTTAATGGATGTGTGATACAAGGAGCATTCCGAAAGTAATTTACTGAACAGATTTGCACAAACACTTAAAATTCCTCAAGAGTACTGCCTTTGGGCCTCTACTCGTTTTTTTTTTTCCAGAGACAGTCTTGGCCGGCATATGCCCTGGAAGGTGTCTTCAGGGACCTCTCACAAGGTCTTCGTCATGGCCGATTGGATCTCATCTATGGACGAAAAATGAGTTCCTTTCAGGGCTGCCAAATCTGAGGGAACAAAAAGTAGTCCGCTGGGGCAACTTGAGGACTTAAGGGGGGGGGGGGGGTTGAGCAGTGCTGGCAACTCGTGTTTTGCCAGGAACTCGCAGACTCATAGCACGTTGTGGCCAGTTTGCGTTATGGTGGAGTTGCCAGGTACTGAAGATTTCTTTCCTCGTCCTGATGACCCTTTTTCGGACTCGTTCCAACACATCCACGTAGTAGGCAGTGTTAACTGTCTGTCCTTGAGGAACAAACTCCTTATGGACCACTCCTTTGCTGTTGAAAAAGACAATGAGCATTGTTTTCATTTTTGATTTTCTCATCCTTGCCTCTTTGGGCTTGGGGCACTGGTCGGTGTCGTACTCACGGCTTTGGTGTTTCATCACCAGCGATGTTCAAATAATGAGGTTCAATTTCAGCACGTTGCAAAAGTTCACTTGAAATTTGCGTTCAGTTGGTCTTTTGGTTATGACACCTTGGACGAGCTTGGCGCACATTTTCCTCATCGCTAAATCTTCAATAACAGTGCGAAACAGTAGAAAAGTTCAGTTCATTGGCAACCATCTTGATACCTGATCGTTGGTCAGAGTCCAATAATTGTCGCACACGAGGCACATTGTTGTTGGTTTTGCTGGTTGACTGCCGCCCAGAGTGTTGTTTGTGGTGAACCTCTTCCCGGCCCTCCTTAAAGGCCTTTAACCATATCGAAACTTGAGAGTAGGACAAAGCAGACAAGAGTCCCCGTAAGTCTCGCAAGTCATTTTGTTAGTCTCGAGATTTTTTCAGTTTAGCACAAAACTTAATTGGTCGATCGTCAAGTACAATTTTTTCCATGACACGGTCGATGCGCAGAGGTTCATAACTGACGTCCTGCCGTTTCCACTGCTTGGAGAACACAGACTGGTTTTGCATCAAAGCTTAGTGTCCGTCTCTCCCCTCTCCCCCCTCCCCCCTTCAACACCCAGTGGTTCGATCCCACTCCGACCAATAGGCGCAGTGTGGGAATTTCAATTGCATTACTTTCGGAATGCTCCTTGTATTCTTAAACTTCACAACTATTAAAAAATTTACAGGTTTAAGTCGAATGTTAATTTCCTTAATTGATAATATAACATGCTTAAGCGATGCTCATCTTCAAGTAACACATTTCTTGATTTTACATTCCAGTGGATCAGGTTTAGTAAATAAAAAGCCTCTTCCATAACGGCCTGTCTAGCCACATCTTCTACCATACTGGACCGAGACTGGGCAAGTGTTTTTGAACTTGCATCATCCAACTATCTTGTGGTCTTCCTCTTGGCTTTTTTTGACGTACCGATTATATCAAAATACGCCTTGGTCTATTTGGTGTCATTCTCATATAACCAGATCATTGTGGCCTTGATTATTCTAAGTGTTGAACACTATTTTGTAATACTAGTTAAAGTAATTTTGTATTGTTTAATCTTCTGGATAGTTAATGTAAAGAATTTGAGTTTGATCACTTGAATCTGGACGTTTTCACTTTTAGTCCAGTGTGGCAGCTTATAATCCATAGGTTATTATGGAGAGCAGATAAGTTTTACATGAACATACTGAAAATTGCATATACCTGTTAAAAATAGCTTTAGAAGTTTGTATATCTTTTAATTGCATTACTGCTTTCTGGACTCCGTTAACAGCTGATAAAATGCTGCCAAGATACTTGGTCTCGCATATTGCAAATCTGATTCTTTCCACAAGTCTAACTTTGTCTTCTTCCAAATAAGTGTCATCAAAAATAATTGAACTTAATAATTTTGCCCATAATATTTATGAATAGTAGTGAATATAAATGACCTTTGCTGTTACATCTAGTTACATATTGTCTTGATCTGTTAGCTTGTGTCTGATCACAACTCTCATTATTTTGAAATACTTGATTAAAATTTTCCACAATGCCTTCTGGTATACCCTTCTTAATACCTACACAAATTTAGTGACAAGAAATGCAATTGGTCATTTCTCCGTCAACAACTTCTGCCGACAAATTTGCTTTTCCTGCATTTATGTAAGAGCAACAATAAATTGGTCATATAAAATTTCATACTTTTCGTAGGCGTCATTTTGAAAAATTGCACTTACTTGCCTTTCCGGGATTTTTGCTGTTAACGCAAATTATTCAGATCCAATCTGGGACTTCATCAGGGCTGCTTCTAGTTATGTTTCTGGTTCATTTACAGGTACACTTGACCTGTTTATATTCATTGGCCAGTGAATATATCTTAGTTCATGTGTGCCCATAAACAAAGCAGATACATTACTAGAAGCAGTCTGGATGAAGGCCCCAGATTGGAGCCAAAATTTCAGCAATTTCTTCAGTTTTTTTAATGAGAATAGTCTATCCCTTTACAGGCTAATATTCTGTTCTCTAATGCTCTTTTTAGAGCATTTTCACTCGCTGGCAAAATCGGAGGCAGTTCTAGATGCAGTGTATTCAATTTAAACCTTCACACATGGTCCAGTCTGGCAGATTCATCAGTCCACTTCGGTAAATGCAACTGGTGTTGAACTCATCAATTGGATGCCGGCCATTTCATTATGTATACTGTTCCAAGGTGGCATTGGTGTCAGAGAGGTGTTAATGTTCTAGTCTGTTGCAACAATTTTCCTCATTTTTTAAAAAATGACTATACTTGCAGGATATAGCAATTGTTTTTGGGATAAATGGTATACTATTTTCCAGAAAACATTGAAACTCCCCTCTGGGTACCTCAGTCAAGAGGATGTACCCATTACTATCTATTTTTTTTTTTTTTTTTTTTTTCTGTAATGGTGGCATTGAAACTGCCATTGGGCAATGAAAACAACCTATTCCTCATGACAGATGCAAGCAGGAGGATCAGATAAAAATAAATTGTTCTGGTGTTCATATGGTCATGAGTTATTTAGGGTTATTTTCCCTATCCTTATTAAATATTTTCATTTCCTTCTTATGAATTATCCAGTGAGGTAACATTTGTTGAATGCTGCACACATCTTTCTTCCGCCAAAGCTAAAAACATGGCACTTGGTGTTCAGAATTTGGCATGGGCTCTGGGTTTGTCAGTGTATTTGAAAATTACTTTACGCTGCACACTCAATGTATACTGAAGTCCAATGCCTTGTCCTGTTTGTGGCAGATTGGCAATATTATAAGTGAGCAAGTGCATGTGGGTATGAAGAACAGTATACTGCCCCATAATCATTACCATAGTAGAAAAGATCATGTGGAAATCCTGAAAAAGTGAAAATAGGACTGATGAAGCTGTTGCGCCTAGCGAGACAGAAATCTGCTTTCAGTTAAAAAACAAGCCTCACAAAATACAAAAATCAAGTAATTCCTTGCACATACGAAACATTTACGAAATAAATTTGCTGTACGGTATTCATGCTCTTGATTTCATTCTAAGATAGATTTCAACTACCTATATAAAATTACTTGTTCACTCTGAAAAATGTTGCATTATGTATGTAGGAGAAAGCCTGATATTTTTTGTTGCTTGCTTCTTGTACTTTGAATATAGCAGTTATACTAATTTAGCTGTTGGGGGTTTGTTGACCCAAACATTTTATATTTTGGGTAAAATTGGCTTGTGAATTTTTTTTGCTGCTGGCCTGTCATTTTTTATTTGTATTTTATAAAACTAAATGGTTCTCATTAAGTGTCAAATTGTATCTCCTTAAAACTGGCAGCTTAGAATTTCATGAAATTATTTGCTAGTTAAATTGCAAGGTGCAGAAGCTCATCTAGACAAAATTCACTACTAATAACCATTCTACTGTTTTTAGTGTTATGGTCACATTTGGATTCGATTTCCATGACAAGTTTATTTTTTTTAAAAAGTTTATCATATTAAAATAATTTATGTACAGTTCTCAATACATATTGCTACAAATTTGGTTGTTCATGAGATATTAGCCTAAGGTCTAAATTATTACTAATAGTTGTCTTAAGAGTTCGCATGGACCAATTTAAACAGCAGTCATTAATAGCCATCGAATACGTTGCCTTTGGTCTTAACAGACAAAGAAAATATTAGGACGATTTTGCAGTTACATGAACCCTTACCCTATGATTTACCATATAAATAGTTTTGCCGGGTTCAGCTTTCTCGTATGTTTTGATATTTGAGAGGCGTTAATCTAAATTCTGGTCTTTTAATATATTGTGTGCGAGTAGCAGAGTCAGGTTTGACTTGAAGTTTAGACTATTTAATTGGTTTGTTTATTTTGTAGATTTTTAAGCTACTCAACCTAAGTTCATTGGATTGGATAAATAGGGTGTATGTCTATGAATTTCATTGAAAGTTTCTTCTCGACTAGACTAAAGTTTCATAAATTTGCACTTCGCCATTTAGAAATGATTTCTGTGGTACTAGCATAATGCCAGTTGGAAAGGGTGATTTTTAATGACTGTGGTTAATGTGTTAGGAAATAATTAAATGTTTTGGTGACTATGGAAGTATTTGATTTAGGATAGCCAGTTGTTTTTCAAGTCCCTATCCCTACAAGACTGCTTGTTTAGGAGAGTGGCTTGATATATCTTAAGGTAAGTACAAGTGATGTGTTTTTTGTCTTTGGAAGCCACTTATGGCACACACTTTCAGGCAGCCTTTTCATAGGGGATGAAAGAAGTAATGACTCCAAATTAGCACACTTATTTTATTATGGTTGTCGTCTCTTAATTTTTTATTCATGTTAGTGCAGTTGAGCTTTTTTTTTTTTTTCCCCTTCAGGCCTTCCCCATGACGTACACATTTTCTCCTGCCATCTGTTGTGAGTTACGATATCATCCAGTAATTTTCTGACTTAATTTTATAAGTGGATTTTTTTCTGTCCACTTCTCCTTTAGTCTTTACCCAAGAGCTCATTGGGGATTTACTGATGGTGTAGTGGAAGCTGTAAAACCTTATTACCCATTTCTTATCCCAATTCGTCAAGCTCATTCTTCCTGTAACAATTGTTGTGTTCCTTAGCCAAATCAACTATTGTGTGTGTGATTATGTGAAATTTTACAAGTGGTGGAGATTTCTTTGTGAGCATGCAAATGACAAGTTGATTTGTCAATCACTAAGAAACACACTTTTTTCAGATTCTAAAGTGAATTAGTAAACCAGTTCCTGAATATTTCACTATTCATTTCTTGCCGATTGCTAGGACTTTGAAACACTATACATGCCCCTTCAGTGAATTCAGTTGCTGACACAGCATGACCAATTGAGAACCTTTCCTCACAGGTACCATAAGGCTACCATTTCGATTAAAGTTGTGCAAAATAAACTTGCATGATTTTGACTCGCCCATGTCTCATTGAGGTAGATGATCGAAGTGGCTTGCCATAGTGCTTTGTTACTAAGAATTAGGATTATGCTGCAGTCATAAAATTCTAGTTCTGAACATCAATTTACATCTTTCTGAGTAGCAGCAAAGAGGATTCCAATTGGAGAGGACTATATACCTTGCTTATTGCTAATTATCAGATCATAGTGGCTGGAGATCAAGATGACCAAAACTTAAATTGAAGCTTAAAGAGGAATTAAGAAAGACTGTATGGTAGTGGGAGTAGCGACTTCAAAATTGCACAGTGTACAATTACACTGCTCGTGTTTCAAATACCTGGGTGTTCATGAATGGTAAAAGTAAGATGTGCTCAGCAAGGAAGGTCAGGAGAAAATGCACCATTATGAAACTGAAAAAAAAAAAAAAAAAAACACAAACAACTTGTACTTGCAATTCAGACATATGAAATCGCGAAAGAAATGGATTTCTGGAGACAGTAGTATAATGCATCAAAATTGGAACAGGTTAGTAATGAATGTGGAAGATTTCATTATAGTGCTAGAAAAGGGGAAATGTCTCGCAAGATTGTCACCTTCAGTGAATGAGAGGTATTATAGTGCCGAAAAAAGTTTAGCAATGGACAATGTCAGAAAGAAACAAGGATCACAGAAGTGGGAAGAAAGATATAGAAGCACCTAAGTCGGACCACTATGGCATATAGCTGGTGGGACAGAAAGCAATGGAAAACAAAGTGGGAAATGACAGCCATATATATATTAGGATAGGGAAATGAGCCACGACTTACCTATAGATGGATTGAGGCATTTATACATACCAGACAAAAACTTATGATAAAGTAATCTTTGGGTCTAGCCGTTTATCAACAGAAACCACCTACCGCTTATGTTCTGTTGATAAACAGCTAGAGACAAAAATTACTTTATCGTGTGTGTTTTAGTCTCTTCTGTGTGTTTATGCCCCACATCCATCATCCAAAGGTAAGCGATGGCTCATTTCCCTATCCTAATTTGTTATTCCTGTTTGCTAGTTAGTGCTTTTCATTTTATTGATACATTTATGATATGAAAAATTTGAGGTCAATATTTACTTGATGTGTGGTCCTACATAATGGACACAGGAGACATTGAAATTTTTTGATCTTACACCTTCATCAGCAAGTAGAACATGTCTGGTTGGTGCTGTAGCTGACTGTCCAAATGACATTGAGCAAGGCAGATGGGTGGTGGGTTAATTTCAAGGAGAGGATAGGGTGAGGAAGTACTGATTTGAAGGGTACATCCAATTTAATTTTTATTTATTTGCATTTATATATTTAATATTTAAATTTTCCATCTTCTCATTTGCCTGCCTAAGACTAGTTGTAATACTTTACAGAGCTTGGGTATTCCCTTCAAACCACTATCATCCTATCCTGTTTGAGCTTACCCCATCCATGTGCCTTATTCAGTGGTCACTTTTTTTTCTTCAGACAGTTGACTACAGCCCCCATCCTTTGATGGGTGAGCAGTAATGCTCTTGGCTTCTCATTCAGGTCGCTGGTTCAAATCCCAGTCCGGCCATCCATACATGGTGTTTCATGGGTTCCCCAAATCACTCCAGGCAGAAGCTGGGACGGTTCCTTAAAATGACATTGCTGAATTCCTTTCCCAATCTTTGCCTCTAGTTGTTTCCTGCCTGTTATGTCTACGATGTCGTAAAAGGTGTGGGAGGAAGCCTGCATGTTTTACTCATTCATGAAGAATTAAGATCTGAATATTTCAGTCTCTTGTTTGATGTTTGTGTATGCACTCCACCCTGTCATCTCGGGTACAAGACTAGGACAATTGTAAAACATTTCTATATAAAACCTCAATATGGAAGAGAGAATCACCTGCTCTTATGAAAAATGAAGCTACGACAGCTTGCAGGCAACCGTGCTCGACACAGCTGCATGAATGGTTCTATTGGTGCACACATTTGCCAAATGTCATTTCTCTCTGCAGGTATGAGGTTTCAAACCAAATATTTCAGTTGTCTTCGTCTCGTGTTTAGTGTGCACATTGCAGCCCTCCTTTTTGCATGAATAAGATTTTAAAACCAAAATATTGTAGTTTTTTTTTCTCTTGTGTTCATCACAGCGCTCCTTAAGCTTTGGTGAATTACAAGTTTATTTTCCCTTCTCTTTATAATATACACACCACACACACTTCTTATATTTTTGTGTCATTGTTTAAATACACTGTAGTGTACCCTGGATATAATCACACTACACCTTGCACCATTTATTGGTGAGAGCTGTAAATGTCTGCTAAAAACTTGCATTCACGATTAAGAGCTGGGCACCAGGAATTACTTCCACATTAAATTAATAAATGTTTTCCCTGCAATAATTACAATAAAGATAGCAATGCAAGGAGCTAATTATATTTATTAAACATTGGGGAATGGGAGATTTAAAGTAATGAAAACGGCAATCCACCATTAATTACATTACATATTTATTAAATGCAAATAAACCAGTTAACTTATTCACGAGAATTGTTATGACACTTAAGTCGGATTCAATGCAAACAAAAATTAAAACTTAAATAAAGTTACAAAGTTAACACGAAGCAGAGAGAGAGCCGATCATTTACAATGACAATTAAGCTCAGTTCAGAGAGTGAGACACTCTTTATCTCGATGAAGGTCGTTACTGGGCTTTGTAACACAGTTTTGGGGCCTCGGCAGTTTCAAATAAAGATTTGCGGTAGCAAATAGTTGAAAATTTTAATGTGGAGCTGGTCCTTGGCGACGAAGGAGGCTTGAAGGAAACCACCACAAGAGATCTCCACAACAGATCACGAATTACCGGGTGGTAATTACAACCACACATCACTTAGTATCTCAAGTTCGTATGAGGTCGCTCTGATACACTTATTGGCATTCTCGGCAATACACACTGCGGAGTGGCACAACTTAGCACACGCCGCACACTTGTAATCAGCCCGACACTGTGGAAGGCTGTCTTTGCCACCAAGGGGGTCGACTCTGCTCGGAATCTCCCTCGCTCACACAATCACCCAACACATCGGCGTCTCGGAGCACAGTCCTCTCCTCTCGCGTTGCATGGAAAGCAGAAAGCACATTGGTTCTCGTGAAACCACTCAGGGGCTGTGTCGCTACCTTTGTCCATCTTTGTCACACAATATGTTCCTCTCTTGCCTAATGGAAAATTTTAGGCACGACACCTGTCCCTTCAAACCCCATTGAGTAAACATTCCGAGCCGCTCGCTATCTGCGGTTCCAGTGCCGTCCGGCCCGCAGCATCTTGGCAGGAATATTTACTTGCAAAATGAAGTATGCGGAATGCTTCAACACGTGTGAAATCCAAATTTGGATAGGGAAGTGTACCATTGCTTATTTCAGTTATAGCTGTGCATTGTGAACAGACATAACGAACACAAAAGATGTTGAAATTTCCAGAGCTTCGCTCTTAATCAAGTAGAACATTGCAGAGAATGGGTGCTGTAAGAGACTGTTGAACCAGGAGCAAGGTCTGTGGTGGGGTAAATTCAAACGGAGGATAGGGAGAGGGGTTTGTGATCTGAAGCTAATATCTGAGCATATTTTACACCTACCTACATCTTTCCTGTTTGAATTCTCACCATGAATGATGTTAATTTCTCTACTACTACTATGAGGCAATCTCTACAGCACTCGACCTGCATGTTCTGCTTATAGTTGAAGAGCTAAGACAAGAAAATTTCATTGTCATTTCAGCTATCATATTAGGTAAGTGTTTGTACATTTCCCTATCCTAATTTGTAAATCTTTTTTTGCTGCTTAGTGCTCATTGTTAGGAAACAATTGGCACTTAACAGTGGGACAGTTAAAAGAATAATTTTTTTTTATAAACTTTTCTCGGGAAACAAACTGAGTAATATTATTATTGATGCACAATATTTCGGCGACATAAATCTGTCTCCATCTCCAGGTGCAGTTGTAAGCCTAGAAGTCTGCCTTGAGCGCATTTTCAAACGACACACTCAAGGCAGACTTCAAGGCTTACAACTGCACCTGAAGATGACCGAGATTTATGTCGCCGAAATATTGTGCATCAATAATAATATTACTTGGTTTGTTTCCCGAGAAACGTTTATAAATAAACAACACCGAGGAAAATTGCATTCATTTATAAAAGAATAATCTTTGTTTGTTGATACATGTAACTGATACAAACTCCCCTTCCTCAGATGATAGAAGGGTGTTTGTCAGTTACGCGTATCGACACCACCCTGCATCGTCAAAAATAATCCATTGATTTATTTCCCTCACCTTATTGGTTATTCTATTTCACTATTCAGTTCTGTTATTTACATTAGAAAATAAATATTTCTATATATTAATTACTAACAGTGTAGTATTGGATACTAAGTAGCAAAAAAGGAATTAAGAATTAGGATAGGCTACCACCACTTACCGTAGACGGTTTTTCAACATGAATACATGTAATTGTGACAAACACAAAATATATTTAAATTTGCAGGTCTTAGCTCATTGTCAGCAAGTAGAACAATGTGGACAGTGGGTACTGTAGGAGTGTCTCTCACATAGAGTAATTTAGAGGACAGGGCGATACTCGTCCTGCCTTCAACTGTGGTAAGCAGTGGTTATTCTCCTATCCAAGATCATTCTTGGATAGGAAAATAACCACTGCTTACCACAGTTGAAGGCAGGAACATTGTGTGGCTCATTGAGTGTTGTAATTTTTGGATTTGTCTCCGTCAGTAGAATTTAATGGTTGCTGCATTTGGCGGCTAGCAGCCAGATATATACAGGGCGACTTACAAAAACCGGACGTTTTTCAAATGAGCAGTGCAAAGTTAATTTACTCAGTAATATTGTTATAGATATAATGATGAAAACATACCATTTCATAAAACATGTGTTGTCTGATACATTGTGTTCATTTCTTGAATATGATTGCATTCAAGTAAATAGCCAGCACATGCATGACAATTTCCATCCTCTGAAGAAAATCGTCAAAAACTCGGATCAACATATCTTCTCAAATCAAATTCACATCTTCTGTAATTGTAACTTTCAGCTCTAATATAGTACGTGGTTTGTGAGCGTAGACATGAGCTTTTGAATATCCCCATAGGAAATAGTCAAGAGGAGACAAATCCAGTGACACTGGCGGCCACAGCAAATCACCAAAATGCGAAATTAGCTTACCAGGGAACATTTTCCCAACTCGCATCGATGCGCGGGAAGCATGCACTTTGGCCCCATCGTGTTGGAATTAAACATTTTTCTTGTTTATTCCTCTCCTCCGAAGTTCTGGTCTGAGAAATGTTTCCAACATGTGAACATAACGTTCAATGTTTACTGTCATTGACTCCATGTTCCTCAAAAAAGTATGGCCCAATTATTCCAAAGTGGGCTACCGCACACGAAACTGTTACCTTTGGAGATGTTCTTCATGAATGGTTTTTAGTCGCCCAATATTGAAAGTCTTCTGTGTTCATAGTCCCTCCCTTTGAGTTGCTGCGCCAAGTGCATTTTTTAGGCATGAAATTTCAAATCTTCCTCACAGAATCATAGCTCATGTTTAGCTGCTCTCGTGCATGTCTGCGTGCAGATCGACTCGTACTCCTGATTAAAGCAGTTCTCACTATGGCAATGTCATCGGGCGTTCTCACTGTTCTTACAGAACTGGGTGGCTTTTTATTTGTTACTGTTCCTGTTGTTCTGAATGCATGAACCCATCTTAATGTGTTTCGGTTTGGAACTGTCATTCTGACCAATATTAAAGTGGTGTCGAAAGACAGTTTTTTGAAAATAGATTCACCATTTTTAACAAGTGTCGTATGCAAAAACAGAATGCTGTACTGACCACTGATCCATTATGACTAAAATGATAGGTCACAGTTAAAACAATGACATCACCTCAGTTTCACCATCCCGTGTAACAATGCAACAGCTGATCCAAGTTCGTCCGATTCCCGCAAGTCGCCCTGTATATATTGGAAAGGACGGATAAGACACCCAACACGCGCGAAAGTTGAAGGGAGGGCAGCAGCATCACAAAACAACACACACATACACAAAAATATTTTATTTCGGGTAAAACCCTTTGTCAAGTTAACAGAAGCAAGTGGCTGAGCTTGCACAAGCCTTGCATTCAACGCAGCCACTCATAGAATGAAACTGACTATCGGAGGTGGGGGGGAGCAACGATAATATAACCGCAAGTATAAATCCCAAGAAAGATTAAAATGCGAATTAATAATAATAATCAGTGACAAAAAGATACATAAATAATTAAAAAATCAAAAAATTTTGAAATAAGGTTTAAAACATAGAAATCTATTGTGATGGGTGTACAGGGTGAGGATGGAAGATGACATCGGAAATTGAGGCCTGGGGGATGTCTAGTCTGCAGGATGTGTTGATATGGCCAATTCCCACCTGTAGAGTTCAGAATGGGAGGTAGTGTCTGGAAGTACTATAATGGTTCTGACTGTGAAGCAGTTATTAATGTCGTGGGTATTGTGTGTACTGACATGGTGAGCAACAGGGAGGTCCAGGTTTTGGGAGTAAACTGTCGGTGACCATTCATTCTGATGGATAATGAGTTTGTGGTTGGGCCAATGTAGAAATTTTGACAGTGGTGGCAGGTGAGCTGGCATATGAGATGGGTAGTTGTACAAGTGGCATGACCTATTATGGGGTATGATAGTGGGAAGAATGCGGTGCATTTCAGAAAGAAATGTTCCGCATTCTTCCCGCCATCCTACCCACCACACCCCTTGTCACCTTCTGCAGACGGCCTAATGTAAAAAACATAATTGTACATAAATATCAACCCTCTGATGCTCCTAAACCACCATTTACATTCTTCTCTTGTAAGAGACTCCGTTGCAAAATGTGCAGTATGCCCACTACCTGTTGCAACCCTACTACTGGTGATACCTACTCCATAATAGGTCATGCCACTTGTACAACCACCCATCACATATACCAGCTCACCTGCCTCCACTGTCAAAGTTCCTACATTAGCCTTACCGCAAACTCGTTATCCATTAGAATAAATGGTCACAGACAGTTGACTCTCCAAACCAGAACCTCCCTGTTGCTCACCATGTCAGTACACACAACACCCGTGACCTTAATAACTGCTTCAGTCAGAGCCATTATAGTACTTCCAGACACTACCTCCCATACTGAACTCCACAGGTGGGAAATGTCCTGCAGACTAGACATCCCCCAGGCATTAATTTCCGATAATATCTTTCACCCTCACCTTGTACACCCATCACAATAGATTAATATATATTTATAGACCTCATTTCAAAAATTTTCTATTTTCACTTTTGTTATTATTTTATTTTTATAAAATTCTAAAATTTCACTAATAATATATGATGAATAGCGAGGTTGAATGCTCGTAATAAAATTAAAAGTAAAAACCGCACTTTTATAGAAAATGTTTATTTAGTGTAATAGGTATGCATCAAAATACTTACACCATATTATGAAACAGCTTAGGAAACTTTAAAACATACTGTATGTTCGACTGTTGTTGACCTTAACAGAATACAACCAACCTGAACAAAATGCACACTGCATATCAACATCTCTGATATGTGTTGCTGTACGAATAAAATGTTTACATTGGAATTATATAACAAAACAAAAATGTGTCCGCAGCAAAAAAAAAAATTCCGAAAAGCTACTTATTGTATTAAAAAACAGTGTATCAACATCTGTTGCTGTAACCTAGGGACTTTGCTCTGAACTGACTCATACGCGTGACCCCTCTAAGCATCAAATTTCGAATGATTTTTTTTCTTTCTTAATTATGTTTTTACCCAGTTGGAGACCTTTATTTTTAAAATGATATGTCATTTATTGATTGCGGTCAGGTACCGAATGAGGTGGATGGCTCATAATTAAAAAAAAAAAAAAGCCTGGAAGTAATACTGATGCTTTTGTCCTTTAGGGGCCAAATTCCAAAAAAATCCTTTTGTAAAATGTGCTGTGGCCAAAGCAGACACCTTGGTCTTTAAAGTGATGCCTTATTTATCGATTTTGGTCAGGCATCAAGCGAGGTAAAAAAAAATTAATATTTTTTGCTCCTTTAGGGTTTAAACTGAAGAAATTTCTTTCTGAAAATATATTACCAAAAGGGATACTTTAAAATGATACCTCATTTATCGATTTCGGTTAGGTATCAATGGAGATAAATGGCTCATGACAGAAAATTGTTGTAGAAACATTAATACTTTTGCTCTTCAGTGGTTGAATTTTGAAAAAATCCTTTCTTAAAATATGCTGTAATGAAGACTTGAGTCTTAAGTGATACCCCGTTTATCAGTTTTTTTTAATTGAGGGAGATAAATCACTCGAGACACAAACGCATCTTAGAAATACTAATATTCTGTCCCTTTAAGGGCTATATTCAGAAAAATTCCGGTATTAAAATATGATGTGACCACAGCGGAGACCTTAATCTTTAGAGTGGTACCCTATTTATCTATTATGATTAGATATTAATGGAGGTAATTGGCTCGTGACACAAAAATGCGTTGAACCATTGATACTTTTCCTTTTAAAGGTTGAATTCCAAAAATTTCTTTCTTATATATGACCTCAACAAAGCAGAGAACATTACTCTTCATAATCACAATTCATTTATTGATTTCGGTTAGGTATCCAGGCAGATAATTGGTTCGAGACAAAAAAAAAAAAATTTTAGAAATACTGATTTTTTCCTCCCTTTAAGGGTTAAATTCAGAAAAATCCCTTTCTTAAAATATGTTATGACCACAGCAGGGACCTTAATCTCTAGAATATTACATCATTTATCTATTTCGGTTAGATACTGTATACATGTAAACAGTATCTCTGAAAAAAGCTGTAGGGTACCAGCCAAAAGCTCAGGTATTTCAATAAACGTGGTATAACCCAAAAAGCTATTAATCATTAGCCGTATTCTTGCCAAGTGTGAGAGACCAGGTAGAAATCAATTCACTATACAGCTTTCAGTGTGTGTGTCTGTGTCTCACTCTTGGTAAGAATAAGGCTAGCTGCCAAAATGTTGCATTTCTAGTGTTTCTCCATTTTCATTCCCAGCAGTCTTCTCTGTGGTAAGTGCTGGGTCATGTTTCTCTATCCTTCCATAGTTCTTATATATGCTATCCAATTGAAAATTACCATAGGAAATGTAAAGGAACAAGTATATCCATTTTTTGTAAGTCATAAGATGCCAATTCTGTTGGAAAGAGTAATCAGACTTGGCAATTATGTATTAGGTGAGTTAGTTGCACTTAGAATCCAGCTGTCTTAAATTTATTCTTGTGATTCAGGATTTGTTCTGTAATAGTTTCCTCACTTATCCTTTTAATAAGAAACCCTTTTCCAGCTTAATTTACTACATATTGACAAAAAAAACATTGCCGTTAATTTTTGGATTTTCGGTAGTTAGCCCGTAAAATGTAGTGCAGATCTTATTGATTTCGTTAATAATCTCTCTAAACTTTTGCATGAATATGTATATAATTCTAAAAATTGAAGGAACTTCTCATATAGTATGGTATGAGCTACACTAAGTAGCACAACTATGGAGTAAGGAAAATCATTAGGAGAATCTCACTATCAATGAGGCAGAAATGATTACGGCACTATTGTGCTGAATTAAGGTAAGTGATACTTCGAGGTAAATTTAATGTTTCACACAAATCTAATTTTAATGTGTATGAATTGGTCCTTTTTATCACATATTCACAGACATGAAAATTCAGTTTTAATCAATGTTTACAAAATAATAATAAATAAATGCAGTTGACAATGCTATGTAAGGCTTATCGAGCAGTTGGCTACTGACTCAAACGCTTTCGTATTACAATGATGCCATCAGGAAGCTACAGATGCAATGGAAAAATTTCCAAATTGGGAGATTATGTTGAGAAATAGTATATCCTTGGTTTATTAAGGTACACATATAATTTTTTTTAATGTCTTGTTTGTTTGATCGTCCTTGTAGTATCTTTGGGCTTCCATAAATCTGGTCAAATCTGTTACGTCTTAAGATGGTTTCTTATTGCTGGGTATAGGAGCAGTGGTAATTGGGTTAGAAGTGATAGTACAGTTAATAGAGCTTCCTTTCAGCAAGCATTTGGACAAGGAAAAGTTGAAAATTCTGAAATTGTCAAATGTTCTGCTTAAAATTTGGCATACAAATTTGAGTGTTGAAATTGGTAAAAATGAAAAATCTGCATAGAATTTTTTTTGTTAGGGGCCCAAATTCCAGGAACTGAAATCAGATAATAAATACTCTGTCAAAAATTTCCTATTAAACCCTGTAGGCAATAATACCAAGGTGGCAGATGTTAAGATGGGTTTACCCTGCTCTACTCAAAACTGTTGGCTAGTCTATTTTTCTGAAAGGCCCCACATGTAGTTTTGTTCAGTCATGCTGCTTTTCTTATGTTGTCACACGTTATGAACTCCATTGATTCAAACCAGCAAAGTACTCATAAATTTTTTGTGGTGTATTCATGGTAGTGGAATATTTGGTTCTCACTTTTGTTGCTAATTCTGCAATGTACTTTTGTATAGTCTTCACTAACAGTTGTTTGCCTGATTGCCATTGTGTGTTCTCACAGTGTGGGATTGTTTTGTATACTGCTTATGTTTTGTTCATTTTTCCTAGTGGTTCGTAGAAAGTTGCAAGTTGTCCAGTATGGTTGCCTTTTGTCAAGGCAATTGACTTGTGTTCTACTTGCACTGTGATGTAATACATCTTACCAATCTTCCAGTCTAAGCCATTAGTAATGTTTGGGTTTTGTGCTTGTTATAAAGTCTTTGGTGGAGATAATTACAAGTTTCATTTGAAAGAATTCAAGTATATCACAGATTTTGTTTTGGGAAAGTGGTCCCACATTTTCAGGAATATCAATATAAGAAATTATTGTTCAGTGGAACGATGTTTTGGAAATTACTGTTAGTATTCACTCTTCTGGGTTTTGGCTTTATTTTGCCTCTGAGTCAAGTCCATTTCAACAAGTCCCTTCATATCTTTTAAAAGTTCATTTAAACACTTTGAATCTTTAAGTGATGTATTTTTGGAATTGCGTTATTGTTTTATTATAGTGATCTTACTTCGAGAACGTACAATTTACAACTGACAGCTAAATTAGTAAGATGCTGTTACTGATTTTAGCCATGGGTGTAAACTCCAATCTGTCAACTTTTTTGCACTCAGAATCATTGATTCTTCCAGCTGAGGATATGTAATTGAGTGCAGTAGTAATATGGTTCATTACAGAGATCTGAAGTTGTTTTGTGTAATGTAACAACTAGAAATTAGGGAATATTAAAGTTTTAATATGTGCTATGTTTTAGTTGATATATTGTTATTAAATCACATTTTTACCAGTTTTCTGGGATTGTAGCAAATATTGATGTTCACCTTGAATATTTTGTCTGATCCTGCTTTTAGTTTGACATGTTCGCTCACTGACTAGATATATTTTCTAATAAGAACCTTTGCATGTTGTAATTTGTATTTTAGGATGTTCATTTTACTCAGGATACTTTGAATTGCTATATGCATGATATTTAGAATAAAATCACAAACAATAACATGATTTTAACGAGTTCCCCCCATTGAAACTCTTTGTGTTTGTTTCAAAAAACCATGGAATTGTTTGATGCGGGTTATGAGGTTTAAGTGTATTTACGCAAAGCCACATTGAACACTCGTCTCTTGTAGCTTTGATAAATTCATTGCAATTATTTTTTATATTGGGAGTAAGAACTCTTATATAACACAGTTTCTTGTGTAATGTAGTTGTATGCCAATGGTTTGTTGTGTTACAATTTTTTGTCAGTTTTTAGTTACAGCAAATGAAATTTCGAGATTGCTGGAACCTGCTTGCATAAAAATTTCCTTGTACTTTTCTGACAAATGCTAATGCATCATCTACTTACGTGTTCAGTGATAGTTCTATTTTAGCTTCATCCTGTTCACTTGTGTATTTTTCCACACTGTTGCATTTACTGTAATTTAATGACAGTGGTGCTTGGTTTCCTGAAAGAAGGGGGGAACTTTAAGTATTTAGATCTTTTGGAATATATAGATATTTGTAGGAACGGCTGTCAATTTTTTTAAAATAATTACTGTATGTGTCTAGTTTAACTTGTCATTTATACATGATCTGTGTATTGTAAAAGCTGAAAGAATTACTGATTTAGGAAGGTGCGATGTTCGTGGTGATAGTATTACATGTACTTAATTACTATTAAAATCATTTCTGCATATTTCGTATTGAATAGGGAGTGAAGAAATTTATTCCATGAATATACTAATGTTCTTTAAAAAAAATTGTCTTGATATTTTTAATTGTGAAATTACTTAAATTGCCAAATCTATGTTGATTTGTCTGTTAGTGGTACAACTGTTTTGCAAGTTGTTCTGCTGTTGACTTTTATTACTGTAGGTAATGCAAGTAGTAACTGTAATCTCATCACTTCTAAAATGAAAGAAGTTTGCTACAATAATATTGATAAGTAATGAGAAGATAATATTTTTATTGCTTGCAATAATTGTTACTGGGGGAATTTGTTTTATTCTTTTGGTTAAGTAAGAAAATGTATATTCTGCTCTCCAACCTAGGGTAACAATGTATGAAGACAATCAGCTACTTCCTCCCCTCCCCCCCCCCCAACAAAATGCTATTGTTTGACCTTCAAAAGCTGAAATCTTGATAAGTAACAAACAGTAGGATTGCGAATTACAACAATGAAATTGCTGTGTACAGCCTTTGGTCATACATGTATTACGTATTTGTGGTATTGCTTAACTTGAGTATAAATTACTCTTGTAATGTGCAGTTTTAGCTCCAGTAGCCACTGTTATGAGTAAGAAAGCAGAGCACTGGATACATTTTTACTTCAGAAATCGACTTTTGCTGAACTGTGGTTGAGAGATTTTGTAACACAAATGCACACTGGTTCTGGAACATGACGTGGCTGCATTTGGCTAAACGTAAAAGGATACCTTACTGTAAGTACTTCCCTGATACCATTCTTCAACGTACTTCCAGAGTTTTTTTTTGTGTAAGTTGAAGATTGGTTTCCTGCATGATTTGCTGTGTGTTCAAGTGTGATGTAGTCTTCATGAACACTATACTAATCCCAAATTTATGTGAAGTACGTAAAATTTCCTACCTGTTTGTACAAAAATCTCTGAGAACAGGTGTGGAAGTTTGTGATGTCAGAAGAAAACTAAATGCTGATGCCGCAGCCATGTTTAAGACCCGAGTGCTCCATGACAGTTAATTGCTCCCTTTTTTATGTTGGTTGCCACAAAAAATGAAATGATATTAATGTTACAGTTGGGTATAAATGAAAATTGAACATGAAGTGTTGTTTTCCATCAGGTTTTTTTTTGTAATTTGAAGCTGCATAATGTTGATTCTGAAATTATTGCAAGCTTATGTGTGGGTATTGTACTTTGATTGCAAAGTAGTAAAATACTGTAAGATCGTCAATCTGAGAGGGTAAAATATTTCAGATATATCTTCCAAAAGCTTTCACTTGTGAATTGAGGATCAATGCAGGAAGCCATTTATTATGTAGTTAATGATTTTGTGAAGAAAGTTAATATGAAATGGGGTCTTCAGTTCGACAGTCTATATAGAAATGTGTGAAGCTTATACATCAATTATGTCAAACATTATCAGAAAAAGGAGAAGATAAAACCAGAATTGCTCTTATGATTCTCAGTAAAATTGGTACCTACATTATTGTTAAAGTTACTTTGGAGGTATAACATCAACATGAATGACTTAAATTTATATTCCTTGTACCAAGAGGAGGTAGCCCAGAAAGTCCAAGTAATTGGTCGTCGGCAGTCCACATGGCATTAAATAGTGTTAACATTTATAGTCAAAGTAGTGTCAATATTTTTCATTATTTTACTAAAGTAAGCTTGTTTGTAATTCATTTTTGTCTTAGGGTTTCATAAATCTGCTGCAAGTAAGGGAAATATCTTCACTTATTTGTATTTGCAACCAAGTTTGTACATATATTGATGGGTATGATGGTTTTATATGGAATCTTGAATGTATGTATGCTTAAACATAAAGAAGCCCCATTTATTTTTGCCATAAAATGCATGAAAACAATTATCGTACCATATTTGAAAATTCCAACTATGCACAGTGGAGGTGAAGAGAAATATAAAATTATCATTCAGCCAGTTTGGAAATCTATTAGTCTTTAATTTGGAAGTTCCTGTGCTCAAATTGCTGAGTAAACTCAATATAATATTGCTCAATTTTTTCCTTTGTGGAAGTTGATCACCCCAAGGCATTCTAATTTCTCAATGTTTTCTTTGGTTTACATTTCTTCCAAACACACAGACATTATTATTTGCACCGAGCGTGGTAGGATAACGCTCTGGCCTCGCATTCGGTAGGAAGTGGGTCTCCAGATTAGGTTTTACATGGTTTCTTCCTTCAAAAGGCCATGGCCGAATTCCATTCCTTGCACCCCCCCCCCCCTGTTCTATCCCACCTTTAATGACCTTGGTAAAGCATAAAGCCCTAAGCAAAAAAAAATAAATAATTACACATCTTGAAGCCATTTAAGTATATGGCTTTTTCATTGCATAATTTTGCCTACAGTTTTTTTATATGTAGTTTTTGAGGTATCGGAGCTCATTTAAATAGCTGAAACTTTCATTGTTCTCTACCATTACAAATTTTATTTTTCAGTATTTGATATGGCCTTTGATTTTTACACTGCTCTGCATGGTTTTTACTACTTAGAAATAAATTTGTCCTAACTAATAAAATCCAGATTACAAATTTGTTACCAGGTTTTCTGTCGCGTATGGCATAATTTTTTTTATGCTATTAGACCAAGCTTGGTAGGGTAATTGAGTTGGGCAAGATTGTGTGCACTTACTTGGCTTCACCCATCTGATTTCAAGCAAACTATTGTTTTACATAATTCAGTTAGTTTCCTGGTTGGTTTTAAAATAGTTGCTTAGGTATGGGAGCGTGCATAAACCACGTAGCTACATTTTGGCCTCCTGTGAATTCCCCCTCCCCCCACGTAGCCCTACGTGGCTTTTGCCTCTACCCCCCCCCCCCCCCAGCACGTAGATTTTTTCCCCTTTTGATTCCAGACGACATTTTGTAGTTTTCTCTTGTCAGAGTATGGTAAATTACACACGGAGATAATTAGCTGAAGGGAAAAAAATATGTACATGCTGCTGTGAGTTCTATTCCTCATTTTAACTGTGAAAAATGTTATGTTATGAAAGGAAAGCTACGTGGCCTGGCTCGGAACCCCCCCTCCACCCACGTAGCCCAGTGTAGCCTTCAAGCAACCCCCCCCCCCCCCCGTACCAAGCCACATAGTTTGTGCACGCTCCCTATGTCCATGGGTTACAAAAAATGCTGAAATAATTTAAAATAAAAATTCGTAAATGGCAAAAGTAGAGGGGTGGGGGGAATGTTACACCCAAAGTATACATAAAAAAAAAAATTAGGGGCCATGCACTCCATTCACAATTTAATTCAGTTCAACCCAAAGTTTTTTGGGAACCATTTAATTGCTAGGCAGAGACAATAGTAGACAGAAATAAACATTGTAGTTCTAAAAAAAATATCCCTTTCATGTTGAATAATTCAGACTGGCATTTTTCATGCTCATGGCCTGGAGTGATTTGCAAATGTTTTAGATAACTGATATTCAAACACAAGGCTGCAAATGCATAGCCGGATATCCCATCTGAAATTAAATCTGTTCCACAGTGGCATTTCCACAAGCAATTGTTGCAGCAGATTTAGTGGCAGGAATAACACTTTTATGAATTGGTAACCATATTTATTCAACCATGTAATTTTAATCAAAATCAATTAAGAAATTTTTAATATTTCATTATTAGTTTTAAACTTGTAGTCCTGCACATTTGATCAACAAATCAGGTTGGCAAAGGTTTTGGAAGGTGAATAAAAATATGATAGGGATGTTAAAAAATAGTCTGTAATGCTAAAGGAAGTACATAAGAGGTTTAATCAGGAAGAACTTCAATGTAATACTGTTAAGAAAATATATATTTTATCGATCTATTTCAATATATAAAATTAAATATTTGCTGGCAAAACTACAAAATAAATAAAATTAAAATTCTTTGGATTTAAACTGGTTTTCCTCCTATAATTCTCTGATAGTTAAGATTGTATAGATTTAAAATGTATAGTAAAATATCTCCATTAACAGAGTTATAGGTTAATCACTCATCAGTAAAACAAACCTACAAGTAGTTCAAAATGTTTGCAAAACAAATTTTAATTGCAATTTGTCTTACACTGAACATGCTAGAACTGTAAGGTCAATTATTGAAACCTGCATCAAAAGTGTTAAAAATTTCCCCAATTTTTATTGCTATTCTATTTTTTTTAAAATGACCTTTGCTCTGTGTATAGTTTCGAAGCTTGATTTCTTAAAATATTGAACAATATACAAATCATTGCAGTAGTTAAAACTTGAGTGGGGTGTTCAGTCTTGTAACTGCTGAAGTTGGTTTTAGGAAGAGATTACTTCTTATATGTTTATGGTTTCAGGATATCCCATCATTACTGCCCTCTGCTTACTTCCCAACCTTTTGTGTAGTCATTTGTATCCAATAATTAAAGATTCAGGGTAGCAACAGTAAAGAACTAAGTTATCAGAGTAATAAAATTTATTATTTACAAACTGCTTTTGGGTTTTGTGTGTGTTGTGTTACATTTTTATTACACCAAACTATTTCTGACCTCATATATTTACAGGAGGATGATTTGCAATTGAGCCGTTGTAATTGATTGCTTTGATTAATTTTTTTGTTTGCAATTTAGAAAGACCATCCTCTGTGCCTGCATAAGAGTTGCTGGAGCTACCAGTAGTAGCATATTTAGATTTTAAAGCTTTAATTACCCAATTTCTTGGAATTGTTCATTATTTGATAGCATTTACTTCGTAAAAATAGCCGTTTTAAAACATGGTGCCTTCAAATTTATTTGCTTAGGGCTGCTTATATTCGTTTTCTGATACTAAGTGCAATAATTTTATACTCAAGTGCCAGTGTGTTTTGTATATAGAAAAGGCATCTGACTCTAAAGTGTTGGTGATGTAATCCTTTTGTTACATTAGTGACGAATGTTCTGACTGTTTGGACTAAGTCATTGCCAACACATGTCAAATTGTGGAGCAGTCACTGACAACACTGAACTGTGTGTGTGGGTTTCAGCTTTATTCAAACAATAATTTGTTTCCATATGATAGAATTATACTATTTATTTTTCCCTGACCCTTAGAAAAAGTGGTTTTCTTTTAAATTATGTGCAATTAATTTTTCATACTTGTGCTTAATCTGAATGAGAGTTGAATTTCTTTATTCTTCACATATTATTAATGGTAACTGTTGATTGATTTTCTTTCTCCTCTTAAGTCAAAAATAAAGTTGGAAAAATATTGACACTTCCCGTAATATTTCGTATGGTATAAAGATACTAATCGGGAAAAAGTCACTTAATGGCCACTATTCACGGAACACACCTTTTTTTCTTAACAAAAAAGTCATCAGTTTGTATTTTTAAAAATTTGAATATAAGGTCAACATATACACACGACCAATAAGTAATCTGTAAGTTAGTTCCCTCGCTTACAAAAATATAAAATTCAGTGAAGGTTGGATCAACATATTCACGACCATCAGAGTTAAATGATTTTCAAGATGATGGTCATTATAAAAAAAAATCGTTTTAGTTAAAAGTAATTATCTTAGCTTTTTTCAGTACTAGAAGAACTAGATTTGTGTAGGACCAAATTTTTTTTTCTGAGACAAGAAAAATCTGTTCCATCCTTTAGTTCTGCAATTAGTGTCAAACTTCATAAATTTATTTCATATTATCATTATTTTCCTGTACATAAATATAATTTCATTTGAAATGAATACTTCATGGGTTTTCTGCCAGATAATTTCTTTATTAAAGTCTTCATCAGGTGAGCTGTCATATCGAAGCATTTCAGTCTTATATCTTCGATATGACAGCTCACCTGATGAAGGCAACGGAGGTAGTTGCCGAAATGTTTTTTTAATAAACAAATTATCCGGCAGTACTCATTTCAAACATATGCTGAGAAAAACTTAATTCTCATCATTTCATTTGGTCAAACTGAATTTCTCTGGAAATTTGTTAGATAATCCATAGAGGAGCAATAGTATCCTTTCAACTACTTGTAGTTTAGATGTGAACAACGTAATTAAAATTAACCGCCTAATAAACACTGGGGAAAGTGTCAACATTTTTCAGTTTGGCACCCATCACCTCTTTACACGAATTCTACTTTCCTCTGCACATTCATGTTAAACTGCTTTAATGGAAATGGTTTTTGTTCACTTGTTTGACAACTATATATATATATATATATATAATTTTTTTTTCTTCTTCAATACAGATTAGATGTAATAGTTGGAAGGAAACATGACACACTACTAAAATTTATGGTATATACATTTTGTTAACAACACAGGGAATTGCCATGCTGCTAACATCAAGTGCTCCTTATCATAAATTGCAGTATACTTAGTTTCTGTTATTTATGCTTAGAAACAAAATTATCTTTAGTTGGTCATATGTTTTTCATAAGATTCAGAACTGACTAATTTGGGTAAGGAAGTATTGTGCATTTGGGAATAGTTAAGTTTGAACCTTGATCCTGATGGTAAAATGTGACACGTAAATGCTTTCTACAAAATTGTTTGAATGTATATAACTATTGACCATGCATTTGTGTTGCTGGGTAAATTTTTGGCAGGGTGTTCTTCAAAAACCTGTGCTTTGCTAGTGGATAGTGTTTGAGAAAGTATGTTGCCTTCAAAACAGAATTTTTTGTTTTTTTCATGAGGGAATAAGTAATTTGGGAATTTGATTTTTAACTTAAAAAGAAGAAAATTGGCAAGTTCGTTTGATTTGCAAATAGTTAAGATTTGTTTTAATGTTATAATTGTGAAATATAAATTTACCTCCTGTTGAATTGTGTGCTTGTAAAAAGAATCTGTTGTTACTACCTTGATATAGAAAAAATCTGAAAGATTTGGATATAAACAGAAACCTAAGTTTTATTTAAGCATGTTAATTTCCAGTGGCATGAATTCACGCATTTTCTTTATATGTAACAGCACATTGTTGTGTGGTTGATCATATAGTGTTAATTTGTAAACTACTGCTTATTTGGCTTTGTTTCAGAGGCAATTTTATTGAATTTAATTTTTCTGCGTTTTGTGGAATAAATCACACTGTTCGTGGATATTGATTGGTTCCTACTTCTCATATTTTCCTTTTTTTCAATAAAACAAAAACAAGTTCTGTTATTAACATTACCTGCATGCATTTCTAACATACATATTTAGTATTTGTAGTTTAGCAGAATAATTCCTCTTACCATGTGTATTGCTTGAAGTAAAATTCTCTGGCACCTGTTGCATGCATTCTTATGTTGAGTTTTTTTTAAATGTATTATTGAGTTCCCAGGTGATTTACAATGTTTCCATAATTGTCTGTGTTACTAGGACTATTCCTTCTTGCTCTGATGGATTTCAATGAGCTGATTGCTGGTTGTATTTGTGTTCACCATTCTGCCTTAATTTTATCTAAATCTTAAAATGTGCACTTTTAAGTCTTCATTAGGTATTAGTATGTTGATGGTTAAAATATAAATTCAGTTTTGTCACGATTTGTTGTTTATTTTGTCAATTTAATTATTGCAGGCACAGTCTTGTATGCCAAGTTACACTAGAAGAAATATCTTGACTCTTTATAAAGCTATTTTTTTTAAAGCTATTTTTTTCCTTTTGTTTGCATGTTGGGTTGTGGATTCTACTAATTAGTAGCAACACAAATGTTAGGTACAATTCAGTCACCATTTTCTCCCATTTAATTTACTATTCCATCAGAAAATATCTGCCATTGCACACAATTATAATTTAAATAATTAATTTGTAAACTGTTTGATTTATGGTGCCATAATTGAGGTTCTTCTGGTCACTTATTGATTACTGTTTGCTGATAGAAATATGTTGATTAGGAGATCTTTTTTACATATATCCTAAAAGAAGGATTAAATTTTCCCATTTAAATATATTAATTGTTAATTTTTTTGTCTAGGAAACAAATTGTAATTAAGTGAAACTTTCCCAGGATAGAAGCCATCGGAGTCTGATAAGATGGTTTACCATTGCAAATCAAAGTTGGTACAGACTTCCAGTTGTAATTTGCCTGTTAGGTTTATTGTTACACCTCCACATAATTGTACTCATTACTGTAAACTTTGTAGTTTTTACATCTTGGCTATAATGGTTTTGATTGATGGGACTTCAGTTATAAAATTACGTGTTGTAATTATTAGTCCTATAGTATTGTATAGTAGCTTTGAAATGTTATTCAGAAAATTATGCAGAAATTCTGTGATTTCATTTACCCCTTCGCTCCTCCATTGCTCACCTTTTTTTTATATGTTTTTGCCTGATAATTAAGTGTTTGAAGAAAGCTTTTTGACACAGTCATCTCATTTTCTCCCCACTTATCGGGTGATAAGAGTTAGGTCTAACTCTTTTGTTTGACCGATTGGATTGAAGATGGTTTGTTTGTAATTTTATTACTTGGTATTTTTAAAAATTTAAAAATTAAATTTCCAAGGAAAAAAATAATACTTTACCATCAAGCAGTTGTTTCCTTTAACCTATACAGTACTATAGTGTCTTCTGTTGTGGTCTTGGCTGTGGCAATTTCATTACTCCTTAATCAGCAGTGGCTGAAGAAAATAGTTTCCTATTCGTTTTTAAGTGAAAGGCATTTTTTCCATTCCTTATAGTTATTCATTTACATTTTCAGCCATGTATTTTACATTTTTTCTAATGTCTTCATTTTCAGTAATGGTATGTTTTATGAACATTTTACATTTTGAACTTCTATCCTCATTGTTAAACTTTCCTTCAGTTTATGTATTATAAACTTTCATAAAATGCCCAGAGTTCTTAAATTGTTAATTATTTGCAGGTTCATTGATAGAAATATGCTAGTGGGGATATTTTATTTGTAGTGTTGTAAGGCACTGAATTGTTTACATTTTTTGGCTTTAGTAGTGTACTAGTACTTAAAAGGCATGTTCAGATATTCACTTGTGACTTTTGTGATGACTTCTTATTGATGAGTAATCTTTCTTGTTAAGTAAGGGAATTTTTCAAATAAGAACTTGAAAGAATTTTTGAAGGCTTTTTTGCTAATTGAAATTGAAAAAACCTTGGCATAAACATACTATAACATGGAATTTTGTGTTAAGTGATAGTGAAATTAATGGAAATTTTAATATTTTCATGAGCTGCTATATGTGCACAGAATTACCCATTATGCTCTCTGTATGCCTCATGTTTTATATTGTTTAAGCAATGGCTTTACAGTTTTCTAAGTTTGTTCTTCCATTTTCCCTCTACTTGGGACTTTTCTCTTTTACTGTTTAACAGTGCATTTCTTTGAATTCATTAGCTTTGTTTTCATTGTTTTGAACTAATGTTAATTTTTCTAAGTTACCCATTTTCTTTGTTAAATGAACTGCATTTCTATGTGTCCTTTTATAATTTTTGGTTGTGAAAGGTTTCACATGTATGTTTTGTAATGGATTCCTATATTCGATTGACTTCTTTTTTTTAGAGCAGTACTAAAGCTGGTTGTATTGGTATGGCAGTACCTAGGCCAGGTTTTTTTCCTGTGTTACCCGTAAAGTTGAAACACAGACCTTAAGTTTCTTAAAACAGGATGTGTATGGAGCATCTCAGTGAATATGTTGACAGCTGTCTCCATAGCCAGCAGTGTTATTACAGATGCGTGTTATGGAACAGTATCAGTTGCTTTAGATTGTGCACGAAGAAAGTTATGAAGTGCCATTCCTTCCTTAAAAATGAATGAAAAACACCCATTCCTAACAGTGATAAGACACTACAGTCAGCACCTACAGTACAAATGGGCACGTAAGTTGACAATTCAAAAAAATTATGTTTAAATTACTTGATGCTATCACTTTTCTGTAAGTGGCTTTGAGACACGTTTTCAGTATCATTCCACCAGAAAATAATATTAACTACTTTGGCTACATTAAGTTGTTTCTGTGGATACTTATAAAATATAGGAGGACATATTTTTTAGTGAGATGTGTGATAACGTAAAATTTGCTGGAAATTCTTATACATTACTAATATTATCCCTCCCCACGCAAATTTCTTGTATGATAGCATTTTTCTAGTTGTCTCCACAATGCTTCATTTAGTTAAGTCATTTGTATGGTGTTAGAAAGCCAAATAAATACTATTTGTTCCATTAGATGCTGAATTTTTTATTTATGCTTGGCAAACCTTTTCTCTGAAGTGAATGCTGATGAGATTTTGCACTTGTGTGTTAAGATTTTTTTAAATTTTTTTGTAGTAAGCAGTGTACTCTCATTTACCATTATGCATTCTCTTTATAATGTTGGTTTCTCCTAACATCTACCAGTTGCGATCTTAAATAAATTTATACTCATGACATTATTGCTTGTCATTTAAGTGTTATTCTAAACCTTTGAGTTAGTACTTTACATGGCTTGGATACTTTCCTTGACTATACAGCCTTTGAATTTTTTTCTAAATCTCCAATACCCCCGTGGTGGTACCCAAAACTTCAAAATAAATCATACACTTAAATCATTATATATTCATATGTTATGCTATGTCTCAATAAAGAATAATTAAAAATATAGTTTCCTTACTTATTTTGGGAGTGAAAATGAGTTTATACAAAACATCCTCTGAAGCTATGGGTTTTGAATTCAGATGAAACTTACTATAGGTTGACTAGAGACTTGCAATAATATTCTAACCTCTGTTAGCTATACCTGGAAGTAAAACAACAAATCTTAATGAATCTGTGATCTGAATTAATGTAATATTTCCCAGGTGTCAGAAATTAGTCTGTTGGGTGACTACGGGGGGAAGAAGAAAATCCTTTTAAACTACCTTCCACTTGGTACCCATTTACCAATTTTAAATTGCGTACAGTGCAAGATTTTTTTGTTTGTGAGATTGTTATGGTTTTTCTTGCATCAGCATTCTAATTTATAGGCTAGAGATCTTAATTTGTACCAAGTCTGCTTTTCTGTTTTGAGTGGTAGGTATGATATAAAAGTATTCGATGAGGGCTTAAAAAAAAAAAAAGTAATTTTATTGGTTTGTCATAAGAAATATTTTTTACTGGGGGAATACTTGGAACATGCATTAAGGCATAGTGCAAATCCAGATAAAATTTTAATGTACCTGAGAATAAGTATCAGTGTTTTTCATTGAACACAATGGTTTGGCTTACATACTAAACTGTAGGCTCAATCGCAGTTAGAGACAGAATGCATGAAACTCACTAGGTTATTAAATCCACACAAATTTTACTTTGGGGGCAAGGTACTTCAGTGCGTAGTTTCAAGTTATTCAAATATTGGTAAATATAATTGGTTAAAGTTGATTAGTGGAAAACTGAGCCTTGTGAAGCAACAGCTTATGTGAAATTATAAATATGTGTAAATTACAGGAATTCTGACCACAAATAGTGATAATAGTACTACAGTGTGGTGTTGTAAATGTATACTTCTGGCTTTAAGGTGTACCTCCTCTGTAGATGTTGAAGACTGAAATGCCAGTGGAGCCCAAATGTACTGAATGTGAGGAGTAATTTCTCTGTTTTAGATATTTGCACATTTTTGTTGCATAGCATATTTTTAATGTGAAATAAATGGTCTATACTGAATATGTTGTTATTTCTCCATTTTCCATTCCCACCATCTCTAAATTGGTTTCATGTAATCCTCAGTCTCTTCAGATCCATTATATCCTCAATTTTGTTTTCATGAGGCATGAGATATTCTTAATTTCTTCGTGAAAAAATGAACAAAAAGTTGCTTCTAGTTTCCAACGAACTACAGAAAACTTGAGGTGGAATTATGTTTTGACACAAGAATTGGATTTTTTTAATAAAATTTAGTATTGGGACCTTCAAATTTTATTGCACAGGAATCATTTGGTTTGTATCAATTTTTTAAAAACTGTTTTTGCCTGTAGTATAAGTAGCTGAATCTTCTAAATTTCTGGTATAGCAATTAATTGATGTAATAGTTGGTGGTCGCTGCATCTTCAGTAATTTCTTTTGCTTTGTTCAGTAGTTTCAATTTGGGTAGCCTCACCAACTATTTCATCTAATTCTTGTTTAATTTGTGAAATTACCACTTCGTTATACACTCTGACAATTGAAAGAATTTCAGTTAACTAGATGTTAATAGAGCCTCAGCCTCAAAATACCTATAAACTTGAAAAATTTAAATTTGACCTGAAGCGGTGATTATCAGTTTTAAATTTTTTTAAAGTGGCAGGGCCCTCACCAAAGTTGTATTTTCAGATGTAAGCCCTTTATTGGCTGAAGATGATGCACAATAAGTAGAAGTAGGGTTGGAATTAAAATATTGGTGTTATGATAATGGGAAATTTTGTGAGGTGAGTTATACTTGGTGATTAAAGGCATAATCTGGTGCAAGGCTCACAGAATATATATAATGTACATGGACAATATTGAGGGATATTTTTTTAACACTTTTTTTGCAACTGCTGTGTTGGCCTGTTAGGAATTGTCTAGTCAATTAGATTTTGGTTTTCAGTAGTTTCCCAAAATTACTTCGGGCAAATACTTGGGTGGTTTCTTTAAAAAGTCTTGGCGCAGAGCATGGTGTGTGGATGGTAACGCACTGGCCTTGAATTCGGGAGGATGCGTGTTTGACACTGCCCTGCCATCCAGATTTCGGTTTTCTATGCTTTTTCCAAATCACTCTAGGTGAATGCCAGGGTGGTTCCTTCAAAAGGCCATGGCTGAATTCCTTCCATTTTATAGCCCCCACTCCTTTCCCACCTGTAATGGTTTTGATGAAGACGAGGTGTAAAGCCTGAACAACAACAACTATAATAATAATAATCGTCTTGGTCTCGATGTTCTCTCACAGGGCAACGTCACACTTCTCGCCTCTGCTTACAACAATCATAGATGTATGTTGTGTGTTATTTAATAACAGTTCTGTTTAGCTAAGCTCAGTGAATAAATGATTGTCTGAAAGAAAAGTGTGTATTTCATTTCAATATACGTTAAATATTAGGTGCTTATATTTACTGAATATTCATTTGATGTAGAAGTATTGATTTAATTGTTTGCCCTTGATATGTAAGATAAAAGCTTTAATTTTCGATTAGTAATGTTAGTGTCAGTTTTGATTAGATTGTTATTTAGGCTTAATCAGAATTACAACTGGCATTTGATGTTGCTACAGAGGGCATGAGTAATTGCTGAAATCGTTTTGTTTGTACAAGAGTAGTTCCTCACTGATTTTTGCAGCCTAGGCTACAATTAAAACTAATATTATATGACATAACATGAGTTAGGATCTATTTTCCTTTGGGGTCACTGACATCATATTACTGAAGTCATAATTTCAGTGACATGTGACAGTGTCAGCCATTCAAACGTTGTATTATCTGTCTGGATCACGGTTAACAGAAATGAAAGTTGTGAGAACCTATGAATTTTTCATATCAAATTTATGTTGCAATGCATTATTGCCACTAACATGTGATACGGTGAATGTATTAATATGCATATGATTGAAACATTAGTGGAGTTTGTGGTTGGGTTGAAATGCAACCTGTACCAGGATGGCAACTGAAACGAGTCACAAGGAATTGCATTGAGATTTATTTTATAACAATTCTTTTTAGTTAAGCAACTAATAATACATGACTTGCCAGAACACTGCATTCAACCCTTCATTTCTGGATGGACTTTGAGGCTTGTAGTAATAATAATTAAAACCTTGGCGGGGCTCCTTTCTGCTACTTGCCCCCCTAGTTTTCTGTTGGCTTCACGATGGCCTGCAGAAGTTGGGTCTGAGCAGTCGTATGGTTATTCTTCTGCAATGTGAATTTCAAACTTATTAAAACATTTTATGAAAAAATTACTAAAGCTTTGGTAGAATAATCTGGTTTCATGAAGTTGATGATGTAAGTGCTCAGTTTTTTATGGTATGATTGGAATATTTTAAACTGCAGTTCTAGTGCACCTGTCCCTTCACAGTAGGCATACCCTATACGTGTAAAACTATTTTTTCCTTCTTTCGTTGGACTTAATAGTTTTAATGAGCTCGTCTTATTCATTTCGCAATCTGGGGTGTGTGTGTGTGTGTGTGTGTGTGTGTGTGTGTGTGTGTGTCCCTGTTGGAAAGGTACCCTAAAGAAAAGTAGTAGTTCCAGTTATTCTTTTATTTCTAAGTTCCTTATATGCCATAGAGCTCTAAATTTCACAATGTTACTTAACCCATAGAGCAAAACAGGAAGCTCTTTCAGTATTCGTATCCTCCCTCAGCTCAATAAACAAGCAGTTATTAAAATTATCAATCGGATGCTGTGTATTATTGTACTGCATGCATCTCATAAACTCTGTATGTAGACACATAGAACAATGTCCTCTTACTCCTCAAGATTTATCTTGTTAATTTAAACCTGCACTGGTGATTAAATATTTTCAATCTAGACTATAGTACTGTTTCCCTTTGGGAACTAGTTGGTTGTTGAGAGCCCTGTCAATTTTTTACTGGTATATTAGTTCCCACCATTTTAAGAACGAGTAGGGCTAAACTCTAGCATGAACCTATTGGAAATGAAGTTACTGCTATTATATGTAGTGGCACAAGCAGCAGTAAAGTAGCCTCCACTCTTATTAGTAAAGTATTCAGCCAGTATAATTCAGTTTTCTTAAATGAGTGAAGTTATTCCTTGTGTTCCTATTTAGTGATATACAAATTGTAATTGCACCACTATCCCGTGTATGTGTGTGTGTGTGTGGGGGGGGGGGGGGGGGTGAGAGAATTCATCATAGGTATATCTGGCCATCTTTGGTAGAACCATCTTGGTTTTCTGGGTAATGTCTCATTTTTTACTAAACCTTTAGCTGTCAGAGTGGTATTCAATCATAACTGGGGATCTTTAAGAAATATGTTGACAAGTACAGTATTTCTAAAGAATGCTCCAGGATGGCATCCAAAAGCTTAGTAATACAAATCGTCATCTTCTCATGTCATTAACAGCATTAAATACATTGTAATGTAATGCAATGCAATGCAATGGCTTTGTAATTAGCTGATTGTAGGTCTGGTTGAGATAATCATTCAGAGTTGCCACCATGACAGATGTCACTGTTACTGCAAGAACATGCAGTACCTGTTGCTCTTCCCATAAAGCAAGTGAGTGTTTGTAGTGGCCAGCTCATGGGTGCTCTTGCACCCCCCTGCTATGAAAGAAAATACGCAGAAAAAATTAAGAAACAAAATTTTTATTACTAAATTCACTGCTTGAATAATAACTTAAGGCACCTAGGTTGTTGCCCAAATTTGTTCAACACATTGTCAATAAATTCAATATGCTTAGTTAATAAGTGTCATATATAATGCATAAAAAGATAAATGCACCTCCCTTAAAGTAATCCTGCCGGCGCCCACGGGCCAACTCCAACTTGAAGTCTGTTCAGTGACTTCTATATGGACATTGGTTGTTTAGACCTAGGTGGTAGACACTTTTTTGGCCTGAGCCAGTTATGTGACGCACTCTTCTCCTAAGCTGATATTATGTCACTGATTGGTGTTCCTTTAAGTGCATTGAGGTTTGTAAGAAGCTTGATTGGGACTTCAATCTTGATTGCCCTGTGACTTGATTTTTTGCCACACATTACTCCATTCATATATTACAGGTGTAGTCTGCTGAGGACCTGCATAATGCTAAGGCAAAAGTGTGGATGGTAACTTAGGCTAGCTCCCCAGCTTGTTCCAGTCAACTTGCTCCCCAACTTGATGCAGTCAACTTGCTTAAAATATTATGTAATCCATATAAAAATATCATTTCCTGAAGAATCCAAGGTGTAATTAAAACCACGAATTTATTGTCCAAGTGACTGGACTTGCAGTTTTCAAATATGTAAGACTAGGTTTGTGTATAGATAAATTCTTTCGGGTGACTGGCAGTGTGTCCATTGATGAAATACGTTTTGGCAGTGATTGGAGTCTACGACCGCTGAAACGTTTTGTCAGCACACTCTCAGCTAGTTACCTGAGAAATTTTATTTACAGTTTAGAAATGTTTGCACCCAAATCAAGTTTTCAGTTTTGATGAACAAGAAAAACATCTGAGCTGTGGTTGGTCTGTATAATTTAATAGTTCTTCTACTGGCTGTGACCAGTTGTAAATGTGAAAAATTATGTACAATCGCAACTGAAGAAACTTAAAAACTTCAAGAAATAGACATAAAATATTTCACAGCTATGTAAATCCAACAGCAAACTTTAAAATCTGTATTACATTTGGCAGGTAAATAACAGACCCAGTCTGAATATTTGATTTTTGGAAATATGAATTTGAAAGTGTTTCTTAGGTAGATCTACAATTGCCAGGAGACTGCTAATGACTAGTGATAGGAAACTGCAGCTTTGAAGGACACATCACACACTGTAAAGTGTCTGACATTGCAGTGAAAGTCTATTTTAGATATGGAGGGATATTTATTACTGTTACCTTTGTATTGCTTGTAGTAATTTCACAGACTGGCATTTGAATATTTTTATGAAGTTAATAATGTACGAGGGCAGATCGGAAAGTAACGCACAATAATTTTTTCCCAAAAAGTTTATTATGTACCACAACCAAACACACACATTAACTTACATCTTTGACCTACTTTTCAACATAGTCACCAATTTTCTGAACACAATTCTCCCATCATGGTACCAGTTTCAATATGCCCTGTTTTGTAGAAGTCCATTTGTTGGGGAGTGTAGCCATCTGCGGACTGCTGATTTCATTTCCGCATCTGTTGCAAAATGTTGGCCGGCCAGGAATTTCTTCATAGAACCAAACATGAAAATCACACGGTGCCAGGTCCGAACTGTTTGGTACATGCTGGAGCACCTCCCACCCAAAAGTGGAGAGTTTCCCACGAACAGGAGCAGCTACATGGGGACGTGCATTGTCATGAAGTTTGATACCATCACCATTAATGTTGCGGCGTTTGTCATGAAGGGCACGACGCAACTTAACCAACGTTTTCATGTAGGCTGCAGCATTCACAGTGGTTCCGTGTTCAGCAAAGTCCACCAATAACATGCCAAACATGTCCCAGAACACTGTCACAAGCACTTTCTTAACCAATTGAGTCACTTTGAATTTTTTTGTACTGGGGAACCAGCATGTTTTCCCTCCATAGAGGCCTGCTTGGTTTCGGGCGTGTAGTGGTACGCCCACGACTCCTCACCAGGGGGCGATTCCTTTCAGAAAGTCGTGCCCTTCTGCGGCGTAACGTGTAAAGTGATCCAAGCTTGCCATCATTCGCTGGCCTTTCTGGTTGTCTGTTAGGTTCTTAGACACCCAGCGAGCACTAACTTTACGGAATTTCAACGTGTCATGAACAATGTCGTACACTGCACCATAGGAAAAGTTGAACGTCTGCGATAAGGTTCACAGGTGCACATGCCGTCCTTCAAGATTGCTGCCTCAATGGCGCTGACATTCTGCGGAGTTGAAAGTGTTACCGGCCGCCGGGAGCATGGTGAATCAGTAAGGTTCACGCGGCCCTCTTGGAAGAACAGGGGCGCCGACTCTGTGGGTGCACGGGGGCTGTGGCACCCATGAGAGGTAATCAGTGGGTGCCGAGCACCCATGAACATGGTTATTGAAAGTAATTAGTAATCGACGTCAAGTGACACCTGTTTTACCTACGTCACACACCGCGTGGCGAGAAAAGACGTCTCGACGTGATCACACTTGTTCATGCCCAAGGAGAATTTAAACACTAAGTAAGGTCATAAATAGCACTATCTAATGTGTGGTAAGTAAGATTTGTAAAGAGCGGGCACACAAGCGAATCAAGCATTCGACCCGCGATCCGTCCGTCGCGCCACCGTGGCTCGTAGGCTGTATCAGGTGTCTCACTCATTCCTAATCGAGCTGCTAAATAAAGCACGTGCTTTGAGGGCACGCTGCACTTTATGTTATCTTGTTTAATTGGGAAAATTATTAGTTTAGATAGACAAATTCGTCATTCGAAATCGTAATATGCCCAAACCTGAAGAACTATCCGCTGTTCTCAGCTTAGTACTGCTCAACAAAGAGAACTAGAAGATATTATTTCTGCACATTCAGTTGAACATAAGGAAAGGCGCAATTTGTAGGCGCAAGTGGTAGACAATTATTCCATGGCTGTTATAATAATGAAGATATAGAAAATGTGTTTTACCAAATCTGCAAATAAACCATGTCTAGTGGCTTTTCTGCGCCTGGAACATCATCTAGAGGAGATGAGTTCATTAAAGCATTCACTCAAGATGGTTTTTCATCGTGAAGTAAAGCTTAGAAAAGCCTGATGTTCACAGTTTTTCTGTATTGCATAAAGCCAACTTAGATGGCGGCATCAATGTACACTGCATGCTATCAAAAAGTAAACTACACGATATGATAAAATAATTGTTTAAAAAACATAAAAAAAACACGCTAAAAATTTTAAAATAACTTTATATCATGATTAGAAGAAAATAAGTCTAAATGGACAATTTTTTACGTTACTGTTATTGAAATTTTTACATTAATTAGTAATTTTTGGACTCTGTGCCAGCTGTCACATTGCGAAGATCGAATTACTGAACTTTGGTGTTCGAGGTGAAACAGGAGTACGAACAAAAATTCCGAATATTTACAGCATGTAGTGAGGCAAATATTGTTATTGTGGGAGACAGTTTAGGGAAAACACATGAGACAGTATTTTAATCTATGGCTCGGCCTCGTTGGTCGTTCAGGCAAATCTATGGCACTGTGGTAGGCTGCATCGTGCAGTAAACGCTTTACAGTTAGTATAATATCGGCTTATCCGTATGTTTCAGTTTTGTTGAAACATGTTTCTAACATTAATTGTGGGTAAGTAGTAACATGATTTTTTATGTATTATTGTTATTCATTATTATTTTTATCTTTTTGTTTTTCTTGCTTTGGCCGGCACCTACTCCAAAAATAACTAAGGCAAAAATTTCAATAACAGTAATGTAAAATATTGTCCATTTAGATTTACTTTCTTCTAAGCAAGCTAGAAGTTATTTTAAAATTTTTAATGTGCTTTTTTGGAGGCGGTTTTTATGTTTTTTAAACAATTATATTATTTTTAAATTTTTTGTGGGTAGTATTTTTGGTTTTTTATTTTAAATATTCCACAGCAGTTCTCATTTTGCAAGTGGTTAAAGCACTTGCTTTCATAAAAATTCTGTCTTTATATACCCCAACAACTTCCATAACAGGGTGAATTGGATGCTGTGTTATAGAATGTCAATTTACATTTTGGTCCAGGCTGTGTTTCGACCTAATCATAACATCTGTTAAATCTGTTTTTCACAATTGGAGTCCAAGTTGAAATCCCAGGTCCATGTTGAGACAGGACACATTTATTTTATGAATATTCTGCCATGACTTAAAAATAGCTTAATTGATTTTGAAGCGATTTAAAACTGTGGATTTTTGTAAAGAAAATTAGAAATTAAAAGGGGTGGGGTAAAGGGAAAGAGGGATTGGAATTTTATATACCATAGTATACGTGTGTAAATTTCTATATATATCAGATAAAATTGTAGGTATATATAAAAAACGATTAAGGGCTGTAGAGGCGAAGAATAGCTTGGTTTTTGTAAAGTTAGTGTGGACAGTATTTTTCCCTTTGTTTTAAAGTATACATATTCAAAGTTCCGTTGAAACAAGATAAAAACTGCAGCTTTGTGTAAAGAACATTTGCAAAAATTAAATGGGGTAAGGGATCAAAATGATACAAGCAGCGGTTACGTGTAACAGTTTGACAAAGATGTCTTTGATGTGAATTGTTTGTTTCTTCATCGTACTTTTACTTGTTGATATTGCACGAACAAAAAATGTCAGACTGAACAATGTGAAAAACTTGTATTTTGTTATATAAAAATAAATGTTTTTTTGTATGCTGGTCTTTTATGTGGTTCTAAAACATTTATCCGATTGCGATGAAACTTTGGGGAATTATTGTGTGTACGCGTGTGAAGGTTTGTGAAAAAAAGAAAAAAATCCAAAAAATCACACCTTCTCCCCCTTTACTTTTATGCAAACCCACAATTTTTATGCGATTTCGATGGAACTTTGCTCATGTATACTTTAAAATAAACAGAAAAATACTGTCAGTATTTGGTTTTCAGGAACCCAACCCGTCTCCCCCTTTCCACCCCAAAATTTTTGCCAATTTTTTTTATACACATCCACAATTTTTATTAGATATCAACGGAACTTTTTACACGTATACTTTAAAACAAAGATAAAAATACTGCATACATTTGATTTGCGAAAACCCAACCCCTCTCCACCCCCTTAATTTTTGTCAACCCACGGTTTTTATCCACTATTGAAGAAACTTTGCATATGTCTACTTTAAAACAAACAGAAAAATTCTGTCTATATTTGGTTTTCATAAACCATACCTCTCTGCCCCTTTCCATCTTATTAATTTTTGTGAATGTTCTTTGTACTTATCCACAGTCCGATTTCAATGGTCCTTTGCACACGGATACTGTAAAACAAACAGAAAATTACCAGCTATATTTGGTTTGCGAAAACCCAACCCATCTTTCCCTTTCCGCCCCCTAAATTTTTTATCAATGTTCGTTACACATACTCACAGTTTTTATCCAATATCGACAGAACTTTGCATACATATACTTTGAAACCAACAGAAAAATAGTGTCTTCATTTGGTTTTCAGAAACCCTCCCGCTTTCCTCCCTCTTATTTTTTAAACGTTCTTTATGCATACCCACAGATTTCAATGGCCCTTTACACACATATACATTAAAACAAACAGAAAAGTACTGTTTAAATTTGATTTTCGGAAACTCAACCACTCTCTCTTTTTCCACCCCATTAATTTTTATCAATGTTCTTTATACAAAGCTACAGTTTCTAACCGATTTTGAAGTTACTTTACACATATATACTTTGAAGCAAATAAAAAAGTACTGTCTACCTTTGGTTTAGAAAAATCCGACCCCTTTACTCCCACCCATCTTAATTTCCAAAGTTGTTTTTAGAAACTCAGTTTTTACACTATTTTTGTTGGACACTGTACACGTATACTTTAAAACAAAGATAAATGTGTTGGCTACATTAGGTTTACAAAATCCCACCCACTATCACTCATCAATCTCCTTAAACAAAATTTACACATGAAACCATTCAGTTTTTCAGTTATTTGGTATGTGTTAATGTGTCTGTTTTCTATATGCGTACCCACTTGAGAAATAAAAATAGGAATTGCAACGCATGCCGGCCAAAGCTAGTATATATATTGGTATTGCGAATCTATCCAACATATGATATGCAAAGTCATCAAATTCTTAAAAATCGTTTTAACTATTCCAGTATTAGCATTCAACGCAGAACGGTCATTTTCCGCAGAACGGAGAACAAAAACTTATTTGAGGAGTGATATGACTCAGCAAAGATTGAATGATCACATAGTAGCGCACGTAAACCGAGAAATAGCGGGTGAAGTATACCTACAAGACATTGCTGATACGTTTATAAATAGAGCTGTAGTGCCACCAAATACGTTTGTATTGAAAAACAAAATTTGATATCGTTATATAAATTATAAATGTAGCTTCCTAAAAAGGTTTATTAGTGTTCATCATATATTTCTTTTTAAAGTTGTATACATTAAGTAGGTACTAATACATATGTCCAGTTAATAAAAATTATGTTACACACTGCTACTATAATGATTTCATGAAAGGATGTAGGCTTTCTCGGTGAGTCAGTTGCGTAAAATCCTCTCGAGCTTTCCACCGGGATAGCGCGTCAGTAGAAGTACAAGGCGACGTTTCGGAGCCTGCCTCTGGCTCCATCTTACGGCGAACTTTACGCATAGTGATTTCATTTTTATTATTATGATAGGTACAGTTCTTTATTGTTTAATCTACTATTTTTCCCCCTCTGTATATTAATTACTAGCTGTACCCGCGACTTTGATCACGATAGCTATCCTTGCGGACACAAATCAAGTGGAATAATAAATCCTGATTTCTAATAGGAATCCACAAATCATTGGTTACTTAATTATTACTATTATAAACGTGAAAATCTGTAAGTTTTGTTACTCAATCACGTTTAAAAGACCGAACTCATTTTAATGAAGTTTAGTGTGATTTTTAGTCTGTAACAGAATGTACAAAACGCAAAATCTTTCTTTCCTACTCTGCCTGACTTTTCGCTTATAACTTGAAATCTACTGGATGGATTTAAATGCGATTTTCACTAGTATGTAAAAATAGTTGGTGCCGGCGACTTCTTTCATGTTTGTCAACAATTTTGAAGTTTTTTTAAATTTAATTTGCTTGGAACCCTAAATATTTCCGGGATAAAAAGTAGGTTACTCCCTTCCAAATAGGCAACCCGCCAATGAAAGTCTCGTCAAAACTAGTTCACACTCTTTGCCGTTTCTTTTTTAATGTATCATCAAATGAGCATGAGCACCCACGAGGTTTTCCAAAAGTCGGCGCCCCTGTGGAAGAATGCACACCACCTGGAGTGGAGACATTGCTACGGTCCAGACAGTCCCCGTACACGCCACGCATGTCCCTGTGAATTTCACTCGGTGAATGCCCTTTGGCCCACAAATATCGAACTACACTTCACTGCTCTTCACACTTGGATGGCAGTAACATGCGTGCCATTTTTTTTTTTTTTTCATAGTTCACGCTTCTCTCGCTAGAGCTGCACATAAAAACAAAATACCCTCTATAGCGCAAACCATATCGTTGTGAAATTTAAACATTCCAGCTGCAATACCAGGCGAGAAAAAGATTATTGTGCCTTACTTTTCCAATTTGCCATAAACTATTTGTAATATTAAGTGTATTTGGATTTACTTAGATTCATGCTACTACTAACACTCGTTTCACCTACGATGTTAGAAACCATGCACAATTCCAGATATATCAAACATTGCATAAGTAATTACCTTACAGCATTTATTGAAAAAATAACAAGCATGAACATTTTAGATTTGAGCACCTTTCTGGATTCATAGTTTGAGTTACTTGAAATGCTGCATGGTCTAGAACAAAACATGTCGATTTGCTTTAGGTTAGTTGCTAGTTCAGTAAGAGGTGATTTTAAGTAGTTTATTAGGCAGTTCTATCATTACCTTGGCGCCAAAATCTGATGATGAATTCTTGCACAACTCGACGAAATAAATCGAAAGTAAAGAATAAATTTTTTTGATATCTCGCTTGGTTTTCGAGATATAGCATGTTAAAAATCGGCCATAGGTATAGTTCCTTCTGCTTTTGATGTTTTTTCTTCTGGTCCAGGCCGTATTTCAACCTAACAACAATCACTAGGAAGAAAATAAAACACATATAGTGCATTTCCATCATGTAGATATGGTGGTTTTGGTGAAAAAAATTTTTTTTGGTCTAGGCCGGATCTCACCCTAACCTCATCACTTTTGAGATACAATATCTCGAGAACTATGCGAGATATCAAAAAACTTTATTTTCCATTTGGCTCATCGAGTTACGTAAGAATTCATCATCAAATTTGGCTATAGCGAAATTTTTCTTCTGGTCCAACCTAACTACGTCAATTTTGAGATACGATATCTCGAGAACCAAGCGAGATATCAAAAAATTTTATTCTTTATTTTCGATTTGTTTTGTCGAGTTCTATAACAATCAATCATCATATTGTGGCGCCACGGTAATGATAGAATCCCCGTTTATTATTCATTTTGTGCATGTGGTATATACAGTGTCATAACAATTGGGTGGCAGAAAGTGTCGGAAGGATTCCCTAGGCTTAAGGCTGGAGGGGCCCCATCCAATGAATATGCCACGTGTCTTAGCGGTATAGTTAGTAGAGATGAAATGGAATCCTGTCTGGCCAGATACCGGATATGTAGGTAAATATCGGCGGATATCCACCTGGTACCGGATTCTCAATAAATTACGAAAATTTCGAAAATAGTTCTCATACTGAATGAACACAGATTTATTTGTATTAGGAAGTAATAAGAGTTTTGGTTGCCTTCGTAAAGGCCAGGTTCAAAGATAAGTCTTTCACCATATACACTATAGCAAGGCGCTGGAAGAAACCTTGTCAAATTCGGGTACTGTGTTGAATTAGCTGATCACCAATATATGGGTCAGGGCTTTCGATCAATTCGAGATTACAAGTCAGCCTCGCTTGCAATAACGTTTTTCTTGATCGTGATACTGGCTATCTCATTAAAAATCCCGAAACGTGTCGTGAGCTTTGTGACTCTCGGCTGATTCTGTCCCGACACTTGCAGTCGTTGAAGATGAACTGTTACAGAAGATTCTTCGCGAGGCATTATTATAGATTCTAATAGAAACTTCTGACTAGCTCGTTCAGCTTCAGGAAACCCCAAATAATTCGTCTTTAATCTGAGCTCTAGTAAGGTCGTAATCCGGGAGTTTGAATCTTCTCTTACGGAGCCGAGTCGCCTTTTAATTCTAAGCGGCTCTTACGTGTGCAAGTCAGGAGTTTTGTGCTTTCTCGTCCTTATGTAAACATATTTTTAGTGCAGAAACTGTGATATTACTTGAATTGCAGGAGTGATTAGAACATATTTATATTTCTTCAAAAGGTTTTATGAGCTTAACACACTTCTACATCAAACACCATTGTTGAGGAGTCAGATCAGCGAGTGTTCCGTGATAAGGCACATACAATAGCCCTTTTTTTGTTCCAGTAGGCACTCTGTCATATAAAAGGTAGAACTCCATCTCGTGACATCTTGCACCAACTTATGCTCGCGTACATTTTTTTTTTTTTTTTTAGCTAAGCCCGAATGATTAAAGTGCGTAACGAAACTTCTGGATCTTCGATGACTTATTCTCTGAAGCAAATGGATGAAACATCTAGCAGTCTCACACGCAGTTACGCATACCTGGATGAGTAAATGTAGTTTGTTTGGTCAGTATCCCAACGATTTACGATCCTATGTAGCCCCCTTGCTATATTTTTTTTTTTTCCAGTGTGAAACAAAGGAAATGCTCATAATAAGAATTCTGTTCTAGTTTAGAAAGTGGCATTAAAAAGTGAGTCGAGTCCTATGCGATATTACGAACTCAAATCGTCACCCCACATGTCTTATTTATAAAGAACAACTTGCAAATAGTAAGTCGAATGTGGATACGCTATTTTAACTAAAGCTTGGCTCATTTGCCTCACCATATAGCGTTGGTGATATACGCAAGTAAATGATTGAAGAACTGATGATATTTATAACGAATTTTTCAAAACAACGATTTTAAAAATGAAAGTCTTTTCTAAAGTGGTTTCAAGACTTTCGACAAGAGACTTTGGCATTTATTATAGATCCCCTTATACCAAAATAAATGACTGCCAGCTTTCGTCAGCCTGCAGACACCGGAAGCCTGATGAAGACAACCGAGCTGGTTGTCGAAACGTCGTGTTTCAAAACACCATCCGGCTGCACACCTAAAGACTACATTGTTTTTTTACCATTTTTTGATTTTTCCTTATATTGGTGTTTTGTTAAACTTTGAGCGTATAATGTTAATGCATTACAGAATTGCCAATAATTGTTAATCGTTTCTTTGTAACCACTGGTGTGAACCAACGATTTAAATAAGCTCATATTTTGTTTGAGTATAGATTTTATGGATCTTAAAAGACCGTAATACAGAACTATCGGCGCACTCTTTATACACTGTGACACACTCGTTGGCACGGCTTACAAAGCAGTGCCTTCTGAGAAGGCTTAACCAATATCCAAGAGTCAAAGTGTTGGCAGTATTTAACATTTCTTGTTACCGAAGATATGTTAAATTTAATGTCAACAAAGAAAATAGATAATGTATAGTCTCCCCCCGCCCCCCCAAAAAAGAGTAGGCACAGCAGCAGCAGCGATGAAAGTGACGATGTATAAAACATGTTCAGAGATTTTTGTTACTTTCAATGTAGAATATAATTTTGTATTTCGAATTTTAAAGATCTGTAAATAAAAAGCATTCTTAATTTTCACGCTCTTCAATTATTATTCTTTTAGTTAGCGAGTCTCCGGATTTTTGTACACAATTTACGGAAATTTTAGCGGCCATCTGGGGATATTCATAGCCAAGAGGCTGGCAGCACTGGTTGTCGATGTCGTGGTGTTAACATTGGCACATGCAAGGGTCGTCAGCTGCGGAGGCCCATCGTTAGGAGTGTTCGGTGCACAGTATGTTCAGACATACCTGTACTATGCCCAACATTAAAGTCTGATATCAGTTCGCCGCTTGTCCTGCTCTACCAGTCTGCCAGCCTACGACGTCCGACATCTGTAATGAGGGTGGCCGCACAACCCCTCGATGTTTGGACTTGGTTTCAGCACTTCTCGAATACCTGACAAGTTGTGCAGTTTCCGAAATGATCGTACCGAGCCTCCAGGCCTTCACAATCTACCATCGGTTAAATTCAGATAGATCGTGCGCCTTCTCCATACTAAACACGGATAGCACGCTCACTGATACTACACCGTGCGTGTTTCTTACTAGCAGCATACCTGCCAACTTTTACGGTTTTTCCGTAAAATTTACTGGAAAAGGACTGTATTTTACGGTTTTACGGATATGCTGTGTTATTTTACGGATTTCGATCGCTTAGGTCTGATCTTAATTGGAACAATGTTTATTGCGGTTTTTATGGACAATTGCGGCAGGTTTTACTATTTATTTCATTGTTTTAAGAGCTCTTAGATGTGCGTTAAGGTTTCTTTCATTTGACTCTTAAATTAAACCACGATATGCTAATTTTATTGTAGTCAATAATTAATCGATCTCTCTCTCTCTCTCTCTCTGATTTCTCTGATTTTACATCGATACTTTTTTGAAAGTCGAATCAGCAATCGTTTGAATATCGTTTTCGTATACTTTCGAGTTCCCAACAGTCCCGCGTGCGTTGTTTGGTTGGTTGATAGTTTGTGACTTTGTGTAAACGGTGTAATCATGAGTAACGCTAAGAAGCAATATTTCCAGACATTCAGGGAAGCGTATTCCATAGAGTTTCCGTGTATAATAAAGTCAAGAAAAGGTGTAAAATTTGCGTTTTGTACAGTGTGTGGTTGTGATATAAATATAGCACATAGTGGAAGAAATGATTTGGCATATCACATTAAGTGTAGTAAACACATTGCGTGTTTAAAATCAAAAGAAAAGAATCACAAAATCAATACGTTTTTCGAAAAATCAGGAAATTATGATTTGGATGTGATTAAAGCGGAGTGTTTGTTCACTTCATTTTTGGTGGAACACAATATTCCACTAAGTGCAGCTGACCATGCAGGTGCCTTATTCAGGAAGATGTTTCCTTCGTCAGAAGTAGCGAAAAAATATGGATGTGGTCGCACTAAAACAACTTACATTTTAAAAGAAATGTCTGAAAATGCAATAGCAGAAGTTGTGAAGAGTCTTCAGAATGGTCCATTTTCAATGGCAACAGATGGAAGCAATGATACCAATACAAAATTATATCCCATTGTTGTTACATTTTATGACGATAAACAAGAAAAAATTGTAAGTACTGTGCTATGCATACCAGCATTGGAAGGGAACTCAACAGGGCGCAATATAGGTAACCTCATGTTATCGCAGTTGGAACATCACCGAATACCAATTGGAAACTGTGTAGCATTCTGTTCCGATAATGCACCTGTAATGATGGGGCACAAGAATGGAGTTTCAGTAGTTTTGAAAGAAGCTCATCCAAATATTGTGATTGTTGGATGTATGTGTCACTTAATTAATTTAGCTGCTGAAAAAGCTGCTGCAAGATTACCACTTAAAATAGACGAGATTCTTGTCGATATTTTTTATTATTTAGAGAAGAGCGCCAAAAGAAAAGAAAGTCTTAAGAAGTTTCAAAACTTGCACAATCAAGATTGCAAGAAAATACTGAAGCATATATGTACAAGGTGGTTGTCTTTAGGCAAGTGTTTGGACAGAATACTAGAGCAGTGGGATCCACTTCTTTCTTTTTTTAAGGATGAGGTGCTAATATGTGCTTCAAATATTTCAGCTAGCTTGACATCGTTCACAATACCAAAAGTTGAACACATGGGAATCCAAGGGGCAGCAGAAGAAGGAGTTATTGATTCTCCATCCTCGTTCGACTCCTAAAAGAATAGCTTATTCTTTTGAATGCAACTCGTCTGTTCTGAAAAGCAAAAGTTTGACTACAACTCGTGAGGAAAAGCTGTTTATGTTTCTCTCTTCTGACTTGAACAAGATTTATTGTATTTTCCTGCACATCAGTTATACCATTATTTGATAAACTCAAGTACTGTTCTTCAGAAGTGTTTCCGCACAAGTACGTGTTTTGTTAGATATTTTGATAGAATTTTAAAGCAGATACTCAGTAAATTTGTAAAGCCAAAGGTAATTAAAAGTTCTGCGTTGCTTGAAGTGAATACCACCTAATTCAAAATCAGAAAGAAGATGATGAATTAGTTATTGGCATTCAAACTGTGAACATGGTTAAGAAACTTAATAATGAAGATAAAACTCTGTTCTTTTCATCAGTCCAAAATTACTTTTCTACAGCCTGCGATTACATCATAAACAAGTTTCCACTAAAAAGTGATGTGCTGCAACATGCACAAGTAGCCACATTTGACAAACTTGAAAATGCACAATTTTCTTCAGTCAATTTCTTCTTAGAAAAGTTTCCTGTTATCTTACATAAGATTGAAAATGAAAACGATGGATGATGCTGTAAATGCAATCCACACACAGTTCGCAGCTCTTCAATTAGGTGACATTTCAACTGTTGCAGATGTAGATGCTCCAAATGATGTCAAATGGGCACGGTTATCAAATATCCGTGGTGCTGATGGAATTCTTAAATATAATAGGATTTCCAGAGTAATGTTGTCCATACTCTCCATACCCCACAGCAATGCTGAGTGTGAACGTGTTTTCAGTATGGTTAAGAAGAATAGAACACAGTTCAGATCATCCCTCTCAAATGAAATCCTAGAGACTGTTTCCATACTGAAGACTACCAATTCTGATCCTTGTTATACAAACAGTTTTTCTCCAGACTTTCTTAAGAAAGCCACTGCTTCATATTTGAAGTCTGATTGAAAGTACGCATATTATGTATATCAAACAGTGTAAATAGGGTTCAGTGCTAAGTGAAATAGGATATATATTGTCTCATCTGAGTTTTAGTTTAAAGTTAAAAAAAAAAAGACTTCAAAGATTGTCTTGTAATTAGTGTTTGCCAACAATTAATATGAAGTAAGTAGACATGAATTTCAGTTTAATATGACATTATTTGGTTTAATATGCTGTTTATACAAAGTTCATTGTCGTTAAAAAAAATTGTGGTCCACATTCTTTGCGGAAACCCGATTTTGGAAGTTGGCAGGTATGTAGCAGTCATTCCTCGTCAGGTGACGCTGCTATCGCCTGGATGGGTTATATCGATAGTAGGTAGGTGGTCATAATATTCTGGCTAATCAGTGTATAAAAGATGGCGAAGCAGGAGATTTATATACCCTGCTGTGATGTACGCTTTGAATTTAATTTGGATAGAAATGCTGTTCATGAATTTACTTACTGTGTTCGTACGCAGCCGAATCTTTTTGCATGCTGCAGAAACGACGAGTTTCATTCGACAAAGCCTCAGTCGAAAGGATCCAATGAAAAATTCCACGAAGCGCTTCGTGAAATATTTACCATTCATCACTTGTTTCCTTGTCGAAATTTGTTAGAAACATACTATGATAATACGGTTGGTAAATTTTTTTAAATGTTAAATACAAGAAAGGGTTCCGTTTGTAAATGATTGTTTTTGCTATCGACTACATTCATCCCCCACCAATCTACATTTTCTCTAAACGAATATTTCCTTATTGGTGTGATTCGCTAATCTTATATTGCTAGCGCAATCAGTTTTTGTGGGTTCATTTAATAACTGAGAGGTAAAGGAAATTATTGGCGCTTGAAGCCGTCGTTTCATGTTCTAAGGTTTGACTGAGTGTATAATACTTTGTCTAGATTGGGCAGAAGTTTTCAGTTTTATTTATAATGCCCTTGGGCAAGGTTTGCGTATAAGGTGTGGCTGAAAGATAATTAGTGACAACGCTGTGCGGAAACTGCAGTTTTGTTGCATTTCATTTCATACTGTAGTGTAGCTCCTGTTATATACTTTAAATTTTGAACCTGTTGCAGCTGCAGCATTATTGCGAAGTTTTATTTGAGAATTGAGTTTCAAAAACTGATGACATAAAATTAAGCAACATTGTGGAAAGCTTGGCAGATACGTTACTGTGAACTTCATACTAGGTCAAGTAAGATTGTCGGATTTGGCTTGCCAAGCCAATATGATACAAGTTTGTTCTTGATGGCGCGAGTTTCAGTTCACAGGATTGATTGTGAGTTTGAAAGCTTTTTTGTCTGAAAAGAAGTTTGAAGATTGATGGTTTTACAAGTAAGTATGACTGTGCGGACTTGTCAGAGCTTCAAACTCTTAGTTCTTCCAGACAGAATTGCTCAATTCTCAAGAAGCAGCCCAATCTCCATGGTCATCAGCAACCGACGTGCATCATCGCACACGGGAAATTGTTGTACGATGAACGTCAATCCCTATATAAACAGTTATCATCAGAGAGCATCCTGTTCCAAATGGACGGAAACCAGTGTGAAAAGTCAAACTACCTCTGCTGCAGGATCTACACTCTGCAATTCACAAATATTGTGGCAGAGGGTGCTAAGCACCAATCCTAATTCTATGTATTCCAATCCCGAACAGAAGGAGGAAAGAAAGAATACATAACAGCATTAGTACGGCATCTTATTTCTCCAACCTGTTCCCTTCTGTCATTGCGACCTAAATACGTTGGCGGAAGAAGTATTTCATTGCACTCGTAAATTAAACATTTTCGCATATGCTCCAACAAATTCAAATGAAAATCTCGACGCCTGTCCGCCAAACAATTCCAGCCCAACCCACGTATCAACTCCTTAACACTTTCGTAAGGACTGTAACTAGCAGTCACGGATCGAGCGGCTCTCTTCTGTACTTTCTCTAACGTTTCAACCAATACCATGCGATACGGATCCCAAACACCACAAGAGTACGCTATTTCCTTTGTATGATCATTACAGCTTCTCAAAATACGACCTATGAATCGTAGTTCAGAATTAGCTTTGCCTACTACGGAAGTTATGTGCAAGTCCCATTTCATATTTCTTTGTACTGTTACGCCTAGATAATGAAGGGAATCCACCGTGCCAACTGAATTTTTAACTTTGTACTCGTGAGCAAACGGGGTATTTTTATTCTTATTTGTATTGGCGTGCACTTTTTGGCACCATTCCGAAATAACTTCCAGATCGCGCCGAATTTCTAAGCAATCGTCAGAGCACCTTACTTCCCTATAGGTAAGTGCATCATCAGCAAACAATCGCAACCTGCAATTATCGTTGTCACCGAGGAATTCCTAGTAACCTCTATGGAACGTTCCGCGACTACTGTAAAAACCGATTTGCCAAACTGAGATGTCCACGAGTGAAAATAGAGAAAAAATTAACTAAAGGCTGTCCGCAAGGATCGGTGTGTGGACCAGTGTTCTGGGACGTAACATTCGAAATGGCCATAGAAAGCATGATTGGGCAAGAAGGACTCCTGGGGCTTGTTGCCTTCGCGGATGACCTTCTACTGCTGATACAAGGCGGAACAAGGGACGAAGTAGAGGCTAGAAGCAGAATGGCGTTAAGACATTTACAAAACTGGTGCTCCAAAGTGAAATTAACCCTTGCACCACACAAGACTCAATTCATGGTTCTCAGTGGCCGCCCCAAGCGAAATCCAATAATAAAAGTTAACGACGTCTCCATAAAAAGAGTTAGAACTTGTAAATACCTGGGAGTCACGCTAGACGAGCGACTAAATTTTACTGACCATATAACGGAGGTGTGCAGTCGTGCCAAAATAGTGATGAACAAACTGATCAGTATTGGGCAAAGAAGATTTCATCTTCCAACGTCCATAATAAGGAGGTATCACGACAGTATATTATCCTCGATTGTGGGATATGCTGCTAGCAGTTGGGCGCATAAGTTACGACAAGTTAAACCTCGCCAGGCACTAAGAAGCGTACAAAGAAGCATACTGATAAGATTAAGTGGTGCATATAGCACAACAGCGACCGACTCTCTGCTGGTTGCGTTGGGCGTTTGGCCACTTGACCTAGAAGTTAGAAAGAGAGGGGCTTACTATTGGCTACGAACCGGTGACGCCGAAAAAGTAGAACAAATTTTAGGAAGACCGGTTACAGAAGCACGGGAGATAAAAACAGTCTTGATGGAAGAATGGCAACAACAGTGGTCGCGTAGTACGACTGGCAGGAGAACCTACAATATTTGGCCAACAATTCAAGAGAGATTAAACCTTCGTCACCTGGATCCGTCAACCGGACTTGTTCATTACATCACTGGACACGGGCCATATCCCAGCCTACTACATAAAAGAGGACTAAAAGACACAAGCTTGTGTGAGTGCGGGGAAGAGGGTACACCCGAACACATCGTCTGGGATTGCACACAAATGGCAGATGCCAGAAACGAAGGATTTCATGAACTAAGAAACATGAAAACGGAAGACATACTAAAAAATGAGCAACTTTGGCGCAAACTAGACGAAATGACGCAAAATATATCCAAACTGCAAAAGGAGAGATTCATGCAAAGTTTAGCGACAGCAAGAGGAAGGCCAAGTCAAGCCGACTATGACGTCACAGAGTAACACCCGAGAGCAGCCACAAGCGAATGTGTGTCTAAGCGCTCGATCAGCGAGTCATATATCGTGCTGAAAACGCAACCAGCTGATCTGCGGAGAGGAGTGCTTAAACCATATTAAAGACTTTAAATGGACCGTTTCGCAGCAACACCACTGGAGATTCTACCTACAAACAAGAACTTGCTGAAGCAACACGTATAAAAGTTTATAGTGAATGTATAAGTTCTTTACTAGTGCTCACATGAACTATAGTCCGATGCATAAAATGTAGTCTGACATTGCAATAACACAAATAATAGATAATAGTTGCAGTCTCGAGCCGCTTCTGAACTAAAAATTGTTATCTCTTAAAATATGTAAAAATGTTAATAGTTATTTAAGAGTAAAAGTTGTAAATTATGTAGCCAATAATCTTAAAATAGGAATTTGTTCAAATATTGAAAATAACAAATACCGGCAGTAGATGTTAAACTAATCTAGTTCACCTGTGTAAAGAACAACCTACTAGCCGGATATTAAAGACTCCTTACTTCTGCAATTAGATATATATCATTGAAAATTAGTTCTCACAACCAGTGTTGGAGGTGGCCAGTCTCCCGAGGGCGGCCTTCTCGGTCACTCTGGCTGCCAGAGAGACTGAGAACGTGCGCTATTCCGGGAGATTTGGAATTCGGATTACCGCACCGATACCAATGCTGGAAAATGCTTTCTTAGATGGTAGAGTAGTAGATAGTAGTAATAGTTTAGTAATAGTAGTAGTGGTAGACGTACGAAGTGACATAGTGAAATATTAAAAATTCTAACCATAAAGTGGACAGGAAACTGCAGACACCACACAAAACTAGAAAACTATAATAAATCAATTATGACAAAATGCAGCAAGTTTAGAAAGTTGTAATATACAGTGGGTGGCCAAATTATTATACTCAATAGGTCATAAAGCAAAAAAAGTCATGAAGTTTTTAAAAGACGAAAAAATAACCCTCTTGGATTGGCCTGGAAATTCGCCAGACCTTAACCCTATTGAGAATGTCTGGGCGGCGCTAAAAAAAGAAATTTGCAAGGATAAAATTATTACTAATAAAAAAGAATTAATAGAAAATATTATTACAGCATGGCACAGAACACCTGAATTACAAGAAATTTCCAAAAAGTGCATTGCCAGCATGCCGCAGCATCTACAAAACGTGATTGCTCAAAAGGGAGGATTCACTAAATATTGATTAATATTTTTTTCTATTAATATAACATAATTCCTATGCTAAATTATGTTTTATTTATTTTTCCTTAATTCATTAAACCTATAAAGATAACAATAAAAACGATATCATAGGTCTATTAGTAGATTAAATGTATAATAACACACGAAACAATGTTTTTTTTTCAAACGAGTATAATAATTTGGCCACCTACTGTATGTTAACAGCGAAACAATTGTATGTATCGTGCCAACAAGAAAAGACTGTACAGACATTGCCAAAGCCATACATAACAAAAACTGAAATAATTCATTGTGAAATTATCTGTTGAAATATCAAATGTAAAACTGTTGTGTTAAATTAAGGCCTATTTTAGTTTCTAGATACTAGGCTGTAAAAAATGTGTGCTAAATAAAAAAAAAATAAAAAAATAAATGTCACCGAGATCGTTCATAAAAATTAGGAAAAGAAGTGGTCCCATTACACTTCCTTGAGGAACGCCCCAAGTAACATCTAGCTTAGAAGAGGCTTCCCCGTCAACAACGACATACCGGTACTGTGACCGACCGGTTAGAAAATCGCGTATCCATTCGCAAATCTGATCCGATATACCATATGCTCGAATCTTCGCTAAAAGTCGGTTGTGTGGTACAGAGTCAAAAGCTTTCTGAAAATCCAAGAAAATTGCATCAAATTGTGAACCTGCATCTAAACTTTAATTACGTCATGCGAAAATATGCCCAGTTGCGTTTTACACGATCTGGTCTTCCAAAATCCGTGTTGGTTTGCTGTAAGTAACTCGTTTTCATCTAGAAACTTCATAACGTTATAGCATATGACATGCTCCAGAATTCTACTGCAAACAGATGTTAGAGATATGTGTCGATAATTCCTAGGATATCTCCTTTCTTGAAAACAGGAATCGCCTGTGCTATTTTCCAGTCAGAATGTACTTTCTTCTAAATATTTACGAAATATACGAGGGTTGAATGAGAAATAGTACCTACACCTTCATAACTCTTCAACAGATGGCAGCACTGGTATGCGGCAGGTACTGGCTTGTCCTGTACTCTCTCCTCTACAGCTCCAGTTGGCGGGAAGCTATAGCATTGAATGGCTGTAGGGTTACAGTGTAAAGTATGGAACCCTCCGCGGACGGTCGGTCAATGTGATTTAAGCAACGTGCAGTCATTGAATTCTTGACAGCAGGTGTCACCCCAAAGGAGATTCATCAAAGAATGCAAGCTGTTTATGGTGATTGTAGTGATGTGAGTACTGGGCGAGTAAGTTTAAAGATGTTGAAGTGGGAACATCTGACTTGCATGACAAAGAGTTGGACGTCCTGTGACAGCAACCACCGAGTTTCACAAGCAAAAAGTTGACAGACTGATTCAGGACGATAATAGTATCACTCAGAGAGAAATTGCAAGCATAATCGGCATTTCACAAGAACGTGTGGGTCACATTATTGCTTTGCTTGGCTATCGGAAGATTTGTGCGCGATGGGTACCTCGGATGCTGACGCCTGAAATGAAAGCGATCAGAGTTGAAATTTGCTAGGTACTCCTCTCGCGTTACGAGAATGAAGGTGATACCTTCTCCATTCAATCGTGACAGGAGACGAAACGGGTACACCATTACGACACGGAGACGAAACGCCAGTCTATGGAATATCGACACAAAGACTCGCTCCCGAAAAAATAAATTCAAAACACAGCCCTCAGCTGGAAAAATCATGGCAACAGTGTTCTGGGACGCAGATGGTGTTATCAATGTTTATGCCCTTGAACGTGGGACAATAAATACATAGCGTTACATCAAAACGCTGCGAACTTAGAAACGACGGCTAACAAGAGTCCGAAAGGAAAAGGGAAATGTTTTCCTGCAGCATGACAATGCCAGACCACACACTTCACGTGCCACCACAGCAGAACTTCAGAGACTGAATCTCACCACCGTACGGCATCCTTCATACAGCCAAGGTTTGGCACCGTCTGACATCCATCTGTTCCCGATACGAAAGACTATCTGCGGGGACATCATTATGCTTCTGATGAAGACGTGAGAGAACTGTCGAGACTGGTTGCGGAAAAAGAGTGTCGACTTCTTCCGTGACGGCTTCAGAAAACTGGTTCATCGTTGGCAGAAATATATCCAATTGTCTGGTGATTATGTGGATATTGGTAATTAAAGAAGACATTCTAAGGATTATTTTTGTATTTGATTTATTAAAATATTACCATTCAGTCCCGAGTTTTAACCTTGGTGGTATTATTTATTATTCAACCCTCGTATCTGATAGAATTCGTTCTATTTCTTCCGCGTATTCCGAAAATACTCTACTGGTATACCATCGGGACCCGGCGCTTTCCCCCATTTTAGGATCTTTATAATACCTACTCTATCAGTTTGTACTGGATCGATCTCAAATTCTACACGCCGTGCAAAAGCGGGAATGTTTTCCATGTTTTCGTCAGTGAAAGAATTTTTAAATTCGGTTTTAAATACGGTAGCCTTCTCGCGGCTATCATCAACTTCCCGACCGTCTTGTAGCAGAACTGGCATATTGTTGTCACTACCACTAACTTTTTTACATATGACCAAAATTTCTTTGGGTTTTCGTTGAGGCTCTTGGAAAGTGAATTGAAACGAAAGTCATTAAAGGCCTCGCGCATCGCATTCTTAACATGTCCTCTTGTCTCACCTAAGTTTTCTAAACCACTCCTATACATCGTCCTTCTTGAGCTTGGATGTATCTTCCTTTGCTTTTTAAGTAACCTTTTACCTACAGGTCTATACCACGGGGGATCATTCCCATCTCGATTGTCCTTTTCGGTATATGTAAGTCTATACCTTCCCTGACTATACGCATGAATCGTAGTGACATCTCTTTAATCGAGCCTCTTGCTTCTATAAAGGTAAGGTAATTATCCCTCAAAAACGTTCTTAAACACTCCTTTGGAGCCTTTTCGAACCTATAAACGATCCTTTCTTTTTTGCGCGTGGCTGTTCATTTTACTGTAGCTATTACAGCTTATGATCACTTATTCCCGTGGTGGTAAAAATGTCCGTGAAATAATTCATGCCCATTTGTAACGAGAATATCTAAAATGTTTTCGTTGATCTGGGTTAAGGCTATGTCTTGCGGAGAATCAATCAATAACGTCCTAACTGAATACTTTTGCTGAATACTTCAGTAGCTTTCGGAAGTAATGGAAAAGAGGAACGATATTTTGTGCTTTCATTTGCATTTACACCTATCCAGCAAAAATTTTATTTCTTTTATCTTTGAAGTAATCTCTATTAAAAAATCTACAATAGTATTAAATGTCACCGGGATAATTCTACCCAATGATTGGGGGTGGGGCGAGGGATATAATCTAATATTTTGTCGTCGCGTGTACCTGTCGCCAAAAGTTGCATTTTAAAGTTTTTATGGAAGGGTCTTGTTTCTGGGGATTGGTTTTGGGGGGGAGGGGGGGAGGGGAGTGATGCAGATAACTTCAACCCTTATATTGTTATGCCAACTGAACCGAAATTTTCTTTAGTAGACTATGTAGTTATGCTGTCGTCTTTTCAATAGTCACTGCTAGCACCATGTCGATCTTCTCTTCCCTTTTCGAGATTTCTTTTTCAAGGAAGCACGTAAATAAAATAAAGCTACAAAATGCATTTTAAGACCACTATAGTTTACACAATGACACGGGGTAATTAGTGCCCAACTCCAAGTCAGACTTATACGACAAACTAAAATCACAAACTTAATTGAACATGTAAGGCTTTATGAATCGTAGGAAAGGGTACAAGTGTTCAGAGAACATAAAGATGATGAAAACAACCAAGAAGGGAAACATTATACTGGTGCAAAAGGTAAGAATTCTGCTGTTGAACATGGGGGAGAGAACTTTGCGATAGGATAATTATGTTCTTTTGTGATGGGCCCAGTAAAAACCTTTAATAATATATTGCTTCCAAACCCAGAGCACTGAGGAAAAATTCTTCCAAAAGCTACAAATTTTTCTTCTTATTGTAATGGGGAAGCATATTTAATTTACTTTTGTAAAGTTACGAATTTTCTCCGTTAAACTGGAAACATTCCTGACAAAATTATTATATCAATATGTCTTGGCGCACGCAAAATGTGATGACAGCAACGTCACATGTAGATATTTCACTCTTTTCTTGCGACAGATGTGGAATGTTTAGAAGTGCTTTTATTAATATTTTTTACAAACTGCAGTTTCGTCATTGTTTTAATGACAACTCCTCCTACTGTTGCGAGGTAAATATTTGTGTTACATACCGTAAGAAAATTATATATATATATATATATAATTGACAAAGCGATGACCACATTTAAAAAAACTAACTGGTACTTCGTAGTTGCTTGAAACTTAAGCCACCTGTGTCCCAGAACTTATCAATCCCATCAGAGGAAAAGCTCAGGAACGTGTACATGCAGTATCTACCATAAAGTAGTGGTGTTTGCTGTTCAAGTCTGAGACTATTTTAAGAACTGTGCCTCAGTAAAAGCATGCGTAAACGCTGGAGGTACGATTTATACACACAAAATATCCGACAGCGAAGAAAACATTATACGTCGTGCATTCTGGCTAGGTTAGGCTAGTGGAGAGAAGCGATGAATTTCTTTAACTGGCAAGTTGACTATAATTCTTATTACATTTGATAACAAGCTTAACTGGACAGATCTCATTGGACAGGACAGGTAGTAGGAAAAGGTTTCAAAATTCTGCATTTGTTGGAGAGGGTGATGAGGGGATGTACGAGAGAAGTAAAGGAAATGGGTTACAAAACTTTGGTCAGGCCATTGCTTGAATATGGTAGTGTAGTATGGGACCCAAATTTGGAGAAGGTGCAAAGATGGGCTGCTAGATTTGTTTCTGGAAATTATCGCAGAACGCAATCAGTAACAGATATGATAAAAGAGTTGGAATGGGACTCATTGGAAGACAGGAGTGTGATGGTAGTGTACAAGGCGTATATTGGTGATGAGGCATGGAAAAGTATTGAAAGTAATGCATGGAAGGGAAATGATGACCATGACCACAAGATGGCACTCGATTCGGCAGCCGTTACGTGAGGCAGTGCTTTCTGTGGTGATATAATTTAAAGTGATTAGTTTTCTTTTGTTTCATCTTTGAATATTTGTTTAGCAGCCCCAGCAGTCAGTCGTTCTTCGGCAGCCGTTACGTGAGGCAGTACTTCCTGTGGTGATATAATTTAAAGTGTTTAGTTTTCTTTGTTTCATCTTTGAATATTTGTTTAGCAGCCCCAGCAGTCAGTCGTTCTTCGGCAGCCGTTACGTGAGGCAGTGCTTTCTGAGGTGATATAATTTAAAGTGTTTAGTTTTCTTTGTTTCATCTATGAATATTTGTTTAGCAGCCCCAGCAGTCAGTCGTTCTTCGGCAGCCGTTACGTGAGGCAGTGCTTTCTGTGGTGATATAATTTAAAATGTTTAGTATTCTTTTGTTTCATCTTTGAATATTTGTTTAGCAGCCCCAGCAGTCAGTCGTTCTTCGGCAGCCTTTACGTGAGGCAGTGCTTTCTGTGGTGATATAATTTAAAATGTTTAGTATTCTTTTGTTTCATCTTTGAATATTTGTTTAGCAGCCCCAGCAGTAAGTCGTTCTTCGGCAGCCGTTACGTGAGGCAGTGCTTTCTGTGTTGATATAATTTAAAGTGTTTAGTTTTCTTTTGTTTCATGTTTGAATATTTGTTTAGCAGCCCCAGCAGTCAGTCGTTCTTCGGCAGCCGTTACGTGAGGCAGTGCTTTCTGAGGTGATATAATTTAAAGTGTTTAGTTTTCTTTGTTTCATCTATGAATATTTGTTTAGCAGCCCCAGCAGTCAGCCGTTCTTCGGCAGCCGTTACGTGAGGCAGTGCTTTCTGTGGTGATATAATTTAAAATGTTTAGTATTCTTTTGTTTCATCTTTGAATATTTGTTTAGCAGCCCCAGCAGTCAGTCGTTCTTCGGCAGCCTTTACGTGAGGCAGTGCTTTCTGTGGTGATATAATTTAAAATGTTTAGTATTCTTTTGTTTCATCTTTGAATATTTGTTTAGCAGCCCCAGCAGTAAGTCGTTCTTCGGCAGCCGTTACGTGAGGCAGTGCTTTCTGTGTTGATATAATTTAAAGTGTTTAGTTTTCTTTTGTTTCATGTTTGAATATTTGTTTAGCAGCCCCAGCAGTCAGTCGTTCTTCGGCAGCCGTTACGTGAGGCAGTGCTTTCTGTGGTGATATAATTTAAAGTGTTTAGTTTTCTTTGTTTCATCTTTGAATATTTGTTTAGCAGCCCCAGCAGTCAGTCGTTCTTCGGCAGCCATTACGTGAGGCAGTGCTTTCTGTGTTGATATAATTTAAAGTGTTTAGTTTTCTTTTGTTTCATCTTTGAATATTTGTTTAGCAGCCCCAGCAGTCAGTCGTTCTTCGGCAGCCGTTACGTGAGGCAGTGCTTTCTGTGGTGATATAATTTAAAGTGTTTAGTATTCTTTTGTTTCATCTTTGAATATTTGTTTAGCAGCCCCAGCAGTCAGTCGTTCTTCGGCAGCCGTTACGTGAGGCAGTGCTTTCTGTGGTGATATAATTTAAAGTGTTTAGTTTTCTTTTGTTTCATCTTTGAATATTTGTTTAGCAGCCCCAGCAGTAAGTCGTTCTTCGGCAGCCGTTACGTGAGGCAGTGCTTTCTGTGGTGATATAATTTAAAGTGTTTAGTTTTCGGGTGTACTGGAGATCGCGATTCCGGTACAATAACATTGTGTCTGCGCGGAGGAATTCGATCTGAGATTTTCGATATATATTGGATGTCGATACATATTGTGGGTATTTATAGGCGGTCAGTGTTTGGTCGGATTGCGGATGTGTTTATGTTATGATGAAGTGTTGTGTCGTGACTTGTGTTGGGTGGTAGAATTGTGTATTGGTGTTGAAGATTTTGCAAATGGGTTTCCGTTATGTGATTGAAGAGACATTGTTTGTGTATTTAGGATGAATGTAGTGAAAGTGTATGTTTGTAGTTGGTTCTTTATAGTTATTGGTGTGTTTTCGGTCTTGTGTTTGTGGGAAGTTTTAGTGGTGGATTGTGGGGTATTTTATGTTGGTGAGTGTTTTGATATAAGTGTCAGTGGTTAATGAGACATTGTGGGTTATGTGTTGTAGCCGCTTTTTTGTTTTTTAATTAGTAAGGTTAGTTGGCTACTGATACGGTAAGTGTTCATGTGTTTGTAAAAGTTAATACGTTTTTTGTTTAGTGAATTGGTAATTTTTTTCTCGTTCGTTTCTTGCGACAACGTTTTCGCGAATTTTTAATTTTTCTGGCGGAAGAAAGTTTGGTATTATTGGACATCTTAATTGTTCTAGGATTTGGCATTATTATTTTATAATGGTCTAACGGAAGATTTATTTAGTAATTATTTACGAAGTAGATTTATCTGTTTTGTATTGGTGTACGTTTTATTCGTGCGTAATTTTGCAGTCGGAAAAAATGGTTTAGGGTTTATTATAAAGTAATTATTCTTTGATGATAATTCGTGTGCAGAAGTATTACAAGTATGTTATTTAATGTTGATGTAGCGGAATCGCGTTTCCAATGGAACGAATGGTTTGAAAGTGCTTAGGATATCATGATTTTGGTGTAAAATTTTATTAGATTGCATGTGTTCTAATTTAGGTTTCAAGTGATGTTTGATTTCAAGATTGTGGTATCGTGTTATACAGTTGGGCGGGTGGGGGTTTATTGGAGATGACGATACCATTTTTTGGTTTTTTACCCTTTACATGGGTTAATATATTGACTGTTTTGTTCCCCGCCCAGATAACCCCCTAGTTCCCGTGCTGTCCCGTTAGTTACATTTGTTGCTGCGTTGGATGGTGTTTACGTCATAGGCGCCATGTTGTGACGTCATTGTTTTGCGCGGCGGAAAGTAGTTCTACCGGTATCGCGTTCTCCAGTAATCCCGGTGTACGTTTTATTCGTGCGTAATTTTGCAGTCGGAAAAAATGGTTTAGGGTTTATTATAAAGTAATTATTCTTTGATGATAATTCGTGTGCAGAAGTATTACAAGTATGTTATTTAATGTTGATGTAGCGGAATCGCGTTTCCAATGGAACGAATGGTTTGAAAGTGCTTAGGATATCATGATTTTGGTGTAAAATTTTATTAGATTGCATGTGTTCTAATTTAGGTTTCAAGTGATGTTTGATTTCAAGATTGTGGTATCGTGTTATACAGTTGGGCGGTGGGGGTTTATTGGAGATGACGATACCATTTTTTGGTTTTTACCCTTTACATGGGTTAATATATTGACTGTTTTTGTTCCCCGCCCAGATAACCCCCTAGTTCCCGTGCTGTCCCGTTAGTTACATTTGTTGCTGCGTTGGATGGTGTTTACGTCATAGGCGCCATGTTGTGACGTCATTGTTTTGCGCGGCGGAAAGTAGTTCTACCGGTATCGCGTTCTCCAGTAATCCCTAGTTTTCTTTGTTTCATCTTTGAATATTTGTTTAGCAGCCCCAGCAGTCAGTCGTTCTTCGGCAGCCGTTACGTGAGGCAGTGCTTTCTGTGGTGATATAATTTAAAGTGTTTAGTTTTCTTTGTTTCATCTTTGAATATTTGTTTAGCAGCCCCAGCAGTCAGTCGTTCTTCGGCAGCCGTTACGTGAGGCAGTGCTTTCTGTGTTGATATAATTTAAAGTGTTTAGTTTTCTTTTGTTTCATCTTTGAATATTTGTTTAGCAGCCCCAGCAGTCAGTCGTTCTTCGGCAGCCGTTACGTGAGGCAGTGCTTTCTGTGGTGATATAATTTAAAGTGTTTAGTTTTCTTTGTTTCATCTTTGAATATTTGTTTAGCAGCCCCAGCAGTCAGTCGTTCTTCGGCAGCCGTTACGTGAGGCAGTGCTTTCTGTGGTGATATAATTTAAAGTGTTTAGTTTTCTTTGTTTCATCTTTGAATATTTGTTTAGCAGCCCCAGCAGTCAGTCGTTCTTCGGCAGCCGTTACGTGAGGCAGTGCTTTCTGTGGTGATATAATTTAAAGTGTTTAGTATTCTTTTGTTTCATCTTTGAATATTTGTTTAGCAGCCCCAGCAGTCAGTCGTTCTTCGGCAGCCTTTACGTGAGACAGCGCTTTCTGTGGTGATATAATTTAAAGTGTTTAGTTTTCTTTTGTTTCATCTTTGAATATTTGTTTAGCAGCCCCAGCAGTAAGTCGTTCTTCGGCAGCCGTTACGTGAGGCAGTGCTTTTTGTGGTGATATAATTTAAAGTGTTTAGTTTTCTTTGTTTCATCTTTGAATATTTGTTTAGCAGCCCCAGCAGTCAGTCGTTCTTCGGCAGCCGTTACGTGAGGCAGTGCTTTCTGTGGTGATATAATTTAAAGTGTTTAGTATTCTTTTGTTTCATCTTTGAATATTTGTTTAGCAGCCCCAGCAGTCAGTCGTTCTTCGGCAGCCGTTACGTGAGGCAGTGCTTTCTGTGGTGATATAATTTAAAGTGTTTAGTTTTCTTTTGTTTCATGTTTGAATATTTGTTTAGCAGCCCCAGCAGTCAGTCGTTCTTCGGCAGCCGTTACGTGAGGCAGTGCTTTCTGGGTGATATAATTTAAAGTGTTTAGTTTTCTTTGTTTCATCTATGAATATTTGTTTAGCAGCCCCAGCAGTTCAGCCGTTCTTCGGCAGCCGTTACGTGAGGCAGTGCTTTCTGTGTGATATAATTTAAAATGTTTAGTATTCTTTTGTTTCATCTTTGAATATTTGTTTAGCAGCCCCAGCAGTCAGTCGTTCTTCGGCAGCCTTTACGTGAGGCAGTGCTTTCTGTGGTGATATAATTTAAAATGTTTAGTATTCTTTGTTTCATCTTTGAATATTTGTTTAGCAGCCCCAGCAGTAAGTCGTTCTTCGGCAGCCGTTACGTGAGGCAGTGCTTTCTGTGTTGATATAATTTAAAGTGTTTAGTTTTCTTTTGTTTCATGTTTGAATATTTGTTTAGCAGCCCCAGCAGTCAGTCGTTCTTCGGCAGCCGTTACGTGAGGCAGTGCTTTCTGTGGTGATATAATTTAAAGTGTTTAGTTTTCTTTGTTTCATCTTTGAATATTTGTTTAGCAGCCCCAGCAGTCAGTCGTTCTTCGGCAGCCATTACGTGAGGCAGTGCTTTCTGTGTTGATATAATTTAAAGTGTTTAGTTTTCTTTGTTTCATCTTTGAATATTTGTTTAGCAGCCCCAGCAGTCAGTCGTTCTTCGGCAGCCGTTACGTGAGGCAGTGCTTTCTGAGGTGATCTAATTTAAAGTGTTTAGTTTTCTTTGTTTCATCTATGAATATTTGTTTAGCAGCCCCAGCAGTCAGTCGTTCTTCGGCAGCCGTTACGTGAGGCAGTACTTCCTGTGGTGATATAATTTAAAGTGTTTAGTTTTCTTTGTTTCATCTTTGAATATTTGTTTAGCAGCCCCAGCAGTCAGTCGTTCTTCGGCAGCCGTTACGTGAGGCAGTGCTTTCTGAGGTGATATAATTTAAAGTGTTTAGTTTTCTTTGTTTCATCTATGAATATTTGTTTAGCAGCCCCAGCAGTCAGTCGTTCTTCGGCAGCCGTTACGTGAGGCAGTGCTTTCTGTGGTGATATAATTTAAAATGTTTAGTATTCTTTTGTTTCATCTTTGAATATTTGTTTAGCAGCCCCAGCAGTCAGTCGTTCTTCGGCAGCCTTTACGTGAGGCAGTGCTTTCTGTGGTGATATAATTTAAAATGTTTAGTATTCTTTTGTTTCATCTTTGAATATTTGTTTAGCAGCCCCAGCAGTCAGTCGTTCTTCGGCAGCCTTTACGTGAGGCAGTGCTTTCTGTGGTGATATAATTTAAAATGTTTAGTATTCTTTTGTTTCATCTTTGAATATTTGTTTAGCAGCCCCAGCAGTCAGTCGTTCTTCGGCAGCCTTTAACGTGAGGCAGTGCTTTCTGTGGTGATATAATTTAAAATGTTTAGTATTCTTTGTTTCATCTTTGAATATTTGTTTAGGCAGCCCCAGCAGTAAGTCGTTCTTCGGCAGCCGTTACGTGAGGCAGTGCTTTCTGTGTTGATATAATTTAAAGTGTTTAGTTTTCTTTTGTTTCATGTTTGAATATTTGTTTAGCAGCCCCAGCAGTCAGTCGTTCTTCGGCAGCCGTTACGTGAGGCAGTGCTTTCTGTGGTGATATAATTTAAAGTGTTTAGTTTTCTTTGTTTCATCTTTGAATATTTGTTTAGCAGCCCCAGCAGTCAGTCGTTCTTCGGCAGCCATTACGTGAGGCAGTGCTTTCTGTGTTGATATAATTTAAAGTGTTTAGTTTTCTTTTGTTTCATCTTTGAATATTTGTTTAGCAGCCCCAGCAGTCAGTCGTTCTTCGGCAGCCGTTACGTGAGGCAGTGCTTTCTGTGGTGATATAATTTAAAGTGTTTAGTATTCTTTTGTTTCATCTTTGAATATTTGTTTAGCAGCCCCAGCAGTCAGTCGTTCTTCGGCAGCCGTTACGTGAGGCAGTGCTTTCTGTGGTGATATAATTTAAAGTGTTTAGTTTTCTTTTGTTTCATCTTTGAATATTTGTTTAGCAGCCCCAGCAGTAAGTCGTTCTTCGGCAGCCGTTACGTGAGGCAGTGCTTTCTGTGTGATATAATTTAAAGTGTTTAGTTTTTCGGGTGTACTGGAGATCGCGATTCCGGTACAATAACATTGTGTCTGCGCGGAGGAATTCGATCTGAGATTTTCGATATATATTGGATGTCGATACATATTGTGGGTATTTATAGGCGGTCAGTGTTTGGTCGGATTGCGGATGTGTTTATGTTATGATGAAGTGTTGTGTCGTGACTTGTGTTGGGTGGTAGAATTGTGGTATTGGTGTTGAAGATTTTGCAAATGGGTTTCCGTTATGTGATTGAAGAGACATTGTTTGTGTATTTAGGATGAATGTAGTGAAAGTGTATGTTTGTAGTTGGTTCTTTATAGTTATTGGTGTGTTTTCGGTCTTGTGTTTGTGGGAAGTTTTAGTGGTGGATTGTGGGGTATTTTATGTTGGTGAGTGTTTTGATATAAGTGTCAGTGGTTAATGAGACATTGTGGGTTATGTGTTGTAGCCGCTTTTTTGTTTTTTAATTAGTAAGGTTAGTTGGCTACTGATACGGTAAGTGTTCATGTGTTTGTAAAAGTTAATACGTTTTTTGTTTAGTGAATTGGTAATTTTTTTCTCGTTCGTTTCTTGCGACAACGTTTTCGCGAATTTTTAATTTTTCTGGCGGAAGAAAGTTTGGTATTATTGGACATCTTAATTGTTCTAGGATTTGGCATTATTATTTTATAATGGTCTAACGGAAGATTTATTTAGTAATTATTTACGAAGTAGATTTATCTGTTTTGTATTGGTGTACGTTTTATTCGTGCGTAATTTTGCAGTCGGAAAAAATGGTTTAGGGTTTATTATAAAGTAATTATTCTTTGATGATAATTCGTGTGCAGAAGTATTACAAGTATGTTATTTAATGTTGATGTAGCGGAATCGCGTTTCCAATGGAACGAATGGTTTGAAAGTGCTTAGGATATCATGATTTTGGTGTAAAATTTTATTAGATTGCATGTGTTCTAATTTAGGTTTCAAGTGATGTTTGATTTCAAGATTGTGGTATCGTGTTATACAGTTGGGCGGGTGGGGGTTTATTGGAGATGACGATACCATTTTTTGGTTTTTACCCTTTACATGGGTTAATATATTGACTGTTTTTGTTCCCCGCCCAGATAACCCCCTAGTTCCCGTGCTGTCCCGTTAGTTACATTTGTTGCTGCGTTGGATGGTGTTTACGTCATAGGCGCCATGTTGTGACGTCATTGTTTTGCGCGGCGGAAAGTAGTTCTACCGGTATCGCGTTCTCCAGTAATCCCGGTGTACGTTTTATTCGTGCGTAATTTTGCAGTCGGAAAAAATGGTTTAGGGTTTATTATAAAGTAATTATTCTTTGATGATAATTCGTGTGCAGAAGTATTACAAGTATGTTATTTAATGTTGATGTAGCGGAATCGCGTTTCCAATGGAACGAATGGTTTGAAAGTGCTTAGGATATCATGATTTTGGTGTAAAATTTTATTAGATTGCATGTGTTCTAATTTAGGTTTCAAGTGATGTTTGATTTCAAGATTGTGGTATCGTGTTATACAGTTGGGCGGGTGGGGGTTTATTGGAGATGACGATACCATTTTTTGGTTTTTACCCTTTACATGGGTTAATATATTGACTGTTTTTGTTCCCCGCCCAGATAACCCCCTAGTTCCCGTGCTGTCCCGTTAGTTACATTTGTTGCTGCGTTGGATGGTGTTTACGTCATAGGCGCCATGTTGTGACGTCATTGTTTTGCGCGGCGGAAAGTAGTTCTACCGGTATCGCGTTCTCCAGTAATCCCTAGTTTTCTTTTGTTTCATCTTTGAATAATTGTTTAGCAGCCCCAGCAGTCAGTCGTTCTTCGGCAGCCGTTACGTGAGGCAGTGCTTTCTGTGGTGATATAATTTAAAGTGTTTAGTTTTCTTTGTTTCATCTTTGAATATTTGTTTAGCAGCCCCAGCAGTCAGTCGTTCTTCGGCAGCCGTTACGTGAGGCAGTGCTTTCTGTGTTGATATAATTTAAAGTGTTTAGTTTTCTTTTGTTTCATCTTTGAATATTTGTTTAGCAGCCCCAGCAGTCAGTCGTTCTTCGGCAGCCGTTACGTGAGGCAGTGCTTTCTGTGGTGATATAATTTAAAGTGTTTAGTTTTCTTTGTTTCATCTTTGAATATTTGTTTAGCAGCCCCAGCAGTCAGTCGTTCTTCGGCAGCCGTTACGTGAGGCAGTGCTTTCTGTGGTGATATAATTTAAAGTGTTTAGTTTTCTTTGTTTCATCTTTGAATATTTGTTTAGCAGCCCCAGCAGTCAGTCGTTCTTCGGCAGCCGTTACGTGAGGCAGTGCTTTCTGTGGTGATATAATTTAAAGTGTTTAGTATTCTTTTGTTTCATCTTTGAATATTTGTTTAGCAGCCCCAGCAGTCAGTCGTTCTTCGGCAGCCTTTACGTGAGACAGCGCTTTCTGTGGTGATATAATTTAAAGTGTTTAGTTTTCTTTTGTTTCATCTTTGAATATTTGTTTAGCAGCCCCAGCAGTCAGTCGTTCTTCGGCAGCCGTTACGTGAGGCAGTGCTTTTTGTGGTGATATAATTTAAAGTGTTTAGTTTTCTTTGTTTCATCTTTGAATATTTGTTTAGCAGCCCCAGCAGTCAGTCGTTCTTCGGCAGCCGTTACGTGAGGCAGTGCTTTCTGTGGTGATATAATTTAAAGTGTTTAGTTTTCTTTGTTTCATCTTTGAATATTTGTTTAGCAGCCCCAGCAGTCAGTCGTTCTTCGGCAGCCGTTACGTGAGGCAGTGCTTTCTGTGGTGATATAATTTAAAGTGTTTAGTATTCTTTTGTTTCATCTTTGAATATTTGTTTAGCAGCCCCAGCAGTCAGTCGTTCTTCGGCAGCCTTTACGTGAGACAGCGCTTTCTGTGGTGATATAATTTAAAGTGTTTAGTTTTCTTTTGTTTCATCTTTGAATATTTGTTTAGCAGCCCCAGCAGTAAGTCGTTCTTCGGCAGCCGTTACGTGAGGCAGTGCTTTCTGTGGTGATATAATTTAAAGTGTTTAGTTTTCTTTGTTTCATCTTTGAATATTTGTTTAGCAGCCCCAGCAGTCAGTCGTTCTTCGGCAGCCTTTAAGTGAGACAGCGCTTTCTGTGGTGATATAATTTAAAGTGATTAGTTTTCTTTTGTTTCATCTTTGAATATTTGTTTAGCAGCCCCAGCAGTCAGTCGTTCTTCGGCAGCCGTTACGGGAAATAGTGCCTTCTGTGATAGTTTTAATTCAAAGTGTGTGGTTAGCTGCGTCTCTGTATAGTTGTTAGTCAGTAGCAGCAGCCATCGTCGTAACCGTTACGTGACGTAGTACCTCTAGTGATAATTTAATTAAAAGTGTGTAGTTAGTTGTAGCTTCATCTTTGCATATTAGTGGTCAGTAGCAGCAGCTGCAGTCGTTGGTCGGATTCGTTACATGAATTAGTACCTCCAGTGCAAATTTAATTTAAAGTGCGTAGTTAGCGTAAGCTTCGTCTTTGTTACTGGCAAAATGCCTCCTACTGAGAACTCATAGTGAGTCCGTTTTTCTCGTGTACTCCTTAGTTTTTCTTTCTGTAAGATAGTATGTGTAGGGACTGTGGTGGTTGTGTGCAGACGCAGGCTGAGGTGACTGACCTGCGCACCCAGCTTGCAGCTTTGGTAACAAGACTTACACAGCTGGAAGCTGCCGCAAGTGAGTGCAGTAGATGCGGTATTGGTGACCCTGTAGACGCTGATCGGCTCGCAGGTTCTCCCATACCAGTCATCGTACCTACAGTCCAGGCCGAGATGTCGGAATCTATGCGGCCGTCGCCTAGTGGTGGCTGGCGGGTGGTGTCTGGACGTCGACGGCGCATGCGGGGGCAGTCGTGCAAGCTCGATTGCCGAGAAGGCGAGCTTGTACCTCTGTTCAATCGGTTTGACGCATTGTCTGGAACTGATTCAGTCCTGCAATCGTCAGCCTGTGAGTTGGCAGCCCCACAGCCCGCTAAGTCTGGACAACTGCAGAAGGGGGTTTTAGTGGTCGGTAGCTCCAACGTTAGGCGCTTCATCGAACCCCTTAGGGAAATGGCGAAGAGGTCGGGGATGAATTCCGGTATCCATTCATTGTGTATTCCGGGGGGTCTGATCCGAGATGTGGAACAGGTCATCCCGGATGCCATTGAACGGACGGGGTGCAGCCAGCTGCGGATTGTGGCTCATGTCGGCACCAATGATGCTTGCCGCCTAGGGTCGGAGGTTATCCTCTCTTCCTTTGGGCGACTTGCAGAAAGGGTGAACTCTGTGGCCATTGGCCGCAAGATTTCGACTGAGCTATCCATCTGCAGCATTGTCGATAGGACTGACTGTGGACCTCTGTTTCAGAGCCGTGTTGATCGGCTGAACCAGATATTACGGCGCTTCCGTGATAGTCATGGGTGCAGATTCCTTGATCTTCGTCCTGGGGTTGAGTCTTGTAGGAATCCCTTGGATAGATCAGGGGTGCGCTACACACGGGAATCGGCTACACGGGTGGCAGGGGCCGTGTGGAGTGCATTGGGGGGTTTTTTAGGCTGAGGGAGGATGACCCTGAGGAGGAAATTCAGTTGCGGACAGCCAAGATAAATTCAGCACCGCGTGTTAGGGGTAGCTTAAAAGAATCTCAAACAATAAAAGTTCTAGTAGTTAACTGCAGAAGTGTTTGTAATAATCAGCCTGAACTCGAAAACGTTATTCGTAGTACAGATGCTGATATCGTAATAGGCACAGAAAGTTGGTTAAAACCGGATATAAGTTCCGCCGAAATTTTGAATGAACATTTTCCGTAAGCATAGGTTGCATTCCCAAGGAGGTGGTGTATTTATAGCTGTTAGTAAGTACCTCCCATGTAGCGAAATAGATGTCCATACTGTCTGCGAAATCATATGGATCAAGCTCAACGTAGCTAGGACAAAACTTGTGATAGGCTCGTTCTATCGTCCACCCGATGCAAGCGTAAATATTGCCGAGGCCTTGAGAAATAATGTAAATAATACAACACGGCAATTTCCGGACCATGCAATAATGCTAGGAGGTGACTTTAACTTGCCAGATATCGACTGGACTAATTACGTTCACGTTACTGGAGGCAGGGATAAAGCAGCTTGCGAAATCATTCTAGACCTCTTCTCAGATCACCATCTTGAACAGCTCGTAACTGAACCAACGCGATGCCTCAACGGTAACGAAAATATTTTAGATATAGTTGTTACAAATAGGCCCGAACTATTCACGGATATTTCTACCACCGCAGGAATAAGTGATCACAAAGCTGTAATTGCTACAGTAAAACTAACAACCAAGCGCAGAAAGAGAAAAGAGAGGATCGTTTACAGATTCGAAAAGGCTTCAAAAGAGTGTTTTAGAGCGTATTTGAGGCATAATTACCACACCTTCTTAGTAGCAGGAGGCACCGTTGAAGAGAGGTGGCATCGATTCCTATATATACTCGGGAAAGGTATGAACTTGCATATACCGAAACGGACACTCAGGGAAGAGAACGATCCCCCATAGTACACACGGGAGGTTAAAAGGTTACTCAAGAAGCAAAGGAAGATACATGCACGATCAAAAAGGACGATGCATCGGACTGATTTAGATAAGTTAGAGGAGATAAGGGGACGTGTTAAGAATGCAATGCGTGAGGCATTTAATAACTTTCGTGAAAATTCTCTCTCTAAGAGCCTCACTGAAAACCCTAAGAAATTTTGGTCGTATGTAAAAAAAAGTTAGTTGTAGTGGGAACAATAAGCCAGTTCTAATAAAAGACGGACGGGAGGTTGAAGACAGCCGCGACAAGGCTACCGTATTTAACACCGAATTCAAAAATTCATTCACGCAAGAAAACATGGAAAACATCCCCACTTTACCACATCGTGTGGAATTAGAGATGGATCCGATAGAAATTGATAGCGTAGGAATTGTAAAGCAATTAAAACTCCTGAAGTTGGGTAAAGCGCCGGGTCCCGATGGTATACCGGTAAGAGTATTTTCTGAATACGCGGAGGATATTGAACCATTTCTGTCAGATATATTCCGTAAATCACTAGAAGAGAGAAAAGTACCTTCTAGCTGGAAAATAGCCCAGGTAATTCCCGTTTTTAAGAAAGGAGATCGGAGTGATCCTAGGAATTATCGACCCATATCTCTAACATCGGTCTGCAGCAGAATTCTGGAACATGTCATATGCTCGAACATTATGAAGTTTCTAGATGAGAACGAGTTACTTACACCATGTCAACACGGATTTCTGAAGAAGAGATCTTGTGAAACACAATTGGCCCTATTTTCCCACGACATAATGAAAGTTATCGATGCAGGTTCGCAAATTGATGCAGTTTTTTTGGATTTTCAGAAAGCTTTTGATTCTGTGCCTACACAACCGACTCTTAGCGAAGATTCGAGCTTACGTATTTCGGCTCAGATTTGCGAGTGGATACGTGATTTTCTAACTGGTCGATCACAGTATGTCGTTGTTGACGGGGAAGCCTCTTCTAAGATAAATGTCACTTCGGGCGTTCCTCAAGGAAGTGTAATAGGTCCACTTCTTTTCTTAATATTTATAAACGATCTAGGTGAAAACGTCAAATGCTTGTTGCGATTGTTTGCCGACGATGCGGTTATATATAGGGAAATAAGGTGCTCCGACGATTGCTTAGAAATTCAGCGTGATTTGGATGCTATTTTCGACTGGTGCCGTAAATGGCAGCTTACACTCAATTGCAATAAGTGCAAGGCAGTTCTCGTCAGCTGCTGCCTGTTTGGGCTGACGGCCCTTTTTTGGCATCCTTGCCAGCCTAAACTCGAGGATTGCTGATTGCCCCTGTGGTACACGTTCATCGAGAAGACTGGTGTGCAGTGTGTACGACACAGTTACATCAACAGGCTTCCCTTGGCTGTCGTTAGCAGACACGGCAAAGCCGAACTGCTGTGAGTATTCGCACCTCTGGGTGCTTGCCTGCGGGCCACCAGGCATGGCTGGTGGAGGAAACAACTGCCTGCGTCTGACGACTTTGCTTTCGGTCTGACGTTTGCTTTCCCTGAAGGCAGGCAGTCGCAGGAAGTTACCCTAAGAAGGGGGGACCCTAGCTTCTAATCAGCGCAAGAGAGCGCGGAGGAATAGTGATCCTAGAGCACGCGCAGTTATCCCACGTGAAGGGGCCGCTGGTACTCAATTTACCCTCTAAAGAACGGGTGATTCCCGCTGGGGAGGTAAGGGCAAAGCTCAAGGTCTAGGCAGTGACCCGCAGGTCACTGCTTGAGTTGGTTAGGGAGTGTGTTGAACCGGCCCTTAGTTCTCACCGCAAGGTATCATGGCCAGAAACAACCCAACAGTCACTAATCAACTCGTAGGGGAAGTTGGCTCCGCTGTGGAGCACAGGCGGCTAGGCCGCTACTCGAGGCTGAATTTCCGCACCTGCTGCTGTCCGGTCGTACTTACCGCTTCCTGCTGGTGGTCCGCTCGGGTCGGCTGCCCGGTGCGAACCCGACAGACCCCTGCCCCCAGGGTTTAATTAGAATCTCCCCTTCCTATTGCCACTGTGTGGAGAGGGCATTACTCCTCGCTAGCCTACTGTATGAAGTCACTTTACCAGCTTGCATTAATGACTGGCGTTTGGCAACTGGCGACTTAGGACTTGCTGATTAGCGTGCTACTTCTCAGGTCATAGCTACTCTGCTATTGCTTAACTACTGTATTTCGTGCTCGCCCGCTTTGGATACTGTCTTGGAAAATATGAAGTTTTTAGCAAGTGATCGACCTAGATCACTACAGAACATAGCAGAGTTAAGAGACTGCAAGTCCGTAGGGAGTACTTGAAACAACTAAACAAGGACAGCAAAGAATTGGCTATAGATGGCTTTATGAAGAATAGTATCGGCGCAGGGGGACCACTGAAGGATGTATCTAGAAATTTCTATGGCTATGTTAGAAAACTGAGGGGAAGGGAGGAGACAATTATGGTTAACGATGTAGAAGTTACTGAGGATTAAAAAAGGTTGAGCTATTAAATAACTGATTTAGTGAGACCATTAGGGGCTACGATTCAGGAATGGGATGATGTAAATCGGAAAACGATCTTCTCCACACAATTAGAAATGAGCAGACTAATAAATTTGAAATGCATCTTAATGATATCATAAAGGAACTAAGAAGGCTAAAAAAAAGTATAAAGGAGCTGGCGTAGAAAATATTACCAATGATGTCTGAAAGATAGCAGGATTTGGCACTGTTCCTTGTTTTGAAACGTTATTTAAACTGAGTCGGGAGTCTTGCATCTTACCAGAGGACGAATAGTGCGATGGTAGTACCGGAATAAAGGAGGAGTGACAAATAGGATCGAAAATTATAGGCGAATCAGTTTGACATCATTGGAAGGTAAATTAAAGGAGAGGTTCATATTGTTACGAAGTGTTAAAAGTAACGCCTAATGCCCAAGTGTTAAGATGGTGCAATTGGTAGCAAGAGAGAGTCAACAGTGAACGCGTGTGAGGCTAGGGTTGCATCAGACAGGGGAACTGCGTGGCGCGTGGGTAACGAAATACGAGTAAGCTTCCAGAAGGTCGCGTAGGGCAGCGGAGCGCGTCACGGGCAGCTATAAAAAAGAGCCCGCCGCAGCGGGAGGGGGACTACTTCTCCAGAGGTCTTCAGTCTTCGGGTCGGCGAGTGAGCCAGCAAACAGCGCAGCGGAGATGACAACGTGTATTTAGCTACTGTAGTCGCCTTTGTTGTTACTGTTAGGCTCTTCAAGTTTTATGGACCTTTGGCAGAGAGAAGGTCTGCTAGTTGGTTCAGTACTCCTGGGAATAGGTATCCCTCTCGTAATTTCTGAGTATTCTCAGTGAAGAGTTTGTCGGCTTCGTGAGTCACAAGTGTGTTCATCATAACCTCTTGTGTTCTTGAAATTTATTTCTCCTGAACTCTTCCTATCCGAGTTCCCGAATTGTAAAAATCGATACCCACTTGTTTCAGCTTCTGAGTCTTTTCAGCTCTCTGTTGCACAACAGGACACACAGAGACTTTATTTTCTTGGTGTCAGGTGTGGGGTTAGGCCTAGGAAAACTACGAGTGTTTGGCCGGAAAAGCCACAAAACCAGTAAGACGACTGACAGAGTTTTAGCCAATCTTGGCCCATAGGTCAGTACGTACAGCGATTACAGGCCGCAGTTCGAGGAATAGGAGTAGGGTTTTCAGAGATTCTCAGCCCGAAGTCAGGAAAAGACTGACGGCTTTGAGCACGAAGCTGACTAGTAAGATTGCGCAACGAGGCGACATTGGAAGAAAAGAAGAGGATCCATTGGTCGCCTACGGGGAGCGGTACGCGACATCACGCGGGACGCTGATTGATAGCAACGCTGCCAAAACACAGCTGGGGCGCCGTCGCCAGCAGCAGATCAACACCGGTCGGGAGCAACAGGTAGCAGCTGTCGCCAGCAGCCGGCAGCCGATTGATACCAGCACAGCAGAACTTCGCAGTCGAGCGGACAGCGCGCGTCAACACGCCAACGACGTCACGTCGGGAGCAACGCCACATCTCATCGCTACACAGCACGTTGATTTCAGCAGGTGAGAAAGCAAAATTGTAAGCATGCCTAACGAAGCAGTGTCAGGCAGTCAGGGCGCGCAGTCAGGGCGCGCAGTCGTCAACCCATAGGCAGTACATTAGTTTGAATGAAGTGATAAAATTGATCCCAGATTCTTTTGACGGAGAAAAGACGAGATTAAATGAGTGGTTGGATAATGTAGATTCAGCATTCGAATTAATTGTGCCGGAACAAAAAGAAATTTTATTAAAGTTTGTGAAGGCTAAAATTGTTGGGGCACCTAGGAGTAAACTTCTTGTCAGAGATCTGACTACCACCTGGCCGGCAGTTCGTGCAATCTTGTTAGAAAATTATGGCAGTAAGAGGACTCTTGATTTTTATGCATGTAAAATGTTTGCTAGTAGGCAAGAGTCGTGGGAGAGTATTGCGCAATGGGGCTCGCGTATAGATGCTCTCCAAAATCAGTTTAGAGAAGCATAAAAAATGTAATGACGGAAGAAGAGCTGATGGGAAGCATAGCTCTAGTTTTAAAGCTAGGAAGGGCTGTATTTATTCAAGGGTTGTATGATGACCGGATAAAAACTATTGTGCGAGCTAGGGGGAGAAACCATAACCCTTTCTGAAGCCGTGGAAATCGCAGCCACAGAGGAAAGTGCGATAGCTTCAGCGAAAGAAAAACCGGTTTAGAGGTATCCCTTCAGGAATCCAAAGGTAGAAGAAAGAAAAACTGTTCCATTTTGCTTCAATTGCAAAAAGTCCGGGCATACAGCCAAGGATTGTCGGGCGCAAAGGCATGTAAGAATAATTAATAAAGAGGATGAGCTGGACAAAAAGGCGATAAATGCAGTGCTTGCTAAGTTAGATAAGATGGAGAAAGAAAACGCCGTCAGAATGATGGAACGCGGCGGGAAACGAGAAGTAGCGCTAGGCAAGCTGCTCAAACAGCACCCTTTAAGAAAAAGGTACCGTATGCAAGTGAAATTACGTGCTATAAGTGCAACCGAAAAGGGCATTATGCACGGGATTGCCGAGAAAATGCATGGTCGGGAAAGGAAAGAGATAGAAAATCGGTAAACTGTTAGGTGGCGTAATGGAGCGGTCACATTGCGCCATATCACAC